>JAHHFK020004431.1:0-400974 GCA_024533555.2 Aedes koreicus
ACTCTGCTATGCTTAGTTACACACCTTTATCCCGGTGGGTTGGATTTTGAGCAGGCCTAAACCCTAACGTGTCGCGGTTTGAATTATGTTTGAATTATTTAGAACGGCACTATTTTTGCACTATGTAAAACTAATATCATTTGTGTATTTTTTTTTCGTCATATAAAATAAGGTAAAAGTTTATTACTTACAGGGTGAATATTGTTGTTGCAATCATTCCGAGTTGGATTTTTTTTGTTTTTTTGTTTTTCGAGTACAGCACTGCGTTTCGTCGATTGAATATTCTAGTTTCCTTAAGCGATCACTAAGAATAATTTCACAATCACTGATAACAGTTTCAACGTCATTAAAGCTTTTTCTTTATTCTAAATTTCATCTGATCACTACGTTGTTGCTGTTCGTCGAACTTATTTTCTTCACACAATCATTTAATCACTCTCCTCTTCCATAAGAGGAACACAAAATTGTTCCGTATTAACAAAGTAAATTTTTATCTTCAAAAACACTGCGATGATAATTTCACTTTTTACTTTTCCTGGAGGTAATCGTCTCCGTACGACTGCGCCAATTAAAGAACCGGATATCACGGATACGTTTTTAAAAAAAAAAGATTAACCGATCGAACTAACTGATAAATTAAGACTAAACTTTATTTCCAATATTAAACCTCAGCTGAGTTCCCTAACGAGGCGCGTGGTTGATAATTTCTGCTGACGTCCCGGTTCGTCGTCGATGGTTCTCCATGTACTCGATCGATAGCTGGACTTCGGCACATGCAAAGTGCTGATCCTTTAGAATGCGTGTCGAACGATGGCAATGGTTCGACGATGTCGTTGCTCTCCAGCCGGTGGTGCTGATGTTGCAGTAATCTAGTCGTTGCACCATACTTGATGATGTGGTGCTCTGTTGGTAAATCGGTCGATTGTTACCATGGCCGATTGGACTACGGTGTTGTGGTTTGCTGAGTTGACAATGTCGATGAACTGAGGTTCGGGTGCTAAGTGGTTGTTGTCAGGTGTGGTTCAGGAATCGTTCGATAACTTATATATATATATATATATATATATATATATATATATATATATATATATATATATATATATATATATATATATATATATATATATATATATATATATATATATATATATATATATATATATATATATATATATTTATATGTATATATATATTTTTTTTATTTCTCAATCCCTGAAAATTTGATGGCAATCGGATGAAAACTCGAATTTTGCGAATCAATTTTGTGTGTGGCAATTTCATCGTGGACACCCTTTACGTACCTTAAACTCAGACCACAAATGCTCGATCGGGTTAAGATCCGGTGACTGAGGAGGAGGGTGCAGCTGCTTCGGTACATTATACAACAACCATTCTTTAAAGATGTAAGCAGTGTGCTTGGGGTCGTTCTCTTGTTGAAACCAATAATCCGGTGGAAGGTTGAGTTTTTTTTACTGTTGGCTTAACATGCTTCTACAGGATGTTCATGTACCCCATCTTATCCATAGTTGTATCAACAAACTCAATATTTCCTGTTCCACTGGCAGCCATAGACCCCCAAAGCATGACATTTCCTCCTCCGTGCTTTACTGTTGGTTTTAAGTTTTAGGATTTAAACGCTGTATTCGGGGTTCTCCAAATAATTTGCTTTCCATCGGAGTCAAACAGGTTTATTTTGGTCTCGTCCGTAAATAGAACCTTTTCCCAGAACTCTACAGGCTTTGAAACATACTTCTCATCAAAGGCAAGATGCTTTTTCTTGTTCGCAGCCGAAATGAACGGTTTGTTACGAGCTACGGCCGTGTAAGTTGCTCTTGCGAAAGACTCTACGGACAGTTTCTTTGGATATCGGCCTGTTGATCATCTGCGACACTTCTGACGTCAAAGCCGGCACACTGAGTTTTGGGTTTTGATTGACTTTTTTTGTAATCAAACGTTTGTCGCTGGCTGATATCATGCGTTTACGACCCCTTCCAGGATTATTCACAAGCTTTCCTTCATATATCAACTTATTAATAACCTTCTGAACTGTGGAATGAGCGCGTCCAACCATACACACCAAATTTTTTATACTGAAGTCAGTAAAAGTTTTACTGACTTTCAAACAGCTGAGCGTTCAGTAAGCAGTTCAGTAAAAGTATTTTTACTGAACGATCGTCAAACTAGTGATGAATTCTCAACTGTCAATCATTACTGAACAACTCAGTAAGCAGTACCGAAGTTCAGTTAAATTAACAGAAAAAAACTGTGAAAATAGAAGCCTTGTTAGCTACCAAAAAGTACTGAACACATCATCAATTAATACCGAAGTTCAGTAAAATTTACAGGAACAAATGTTAAATTGGGAATGCTGCAGAATTCTACAGTTGTTTCGGTAATTTCATTTTCTCTTCCTATCATGCAGATGGACAATGCAAAGGGAAACTTCCGTTTCTATATGAAATAAAAGCTGTTCAGTATCAGAATGCATGATAAAAAAATGAAGCGCAGAATAATTTTCCGTGTATTGCCTTTATTATATGAAACTCGAAACATTAAGTTTCATAATCCTTTCAAATGGATTCTTTAACAAATTCAGGAACCGTACACACATAGAAAATTTTACAGTATTCGGTAATTTTTTACCGAACTATCAACAGCTGAACGTTCGGTAATCCGATTCAACGGATTTCGGTATAATTTGACAAGTTCCGGTAATGTTTTACCAGAATACTGTAAAATTTCACCGAAAGCCGGTAAATCGGATTACCGAACGTTCAGCTGTTGTAAGTTCGGTAAAAAAATACCGAATACTGTAAAATTTTCTAAGTGTGTACAAAAAAATGCAAATTATGTAATTGATACCCATTTTGTTGGAGTGCCAAAAATGAGAACATTTTGAAAACATTTGAACTGTACTTACCGAAAAGCTCCTTTACTTCGACATCCGTAACCTCTAGTTTAAAAGAATTCAAAATCTTATCTCAAACGGCTTTCACAGCTAACACTCATTTCGCTATCATATTACACGAAAATTAAAAAAAAAACTATCGAATATAACACGGATTATATGGATTAGGATCTAATCTGATAATCATATCGGTAGTTAGTGCACCATACATTTCTCAAGTATGGCGATAAAGTTCCCATCAATGGATAAAAGATACATTTCTTCGTCAAGAAGTGCAATACGACAAAACCAATCAGCAAAGGCACATTTGTTATGCTTAAACATAAAACACCATTGTTGAAATTGTTTGGAATTGTACATGAAATGTACATGTTTATGTAATATTTATTCATGTAAATGGTATTTTTATCTAACAGTTATAAGAGTCCGGATGTTATCAACTTACAGAATTTATTTCTGCTACATCTAAATTTGTATATAACATCTTCATCTAAACTTTTTCTCATTCTTTAGTCATGCATCTGCACTTCTATGTTGAGATTAATTTCAACCCTATTTTATTTTCGGCATACTTCACGTGACCCGCATAGGCCATCCTCAAAGTCCCCTTATTTTATCTATACGATTGGTAACGTGAGCTTTCACATTTTTACCGAAAATGATGTAAAATTTACAGTTGCTCAGGAAAACTTACAGATTCGTTTGTAAATGGGTTTTTATTGATTTTATTTTTTGGTTTTGAAATTGAGGATAATTAATGAGTTAAATTAATATGTCATTCGCATTCATTTCTTGCTCATTTCTGTTTATTTAGATCATTTATATGTGTGTTAATAATTAAAATAGAATAATCAGATAAACTAACACTTGGTTACCGTTGCACAAAATATCTTTAGGAATTTCCCATCTAACGTTGCTGCAATCGGATGATCCTTGGAGTAAGCCAACAAAATTCCTTTCCTTGTGAATGTGGCTACGGTCCCGGAAAGTTGCTGTCCATATCTCCATTTTCGGCACTTATTTTTTGGCTGCACCGTGCAACTCACCAGAGCTGGCCAACATTCAACTTCAAAATGGTGGGAAAATATTGCGTTTGACAACATGGAATGAATTTACAATCTGTTCGGTACTTTTTTTACACTTTTTTTTAAAGAGAAAAAATTTAGATTTTTTTTATTTTTTTTTTTAGAGCTCTGTAAATCCTGCGATTTTTACTTTTTAAATCTATTTTTTTTTTTCTATTATTTGCAGTTGTTTTCTAAAAATAAAAGTAACTTTGTCAAAAGTAAGAAGTCTACTTTAATTTAATGTTAAATTTCTTTTTTACTGAACGAACCGAGCACAGCAAAAAAAGAACATAACATTGGATAGTTAATTTTGTTTAAATTATGCTATATGGAGTATGTTATTAATAACACAGAAAAACAAATTAAAAAGTTCAAACATTCATACTATTTTATTATTAATGTAATTATGTAAGTAATGATGTTTTTTTGATTCATTTTTTTTTTTTTTTTTGCGTAGAACTAGAACTACTACTTCCACTGAATATATATTGATATATATATAAGTTAAAACATGAAGGGTGTAATTCGGATTTTTAAAAAATAAACTAAAATGAACGCGACACTACTGTGGTTCGACACTAATTAATTCTTTTATTCCATAAGTAGCCCTTTTATAAGCTTTCTTCTAGACTAATACTACTATGCCCTACCTTCTCTCGCGGTGTGTAATCCGATGATGGGAAAATGATGATCTGTTGGTTTGTCCTGCGTTCCTGGGAATGAATTGGCGGGTGCTTTTAACGAGACGCCTGGGAAAATGCTGCCTGGTCCTTTCAATGATGTATCTTCGATCTTGGAGCTCAATCCTGGGAATGTTGTTGTTTTAGATGCTGAAGAGGTTGTTGGTGCGTTGTTAACTACTCCCCCCACAAGAGAGGCACGTCCCGTGCATCTGGTGAAGAATGTTGTAATCACGCTACGCTGTCTGTAGGCCAAAATTACTATGATTATTGCAACTGTTATGAAGATCGTTCCGATTGAGTAAAAATGATGCAACTTGAGGGAATTCAAATGTTGGCGGTTTTCTATGTGCATTTGGTGAACGTGTGAAATGTTATAGTATTTTTCTAGACGTGTTTCCTCTATTTGATATGCTCCGAGAGGTGAAATTATTGGATGATTAAATTTTAATTCCAGACTATCGAACAGCCTATCCTGAATTATCACCGAACAATTGTGAAAAATTATTAGATAATTACCCTTGAGAACTTTCTGATTTATGCCACATGTACTACTAAGTATTACGTTTTCTAACGTTGCTTTGACGATTAACGTTCCGTATGTCAAAAGCTTACATTCTGTAGTGGGTGGTATTTCTTTGAAGGGGCATTTCCCACTTCGTCCTCGAACTAAGGGCGCAATACACAAATCGTTGGTAATATTCTGCAGTTGGTTTCGTTTATAAATGTAGACTTTGGCGATTTGTTCTAACTCTGGTAAGATTGCAAATGTTTCGTTTAAATGCACAAGAACTGTCTGATGACTTATATTGACGGTTTTGTTTTGAATGGGTAGTTGCTCAATAATCATTCTGTTATAAATGGTGGGTGAAAGCTTGGGGATGTCGATACTAATGATGAGATGATGTCCATGGTAAAACACCGTAACTGAGAGATAATTGTAAGCATCTTCTAGACTGTCTAATCTAACATCTACTTGTGTTAACTGCTGGGCTATGATTTTCAATTCATTATTCGTTATGAGTTGTCTATTAACAATGTTTACTTTGGCAAGTGCTATTCCATTCTCTATTTCTCTTAGTGTTCGAATTACAATGTCTAATTGGAAAAGTAATGATATTCTGGCATTGACTGTAATTATGTGTCTGTTCTGTGTATCGAATTTAAGAATTATATTTTCCTGACCTTTTATCACATCTGTTAATGAATTTATTCGATTTTGGAACTCTTGGTTTATAAACATCTGTTTATTGTTTTGATCAATTAGTTTATTATCAATTCCTTTGATTGCCTTTATGTTTGAATCAATGTATCGAAAATCTTCTGCGTCTAAATTGCCAGTTACAAATTTTATAGCACTGCCTAATATTTCAATGGATCGTTTATTTCTTGATGTCTTTGGGAGAAGGGCTTTGAAAGTATCATTTATTTCCTTGAATTTTATATCAATAAGTTTGGAAAAATCATCTGTTGAGCTATTAACCTTGTAAATTATGTTTTCTAATATTCCAATTGTAATTCCTAGTTCCTTTAAATCGATTGTATGAAATAATCTATTGTAGCCTTCTTGAATTCTACCTTCTCCCGCACTGAGAGTCAGTGCTCCTGGATTATTTGTTATATCATGAAGTTGGATAAACTTGGGATAGGAAAAGGGAATAAACAGCAAAGTGACGATAAAAGAAAGGTCCATCCTGTAAAAATAAAAAATAAAGTTATTTCATACTCTTTTTATATTTTCCTTATGAATCTCTCGTCCAGACCTATCGAGAACTACTCTTCCTTTGTCCTCAATAGCTCTAGTCGGTTGATATCTTTCCTTTGTTTTTCTTCGTATGCCTTGATTTTAAAAAAATAGTTTTTTCTTGTTCTATGACAGGTTGGCCTTCTCTATCCTTATTGTGGTAGGTCAAATCTTTATTTTGTGTTCTCTGGTTTGCCAAAATGACCTCGTCATAGAACTTGTTTCTTTCCTGTATCATTAAATCCATATCAAGAGGCCGTTCGTTGCCATCTTTCAAACCAAAAAATATTTCTCGGGGTTTGAATCCTGTAGCCGAATGAATGGTGTTATTGTACAAAGTACAAGCAATTAGAAAAATTTCTTCCTGATTCAGATCTTCATATTGAGGTTTGACACATCGAAAGATTTCAGCCACAGTTGAATGAAATCTTTCGACTAATCCGTTACTCTCACTATGGTTTGCAGGCACGAAATGCATCTGGACATTTAAGTTATTAGCCATTCCTCTTATTTCCGCAGATCTTAAAGCAGGTTCGTTATCACTAACGATTAATCCTGGTGTACCGTAAATGGAGAATAATTTCAATAGTCCTTTTCTTATATCTGTTATTGTTCTTGATTGGATGGGGATCAATGCTCCAAATCTTGAAAATTTATCTATTGCTGATAAGAATATTAACGGACTGGTCAAAAAAATATCTATGTGAATTATTTCAAATGGTTTTTTTGTATTAGGTGTAGCGCCAAATCGAATTTTGTAGGGATGTCGATCATATTTATTCGTATTACATATTTCGCAAATTTTGATAAACTGTTGAATTTTAAATTTCATTTTAGGGAAAAAGTATCGTTTTGAAATTTCCTTTTTGTTCTCCCAAATACCTCTGTGCGCCGTCTCGTGAGTTTGTTCAATCAAGAGGCTCTGTTCTTCAGGAGTTCTTAAATCAATTAAAAGTTTTTGTGAAAAAAAAACTTTAAATGATTTGCATCTGCTGAAATAGTTTTTGTAAACTATTTGGATGCTATTCATTAAATTTTCAGGACACATTATGCAATTTGTTCGCCTTAAGTCCATGTATTCCTTGAAAATTCTTATTATTTGTGGAACTCCAAATACAAATTTAGTTATTATTCTCCTATATATTCTTGGAAAAATTTGTTCGTATTGGTCTGGTTCATCCGGACCAATTTTGAGGATAATCTGATTGCTAAAAGCATTTAATGGCAGTTCAGTGCATTTTATAAATTCTGATTCATCTGTATCGGCTGAATGTACACTCATATCGTCAGATGAAATACTTTCATTCATATTAATTTCATTGCGAATTCGAGATAGACTATCAGCAACAGTATTTTGTTTTCCGGGCCGGTATTTAATCTCATAGTCGAATTCGCTCAATGAAAGACGCCAATGAACTAGTCTATTGTTGGTGTCTTTCAAATTCAATCCATATGTTAGCGGTTTGTGGTCTGTATACAAGATGAATTTTCGTCCATAAAGATACGGCCGAAAATACTTGCAGGCCCATACGACGGCTAACAATTCTTTTTCAATTGCAGAGTATTTTTCCTCTGACTTATTCAATGTCCTGGAAGCGAAAGCAATTGGCTTATCACTTCCAATCGAACCTTGGGAAAGAACAGCTCCAATAGCAAAATTGGAAGCGTCTGTCGTCAATATGAAAGGCTTTGAAAAATCTGGGTACTGTAAAATATCACTCCCAGAAAGAATACTCTTACATTTTTCGAAAGCTGCTACAAATTCTTTCGAATGTGTAATTGATTCACCCTTTCTTAAAGCATTTGTTAGAGGTTTTGCTATCTTAGCAAAATCTCGTATAAATTTCCGATAGTAACCTAGAATTCCTAGGAAACCTCGAAGTTCTTTTTCATTATTTGGAATAGGCCATTGTTGAATGATATGAATCTTATCCGGGTTTGGTTTAACCCCTTCTGATGTAACAATGTGGCCCAAAAAAGCAACTTCCTTTTGAAGGAATTCACTTTTATCCAATTGTACTTTCAGATTGTGTTTTTGAAGAGTTGCAAAAATTTTTGCTAGATTATCCAAATGTTCTTCTAAACTGGTAGAAAAAATAATTATGTCATCCATGTACACAAGACAGATGACTCCAATGTGTTCTCGTAACACATTATCCATCACACGCTGGAACGTTGATGGTGCATTTTTAAGGCCGAAAGGCATTCGCAAAAACTCATAGTGTCCATTTTCAACACTGAATGCTGTTTTTGGAATGTCTTTCTTCTCTACTTCGACTTGGTGGAAGCCAGAAGCGAGATCTAAAGTGGTGAAATACATACAACGACCAAGCTTGTCGAGTATGTCAGTAATGTTTGGTATGGGATAACGATCGTCGATCGTTTTCTCATTTAGCTTTCTGTAGTCTATTACAAGTCGCCATTTTTTCTGTCCGGATACATCCATTTTTTTTGGTACGATCCACACAGGTGACGTCCACGGACTACATGAATGTTGAATGATGCCCTGCTCGAGCATCTTAGAAATCTGCCGCTGTACCTCTTCTCTATGGCAGAAAGGGTAGCGGTACGATTTTGAATGTATCGGCAAGTCATCCTTTGTTTTTATGTTGTGCTTGATAGCACTAGTAAAGGTAAGGTTCTCGCCTTCGATAAAAAATACGTCTTCGTGTTTCTTAATTAATTTCAAAAATTTGCTACGTTCTTCTTCATTCATATGCGAAATTCTTAATTGCTCATAAAGGGATCTTTTTATGTCGGGTTCGCCGTAAGCTGGTGTTCCCGTTTCAAAATTATTAATTTCAGGTTTAAACATAATTGTGTCAACATTGACTTTACATGGTTCGTTTGAGTAGTTTGAAATCAAAACGAGAGTTTGATTATCCACTACATTGTACAACCCAGAATGAATTATTACATCTGGTTGAATGGGAAGATCATTGTCGAGAAAGAAATCTCCGTCTCCAGCTTTTATGGCAAGGCTAATGACCTTGGTTTCTTGTGAATTTATGCTAATATTTTTTATCTCAGCATATTTTCTAAACATTCTAATTTTTCCGTTGGGAAATTGGAGTTCAT
This sequence comes from Aedes koreicus, assembly GCA_024533555.2. Classification (NCBI taxonomy): domain Eukaryota; kingdom Metazoa; phylum Arthropoda; class Insecta; order Diptera; family Culicidae; genus Aedes; species Aedes koreicus. The sequence continues at coordinate 9,478 of JAHHFK020004431.1, forward strand.
TTGTGTCAGTTAAAATTTTGGTTTTGAAATTTCTCAATGTTTCATAGCCAATTAGGCCGTCAAAAAAATTATGGAATTGAAAAACAAAGAATGTAGATTTTTCTATTCCTTCAATTTGCGGAAAAGGATTGAATTTAACAAAGCGGTTTATTTCATGCGAACCACGTACGTTGCGAACATGCATAGGTGTCGTTATTCGACATTTTTCGTAATTTACGTGTTTTGGATCTATATAATTTTTGTTGGCTCCTGTATCAATTAGAAATCGAAGAGGGCCTTTAGTTGTTTCTAATATGATGTATGGAATGAAATTGTTTACGTTAGTGGTTGTGCATACGTGACTGTCTGAAAATTTAGGTCATCTGTTTCGCTACAAACAGCTGACGGTTCATTTGATGCTTCTGCATCGTTGGTATAAATCTGATCTGATTGTTGTTGTTGCTGTTCTTCAGTGTTTTCATTCTCGGTGTCGTACTGTAGATCATATAGAGGGTAAACATCTGGATACTCTTCTATATGATAATTAGGTCTGTTCATATAATTTACTCTTCGCGACTGTATCGATGGGTCAACGTCCATCGGCGTTGGCTTCGGTTGCGAATTGTACTTAGGTGGATTTGGATTAATGTTTGTGAATGGGCGAGCAGGTAGTTGCACTCTTGGAGTATAGAATGGATTTTGTTTGAATTGTTGTGGTGTTTGTTGTTGGAAAGGGGGGTATTTTTGCTGATATTGGTTTTTTATTTGGGTTGTGGGGTATTGTAGAAAAGGTTTTAGATTTTGTATTGGTGGTGTGGGTCTGAAAGGAATTTGAGGTGGATACTTGAATGGAATTTGAGGAGGATGTTTGGATGGGATTGGTGGTGGATGTGGCCTTGAAAAGGATTTTGCATAATGATAATTTTGTTCCTCAAGACACAATCTTAATGCCTCTTTTAAACTGTTGGGTGACTGTGCACGGATAATTGGTCCCAATGGATCCTTAAGTCCGGATAAAAACACCTTAAGGCCCATCTGTTGGTAAAATAAATTTTTGGCTGTTTTGACTTGAGAATTCAGCTCATTTATGTTTAACAAATTGACCAATAGGGATACAATATGTGAAATTTTTCCGTAGAAATCTTCCACTGAGCTATTCTGCTGGGTTCCAAATAGATCTCTCGTAAGAGACACTTCGTCTCTTCGATCGCTGTAATGCGTTATTAGATTGCTTTTAATTTCGGCCCAATCTAAATTGGTTCCGTATAGCTCTAACACATTGTCGGCATCACCGACAATTTTTGTTCTTATCGCTTGTATCCATATCGCGTGCATAGGTGTACCTTGCACCGAGTTTACAAGTGGAATTAGATTATCAATCGCTCTAACGAACGAATGCAATTTAACGGGGTCACCGTTAAAAGGTGGGAGGTCTCTTATGATTTGTGGCGTTTGTAGCGCCTTAAGCACAGATTCAGCAGGTGTAAGCTGCTGTCTCAAATCTGCCTGCCTAGCGATTTGCTCAGCTTGAGCGGCTTGTTGGGCTTGAGCTGCTTGCGCTGCGTGAGCAGCTTCAGCAGCACCCTGCGCTTCTAATCTAAGTTGATGAATAATTTCATCCTTCGCGTCTAATTCTTGTCGCAAAGCGACCATTTGATTTTGTATTTGATCCATATTCACTTAAAAAATTAATATTGCTCCTACACAATTCTACACAATTCTAATGCAATGAAATGTCCACTTTTTGTTTAATGATGTTTCACTTATATTTTTTTCACTTGTTAGTTATTTGTCATCAATTAAAAATTGTAAGTTAGATAGAATTAGATAGTAAATTGAATAAAATTACTTACGTACAATATTCACTATCACTAAGTATTTTTTCTGCTTCTCAAAACAAATTCACGATATCCGTTCGCGATCAATAACACAGGGAAGCAAAAAAGGTTATACAGATTTTCAGTCGATTTACTACACAAATCGCACGATATTCATTCGCGGATGCCTTCAAAGCGGTAATAAAAACACTAAAAATCTGCGCCGACTGCGCCAGTTAAAACATGAAGGGTGTAATTCGGATTTTTAAAAAATAAACTAAAATGAACGCGACACTACTGTGGTTCGACACTAATTAATTCTTTTATTCAATAAGTAGCCCTTTTATAAGCTTTCTTCTAGACTAATACTACTATGCCCTACCTTCTCTCGCGGTGTGTAATCCGATGATGGGAAAATGATGATCTGTTGGTTTGTCCTGCGTTCCTGGGAATGAATTTGCGGGTGCTTTTAACGAGACGCCTGGGAAAATGCTGACTGGTCCTTTCAATGATGTATCTTCGATCTTGGAGCTCAATCCTGGGAATGTTGTTGTTTTAGATGCTGAAGAGGTTGTTGGTGCGTTGTTAACTTATATATATATATATTCACCTCGCTATTCCTTTTCGTTTGTAATTTTTGTTGAGCCCATGTGTATATTTTTTTTGTTTTTATTTTGTCGTATTTTTGTGTTATTCCGTGTTGTTCTGTTTGTTCGTAACTGTCTTGTTCGTGTTCTTCGTGGCGAGTGGAGGACTGTATATGTGCTGTGGCAAATGGTCTATATAAGTGTTGTGAAATTTAGTGGAATTTCACAATAGAACCATTTTCTATAAAACCTTCCCGGGCAAATTTTTTTTAAGCGAAGCGACGTCTCGCGGAAATTAATCGAACTAAAAATTGTGTGCAATTTCGAATCGAAGCGCGAAATTTTGCATTATCTTTGAGCTTTGTCCAAAGCACAGTTATATCGTTTGAAGCGGACACCGAGTAGCCTACCGAAAGGCGTTTGACTACCCACGTGAACTATGGAGAAAAAATTGCGCCAAATGTACTCAGCCTATTAATGGTATCGACTCTGTTACCTGCCGTGGCTACTGTGGTAGCGTATTTCACATGTCGTGTTCCGGTGTATCCCGTGCCCTACTGGGCTACTTTTCATCACACCGGAATAATCTCTCTGGATGTGCGACAAATGTGCAAACCTGTTTGAGAACTCCCATCTCAGATCAATCACAAGCCTTGCGGATGAAAAGTCGCCCCTAGCATCGCTTACCGATGCTATTAACGGCTTACAGACAGAGATAAAGAAAATCGCAGCGAAGCCTATCTCGACGATGTCATCACCCAAACTCAACCGATGGCCGTTGATTAGCGAACCAATACGCGCCGCAAAACGGCCCCGTGTTCTCGATTCTACGTTGCATTCTTCTGCATGTCAATCCGGCTCGAAACAGCTAAATGAAGATGTAGTATCTGTCCCTGTCGCCGTTAAACCAGCCAATAAATTTTGGCTCTATTTGTCACGTATCAGACCCGATGTGACGAACGAGGCAATTTGCGATATGGTGAAAGCGAATCTGGGGAGTGACACCGATCCCGAGGTTGTAAAGCTGGTAGCCAAAGGTATGGATAACAGTAACATGACCTTTGTTTCATTCAAAGTTGGCCTCGACCCAGCCTTGAAGGACAATGCTCTCGACCCTTTGACATGGCCAGAGGGAATCATGTTCCGGCAGTTTGAGGACAACAGCTCCCAAAAATTTCGGAAACCATCGACTGCGGATCCCAGATTATCGCCAGAAGCAACGAAAACAATGACACCAATGAACTGATTATCAATCAATTCTCGCTGGGATGCACCTGCGAAAGCCGTAAGAAAGGCCCCAACCCACCTGAAACAGTCGTGCCTCCTAAAATCAGCAGCAGTCCTTCTCAAACGGACCTCTCAACCGATTCCTGCCAACAGAGTCATCCCAGCCCTGTTTTCGAGGATAGGGAAGGGGTCTTCCAGACTCTCATCGCAGGCAAGTATCTTAATTGTTCATCTCTTTGCCTGCCTGATGTACTTTCGGATTGCAGCAATACATACTCTGATGCCACTGGATTTCAGCCCAATGACCTCGCATGCTATGCTTCAAGACAAATCGCCACTCGTTGTTCGATGCAATCGATGGATCACCAGCTCGACAACTCAGCTGGTCCAGGTAAATTATTGACCAGTATATGTCCATCCGAAGCAAAGAGGGGGAGGGAGAAGGGAGAAAGGGAAGAGGGAGGATATAAAAGGGGGGGAAAAAGAGTTGGGGACAAGGATCTGCACCCGTTCTCGGAGGGACCTCGCCATTCGCCTTTGGGGCTCCTTTTTAGTGCTTGGGATGTCGTTCTTGGTGGCCCTTAGACTTTGGGGGGCTGGGTCGGGGTCCGGGGTATATATAAAAGTGTGGGAGGGGGAGGAAAAAGTCGGGTGTTTTTGTTGGCGGTGGAGGAAAAAGGCAGGAGGGAGGGGGGCAGGGGGGGGGGGGGGGGGGGCCGTTGCCCCCCCCCTAAGTTTTGATTTTATTTTTAGAATTTTATTATTTGTTTCAATATATTATTATTTATTTTTTATCTCTAGAAGGTTGCAAGGTAACTTGTTGCAATACAGTTGATGTTACTCCAATACTACTCAATTAAGTCACAATCAAGTCACTGTAACCAAATATGACGATTTTGTGTTGCTTGGGATGTTTGTCAGAATGCTCCTTTGCCTAAATAAAAAAGCCAAATTACGCGAAGTTGCCTCGATTTTGTAACAAGTAGCAAAAAAGCGTAAAAAATTGACATCCATGAGAAAAAAGTTGTAATTATATAATAGTTTTTAAATAGTAACGAGTAACAATTTTATTACAATATTTTTCCTTTAACCTAGAACCCAACCTATGTAGCCTAAAGTATCTTAAAACTCCAAGCAGCACACAACAGTCAAAACTGGTTTCAGCAGCTCTATTGTGACTTAATTGAGTCACAGAGCAGTCACCTTTACTGGGTTGAAACAAATGTGCTACTAGGGAAATATCTCTTAATCTGTAATGTTAGCTATTGGATAAGCATTGATTGATTTTTTTCCCCGCTAGCTGAAAGTTGAAGAAGCTATGCTCAATAAAATGTTCAGTTCTTGTTTAATCAAAAAACTGAATATTCAAACCTATGCTATAGCTTTCAGAAGCCAAATAATACTAGATTAAGAAACACAGTTGATAGTTAGAAAAAGTATCAACGAAAAATATTTATTTGAACTATTCATGGCATGGGTCAAACCGCCCCGTTACCCCGCTTTCCCCGTTTTAGGGTACTGTAGTTTCGTATTATTGAGAATATATGTTGATCATATCTTACAGTTTGATTCAGCGTGTGAGAAGCAGAACAGCAAGCTAGTCAGAGCGAGAAGTTGCAGTTGTCTTATCCTATTCAAAGAATTTATCCGTTTTTATGAGCATGAGCAGGATAATGAGTATGATTGACCGCCCGAAGTTGTTATTCCGTTACTGCCAGTTCAGCTGTTATTACTCAGAAGATCAACAGATGATGCAAACATGGTCAATGTGTAAAACTGGTGATCCCAAACTAAGGCAATACCGGCGCTGGCCTCGCCCGAATGCAGGTCAAATAAGGAAAGGGTAGGAATGCGTTAACGTTTATTTGGACGTTTTATTGGAAGCCGAGACCACCGCCGCACTTCCACGAGAAATCCCTGGGATTTTGGATGACAAGATTGGGTGGCAGCAGGGTTCGTTTTGGTAAACAATAAGCTGAATTCACGCTTCGTTTAGTAAAATATTTAAATACAAGTACCGATTTCTGATTCGAACCGATTACAACAGTAAGGATGTTATTGGGGCCACACACAAAGTGTAATGGTGTTTTTTCATCGGAAAAACAAGGTGATTTTTTATAATGTTGGAAATCCGATTTGATCTGAGTTAAACCAATAATAAGGATGCTATTGGAGCCACTCACAAAGTGTGATGGTGGTTTTCCGTTAGGAAAACAAGGATAATTTTATGAACGCTTGAGAGACGCTTTGTTGTTCTCTTACTGTGCTCACTCGATCACTCGTTACACCGAATTATAGATAACCGAAACAATACGAAACGCGCCATGCTCGATAGGAAAATAGTGCGTAATAAAGCATCGACACAACCTTTCACAGCCGATGCTCGAACCAAACTCTTTTTTCGTAACTTACAATTTTTACTACTGTATTCTACAATCTATTGCACTGCTGTAACTAATAACTGTATCAATCAAGTTGAAGTGTCTAATGAACAATCTATGCTAATCCATTAAAAATTGAAATTGAGGGATTTCGTAAAAATAAGAGTCCGTAGATGCATTTTGTGCCTTCTGGTAACTTTATGTTTCTATTGATATCCATGCTCATCGGTTTAATACCAACCGGGAGAGACTTGGCCTTGTACAAGTGGATTTCATTATCTCCAGTCCGCTCAACCAATCGCAACGTTTTGTGATAGATTGGACGGATTATTATAATTTGAGATAACTCCATGCAGATGTCTTCCAAGTTTGGCAGATCGACAAGCAATCGGTGGAGAGTTTAGAAGAAGACCGGAAGAATAAGCGATGGTTCTGCGCGTGTTTATAAACAGAAGAACCTTCATAACAAAACGAATCATCGGGTAAAATACATACGGTTTTTTTTTAATTATAAGCAGTCTAAAGCAGTTATTTGATTCATTTTATCCAGAAGTACCATAAATGGACATTCGAAAGTTTTTCAAAAGTAAGTATAATATTTTCCAGCATGTAATTAAAAAAAACAAGCAAACAAAACAAAAAGAATGTTTTTTCATGCAGCTGAAATAACCACGAATAGAAAAATATGCAAAATGGTTGTATTTCTCGAATTTGAACAACAATTTTAATGTAATTCAATGATACACCGTTTTGGTTTCATACTACTCAGATACACATGATTGCTACATATACCGTGTTTCGACAGAACGTGTTTCAGTTGGATCATATCAGATAAATCGGTTCAAATTTCAAAACGCAGATGCAGATGTGTATATAAGTTATTTTTAAAATATTGAGGAATTATTATAAATTATTTACTAACTACTCGTGTGTTGAGAATGCTAGTAGCAACCATTCAGCACAAAAAATACAGCTTGCTTACATTTGTTACTTACGTCGTTTTAAAAGGTTATGTTTGATGTTCCTGTTTAGAAAATATCAAATAAAATAATTATACTAAAGGTGAGCAAAGGGGACACAAACCATAAGCTATAAACCACCAAAACTCAAAATGTATGTTTGTTAAAAGCTAATCACTTATTATTTGAACAACCATTAAAAAAATATAATCTATTGAAACGGTGTTTCTTGGTGAGTAAAAAACGGTGTTTCTTCTGTGTTGCTTTGGGTGAGAGGGTCGCGGATGAAAAGTACATTTTCAGTACAAACTGCAAACAAATTCGGTGGTTATTCTATACAAAAATCCAACATGACCCGTTAAATGTTTGGCATTCAATGTGGTTTGATTTAAAAACATGGGAAAAATCGAAAGTTTTTAAAATCGTTTTTTTTTATTCCAGAACAAGCCTAGAATTGTTTAATCTTGTTGCAAGAAACGGACGGGTATTGTCAAATACTTTGGGTGAGAGTAGAGAAGATAATCCACCCGCATTCAGGCGTAATGTCACATAACTGGGGCTCCATTCCCGCTCCATCTGTCGGAACATGAAAATGACCCTACTCTACTGGTCCACCGGGCGTTGTATTGTCCGTTAAGTGTCCGTTAATATTAATTGTTCAGTATGTGCAACCACTGGTTGGAGACGATGTTATTATCTCTCTCTCTCTCTCTCTCTCTCTCTCTCTCTCTCTCTCTCTCTCTCTCTCTCTCTAAAAAAAAACTCGCCCCCCCCCCCCCCATTTGAAATCCTGGCTACGCCTATGTCTTTCCGACATTGACTGGAATTTCATTGAATCGACCACTGATGTCAATATTGCAGTAGAATAGTTCAGCGTCCCAGTCGAGGATGGAATTATCCGTGCTGTTCCAGTACGACGAGCTCCGCAATATTCATTGGTCCAACCCCGCCTACGCAGCTCCCAATTGCCACGATGGAAATTCTCTTACTTGTTTCCAATTCACAAGAAAAAGAGACAAACGAAATGTTGCCAATTACCGTGGAATTACCCCACAGTTGGCATGCTCCAAGTTATTCGAGATAATTGTGAACGATTCCCTGTTTGCATGTTGTAAGAGGTATATCGAGGCAGAGAAACACGGCTTTTACCCGAAACGATCCGTATCCACGAACTTGGTACAACGTTTACCTCAACGTACCTGCGAAGCATGGATTCAGGATGGCAAGTTGATGCTGCATATATGGACTTGAAAGCTGTCTTCGACACAGTGGATCACGAAATCCTTTTGGCTAAACTGGAGAAACTCGGCGTCTCATCTAGGAGTGCGGATTGGTTCAGATGCTACTTGATCGACCGTTCAGTGCGCGTCAAGCTCGGCTCATCTGAATCGGAAGCATTCTCCAACAAGTCGGGAGTCCCGCAAGGCAGTAACCTTGGCCCGTTGCTCTTCTCGATTTTTTTGAATGATGTTTCGTTGCTATTACCCTCTGGATGCCGCTTCTTTTTCGCCGACGACGCAAAAATTTATAAAATAGTAAAATGTCTCTCAGACTGCTTGGATCTGCAGGACATGGTGGGAATCTTTGGGGATTGGTGCACAAGGAACTTGCTAAGCCTCAGCGTCGAAAAATGCAACGTTATTTCATATCACCGCAAACACCAGCCGATCACATTTGACTATGTGTTATCGGGACGCTGCCTAACCCGAGTACAGCACCTTAAGGATCTCGGTGTTATCCTTGATACCGGGCTCACCTTCCGATTACACTATAATAATCTTGTTGGCAGAGCCAATCGTCAACTGGGCTTTATTTTCAAAATTGCAGACGAATTCCGTGACCCACTGTGCCTCAAGTCCCTCTATTGCTCACTTGTACGGTCAATATTGGAAACAAATGCGGTCGTCTGGAGTCCTTTCCATGCCATTTGGATCGCCAGAATTGAAGCTGTTCAAAAAAAATTTGTGAGATATGCTCTTCGATTTTTTGGTTGGCGTGATCCAAGAAACCTGCCGCCATACGAGGAGCGGTGCCGTCTTCTACTGATCGAACCACTGGAGGTGAGACGATCAATTGCACAAGCAACGTTCGCAGCGAAACTACTTTCAGGAGACATCGACTGCCCGGCTTTGCTAACACAGCTGAATTTGTACGCACCCGAGCGACCACTTCGACAACGTGATTTTTTGCTCTTGGAACCACGGAACAGAAATTACGCTTTGCATGAGCCTATTCGTTCATTTTGTCAGCGGTTTAACGACTACTTTGGCTTCTTTGACTTTAGTATTTCAATTGACGTGTTTCGCCAAAGACTTTTGAATATTTTCCGCACCTCTAATCGCTACCAACTAGATTAAGTTTTATTCATTGAGACATCAATTGTCAGTTGAATTTTACATGTAAAATAAAATAAAATAAAATAAAATATATATATATATATATATATATATTATATATCAATTCAGTGGACGTAGTAGTTCTACGCACCAACAAAAAAAAACGATTCTCAAACAACATCACTTCGTTAATTACAATAATAATTATACTAAATAATAGTATGTATTATTGAACTTGGTGGTCAGTGTTATTTGGAGCTCAATCACATCCTCCATATAGCTTGATATACACACCAAATTTCCAATATCATGTTCGGTACTTATTGTGCTGAATTCGGTCTGTCAAACAGAAATTTCACCGAACATTTAGTAAAATATGACATTTGACAACGGAATTTCTGTAATTTGCAGAAAACTACCGAAAATTGTAGAAAAAAACTACCGATTAAAACTGTAAATGGCAGCAGTTCCATAGCACTGTAAAAATAATTACGAATGAACTGTAAATTTATTCTTTTGAAAAAGAAGTGTAAAAAAAGTACCGAACAGATTGTAAATTCATTCCATGTTGTCAAACGCAATATTTTCCCACCATTTTGAAGTTGAATGTTGGCCAGCTCTGGTGAGTTGCACGGTGCAGCCAAAAATAAGTGCCGAAAATGGAGATATGGACAGCAACTTTCCGGGACCGTAGCCACATTCACAAGGAAAGGAATTTTGTTGGCTTACTCCAAGGATCATCCGATTGCAGCAACGTTAGATGGGAAATTCCTAAGATATTTTGTGCAACGGTAACCAAGTGTTAGTTTATCTGATTATTCTATTTTAATTATTAACACACATATAAATGATCTAAATAAACAGAAATGAGCACGAAATGAATGCGAATGACATATTAATTTAACTCATTAATTATCCTCAATTTCAAAACCAAGAAATAAAATCAATAAAAACCCATTTAAAAACGAATCTGTAGGTTTTCCTGAGCAACTGTAAATTTTTTACATCATTTTCGGTAAAAATGTGAAAGCTCACGTTACCAATCGTTCAGCAAATTTAACAGAACATTTCGGTAAGTTTTGACAGCTCAGTATCGAAGTTTTTTTTTTTTTTTTTTTTAACTCTTTATTTGTTCCAAATTTATTCATATTTACATTTCATGTTAATCTAGGTGCTCCAGCTACTACCGTAACGTATCAACCTTAATTGTTAAAATATGTATCTAATTTTGTTTACATTGTTCATGCCTTAGCAGTTCAGTATTTTAAACAGGTTTTTATTCCTGCGTGTCAGTATAACAATAATAATCTTAAAACTAAAAACAAACTAAAATTAATCTTAACTAAGCATAAAGGGAATTAATCATTGCAATAGAAGATTGCAACGATTTTTGTCTGAAATTATTAATTATTTTGTTGGACATTTGTTCTAAAGTCTCAACATTCGAAATTCTATGTACTTCGTTAGTACTGTACCAAGAAGGCAGCTTCAAAATCATCTTCAGAACCTTTGAAGTATTTTTTTCCTGATAGCACAACAACTAGACCATATTGGAACAGCATAAAGCATGGCCGGTCTAAAAATTTGTTTAAATATTAGTAGTTTGTTCTTCAGACAAAGTTTGGATTTTCTGTTTATAAGAGGATATAAACATTTTATATATTTATTACATTTGGCTTGAATGCCTTCAATGTGATTTTTAAAATTTAATTTTTGATCAAGTAATAGACCAAGGTATTTCACTTCGCTTGACCAGGAAATTGGAACACCGCTCATAGTAACGATGTGACTACTACTAAGTTTCAAAAAAGAAGCTCTAGGTTTATGTGGGAATATTATTAGTTGAGTTTTGGAAGCGTTGGGATAAATCTTCCATTTCTGTAAATAAGAAGAGAAAATGTCCAAACTTTTCTGCAGTCTCCTGCAAATGACACGAAGACTTCTTCCTTTAGCGGAGATGCCTGTGTCATCAGCAAACAAGGATTTCTGACAACCCTGAGGCAAATCAGGGAGGTCGGAAGTAAAAATGTTATATAGTATCGGCCCAAGAATGCTACCCTGAGGAACTCCAGCTCTAACAGGTAGTCGATCAGATTTGGAATTCTGATAATTTACCTGCAGAGTTCTGTCAGTTAAATAATTTTGAATTAATTTTATAATATAGAGCGGAAAATTAAAGTTTTTCAATTTAGCAATCAAACCTTCATGCCAAACACTGTCGAATGCTTTTTCTATGTCTAGAAGAGCAACTCCAGTTGAGCAGCCTTCAGATTTGTTTGAACGAATTAAATTAGTAACTCACAAAAGTTGATGAGTAGTTGAATGGCCATGGCGAAATCCAAATTGCTCATCTGCAAAAATTGAGTTTGTATTGATTTGAAGCATCATTCTATTCAAAATTAGCTTTTCAAAAAGTTTACTGATTGAAGGAAGTAAACTTATTGGTCTGTAGCTAGAAGCTTCAGCTGGATCTTTCTCGGGCTTCAAAATTGGAACAACTTTGGCATTTTTCCATTTGCCAGGAAAGTATGACAAATGAAAACATTTATTAAATAATTTTACCATGAAAGACAAGGTACTCACTGGGAGTTTTTTGATGAGTATATAGAAAATTCCATCATCACCTGGAGCCTTCATATTTTTTAACTTTTTAGTTCATCAAAAATATTTTCCCTTGAGGAAATATTCAGATAATCAAGAGAAACCTGATTCTCGATAGGACTAGTAAGACCCAAACTGAAATTATGGGAACTCTCAAACTGCTCAGCAAGTTTTTGAGCTTTTTCCACATTTGTTAGCAATATTTTATCACCTTCTTTGAGCGCTGGAATAGGCTTTTGAGGTTTCTTTAAAATTTTGGAGAGTTTCCAAAAATGTTTGGAACTTGGCTCTAATTTTGACACATTATTTTCAAATTGTTTGTTCCTCAGGGCAGAGAAACGTTTTTTAATTTGTTTTTGCAAATCTCGCCAGATAACTTTCATGGCGGGATCGCGTGTTCTTTGATATTGTCTTCTACGGATATTTTTCAGACGGATCAAAAGCTGAAGATCGTCGTCTATTATAATTGTATTGAGCTTTACCTCGCATTTTGGAACTGAGACAGCTCTTGCTTCAACTATGGAAGTAGTCAGAGAGTCAAGAGCATTATCGATATCATTTTTAGTTTCCAAAGGAATATTAGGATCAAAGTTATATTCCATGAATGTTTGATATTGGTTCCAATCAGCTCTATGATAATTGAGAGTAGAACTGTTGGGATTAGAAATTATTTCTTGAGATATTTCAAAAGTTACTGGAAGGTGATCCGAACCGAAGTCTGCATGGGTAACCAATTGGCTACAAATTTGACATGAATCAGTTAAGACCAAATCAATAGTTGAGGGATTTCTGGCAGAAGGAAAGCAAGTTGGGCTGTTTGGGTATTGGATAGTGTAATAACCCGCAGAACAATTATCAAATAGTATATTACCATTGGAATTACTTTGAGCATTATTCCACGATCGGTGTTTTGCATTAAAATCACCAATAATGAAGAATTTTGACCTATTACGGGTAAGCTTCTGTAGGTCACCCTTGAGAAGATTCTTTTGCTGACCTACGCATTGGAATGGTAAATAGGCAGCTAATAGTGTGAGTTGACCAAATTTTGTTTCAACAGAAACCCCCAAAGTTTCAAAAACTTTGGTATCAAATGAAGAAAGAATTTGATGTTTGATACGCCTATGAACAATTATGGCAACGCCACCACCTGGACTTTCAAGACGATCATTGCGGTGTACGAAATAATTAGGATCCCTTTTTATTTTATCACCTGGTTTAAGAAAAGTTTCAGTTACAACGGCAATATGCACGTTATGAACTCGTAAAAAGTTAAACAGCTCGTCTTCATTATTTTTAAGAGATCGAGCATTCCAATTTAAAATATTCAGTGTCTTAATACCCATTGCTGAATTTCAGGGTCATGACAATATTGTTTGCAAATTTTATACCAGTTTGAATTGCATCAAACATGGAGTTTGTATTTAACATTCCATTAATCATATCGATTAATGATTTCTGTAAAAAATCCATTTTTGGAGCGGTTATGCTACCTAAGTCAAAATCTTCAACATTTCTGGTAGAATTTTGGTTTCTACCGGCTGTAACGGCAGCGTAGGAAGCTCCATTACTTAGCTGTACATTGCTACCAGCAGGTAAGAATTGAGCATTGAAAACTTGTGCTCTGTTTGTACTTACGGGTACATTTGTACTTCGCTGACCATTGTTAACAGCAGATAGCAGTGGAAAATTTGACGGTTGGGCATTGATCGTACCTTCCGGTACGAATGCTGGATTTCCTCCTCGATGACCGTTGTTAACAGCCGAGGAATAATTACCTGGTCGGGAACGTGAAGCGGTCCCTACCTGATGCTTAGCACGAGAATTCAAGATCGCTTTGCGAGTCTTGCATTCCCAAAAATTGGATTTGTGGTTTCCACCACAATTCGCACATCTAAATTTTTTGGGATCCTTCACAGGACAGTTGTCCTTGGCGTGAGAGGAATCGCCACAATGCATGCATTTGGCATCCATGTGACAATTTTTTGTCCCGTGACCCCATCCCTGGCATTTACGGCACTGGGTGAGGTGTTGAGAATTTCCTACAGTCTTCCTGAAGTGTTCCCACTTCACTCTGACATGGAGCATAAGGCTGGCTTTTTCCAATGCCTTGAGGTTATGCAGTTCATTTGATTTAAAATGAACTAAATAAAAATCGTTAGAAATCCCATTGCGAGAATCGCCAGGTTGGGATTTCTTTTTCATCTTTATCACTTGAACTGGTGTAACTCCAAGCAATTTGATAATTTCTTGTTTGATCTCATCCAGGGATTCACCACTGGCTAGACCTTTTAAGACCACCTTGAACAGACGTTCAGTTTTGGTGTCATGTGTAAAGAATTTGATGCCTCTTTGAGAAAGATACTCCACGAGAAGTTTAAATCCGACCAAGGTTTCAGCCAATACACGGCATTCACCCCGACGACCAATTTGAAAGGAAAATTTAGAATCTTTAATGAAATTCGTGAGTTCCTTACGGAGCCCATGAAAATCAGATGTTGTTACCACAATAGGTGGAACCTTTTCTTTCCCTGCATTAATTCGGGAATGCTTCGAAGATTTTTGTCTGACTGATGGATCATTCTCATCATCAGTCAGAATATCGAATTGATTGCTCAAACCAATATTAGTAGAAGGGGAATCCAGAGATTGTCCCTTTTTTTTGCGTTTAGGCGCCATTTTCTCCAAAATGATTAGAATTTATACGTTTTCTCCTAATCAACTTCCAAGCAGATTCTACAAGAATCCGAAGGGTCAAAGAGGAATTTTCCAAATCGATATCCAAGTCGGATTACCTCGCGTAGGGTCCAGACAAGGATCGAAAAGGAATAAGGGTAAAAAATAAAAAATGTGCAGGTAATGTTAAGCACTGAAAAGTGCTGTTAGATTTTGTTATAGCTTTAGGTAGCAAAAATACTTCCTTCAGCAAAAGAAAATAGAACCGCACGGCATGAGAGCTCGATGCGGACTGATGAAGTATCGAAGTTAAATTTACTGAACGTATTGTAAAGCTAAAAAACTACCGAATCGATTACCGAATGTTCATCTGTTTCATATTCGGTAAAAAATTACAGTATACTGAAAAAAATCTAAGTGTGTAGATAAAATAAGGTAACTTTGAGAATGGCCTATGCGGACCAAGTGAAGTCTGCCGAAAATAAAATAGGGTTCAAATTAATCTCAACATAGCAGCGCAGATGCATGGCTAAAGAAAGAGAAAAAGTTTAGATGAGGATGTTATATACAAATTTAGATGTTACAGAAATAAAGTCTGTAGGTTGACAACTTCCTGACTCTAATACCTGTTAGATAAATATACCATTTACATGAATGAATATTACATTTACATGCACATTTCATGTACAATCCCAAATAATTTCAACAATGGTGTTTTATGTTTCAGCATAATAAATTTGCCTCTGCTGATTGGTTTTGTCATCTTGATGAAGGAATGTATCTTTTATCCATTCATTGGATTTTTATTGCCATACTTGAGAAATGTATGGTGCACTTACAACCGATAAGATTTTTGAATTAAATCCCGATCAGAATCATTCGTGTTATATTCGATAGCTTTTTTTTTTAATTTCCGTGTTATGTGACATCGAAATGAGAGTTAAAACACATCGAAATGAGAGTATGGATACTATTGTAGTATTTAGTACACTGATAAAAAAGCAATGATAATATCTATGTGTCCCACTCATGAATTTTTGCAATTTTATACACAAATGATATCTATTTGAAACCACACATACTTCCTATGTGTACAAATAACCACTATGTGTGGCCACACATACTTTTCATTTGCCACATACACTTCGTACAGTAAGTCCCAGAGTTGAGCGTACTCTCTAGCTTTCGTGTTTATTTTGAAGCTACTATTGTTAAACAGTAAGATTTTTAAATTTTACATATATTCTTCTTTATAGCGATTATTTAAGCTCTAAAATAAACAGGTAAACGGTAAAAACTATGTACATTGAAATTAAATAATAAATTATATGAAATAACAAGATTTTTCGCGACACAAAATTGAGCGTACATTTTGAACAACCTTCCGGTTTTTGATTGATTTATTGTTGGGTTTGACAGTTCATTAGCAACCAGTGAGTTGTACTCTCCTGCGGTTTTGTTTGTTTTGAAATCAAGTCCAAAGTTCTTGTTTTTAGTGAGTTTTCCTCTCGGTTTTCCAAAATGGAAGCAAAAAGGAAGCAAACTGATCTTGCTACCCGAAAACTAATCATTAGTTTGAACTGCAAAGGAAAATCCATGCGGAAATGCGGAAAAAACACACCAAATTCTACTTTTGATGTTCATTAAAAAATTTTACGGCTTTGATCGGTAAAATCAAATTTCTACTCGATGATCTGCTAAATTTCTTCAATTTATAGATATCTGTCAAAAACTACAAGTTTTCGGTTATTCGTATGAAAATAACACTGAACGTTTGTATTTATTTTACAAAAGTACTTTGTAAACAAATGAACTGACATTGATCATTCGCTGTTCAGTAAATGTTTTACCAATTATCAGTAAAACTATAATAAACACTGACGCCAAATGTAAAAATCACAGGAGTTTTTTACCGAACGTTTCAGTACATATCACACCTGTCAAGCCTCTCCCATTTTGCGTTCTAAAGCTGTGAAAGCCGTTTGAGATAAGATTTTGAATTCTTTTAAACTAGAGGTTACGGATGTCGAAGTAAAGGAGCTTTTCGGTAAGTACAGTTCAAATGTTTTCAAAATGTTCTCATTTTTGGCACTCCAACAAAATGGGTATCAATTACATAATTTGCATTTTTTTGTACACACTTAGAAAATTTTACAGTATTCATTGTATTTTCTTACCGAACTTCCAACAGCTGAACGTTCGGTAATCCGATTTACCGGCTTTCGGTGAAATTTTACAGTATTCTGGTAAAACATTACCGGAACTTGTCAAATTACACCGAAATCCGTTGAATCGGATTACCGAACGTTCAGCTGTTTATAGTCTTCGGCAAAAAATTACCGAATACTGTAAAATTTTCTAAGTGTGTACGGTTCCTGAATTTGTTAAAGAATCCATTTGAAAGGATTATGAAACTTAATGTTTCGAGTTTCATATAATAAAGGCAATACACGGAAAATTATTCTGCGCTTCATTTTTTTATCCTGCATTCTGATACTGAACAGCTTTTATTTCATATAGAAACGGAAGATTTGCTTTGCATTGTCCATCTGCATGATAGGGTAGGAGGAGAAAAATGAAATTACCGAAACA
Organism: Aedes koreicus; assembly: GCA_024533555.2. Lineage (NCBI taxonomy): Eukaryota > Metazoa > Arthropoda > Insecta > Diptera > Culicidae > Aedes > Aedes koreicus. The sequence continues at coordinate 26,633 of JAHHFK020004431.1, forward strand.
ACTGTAGAATTCTGCAGCATTCCCAATTTAACATTTGTTCCTGTAAATTTTACTGAACTTCGGTATTAATTGATGATGTGTTCAGTACTTTTTGGTAGCTAACAAGGCTTCTATTTTCACAGTTTTTTTCTGTTAATTTAACTGAACTTCGGTACTGCTTACTGAGTTGTTCAGTAATGATTGACAGTTGAGAATTCATCACTAGTTTGACGATCGTTCAGTAAAAATACTTTTACTGAACTGCTTACTGAACGCTCAGTTGTTTGAAAGTCAGTAAAACTTTTACTGACTTCAGTATAAAAAATTTGGTGTGTATGGTTGGACGCGCCTATTCCACAGTTCAGAAGGTTATTAATAAGTTGATATATGAAGGAAAGCTTGTGAATAATCCTGGAAGGGGTCAAAAACGCATGATATCAGCCAGCGACAAACGTTTGATTACAAAAAAAGTCAATCAAAACCCAAAACTCAGTGTGCCGGCTTTGACGTCAGAAGTGTCGCAGATGATCAACAGGCCGATATCCAAAGAAACTGTCCGTAGAGTCCTTCGCAAGAGCAACTTACACGGCCGTAGCTCGTAACGAACTGTTCATTTCGGCTGCGAACAAGAAAAAGCATCTTGCCTTTGATGAGAAGTATGTTTCAAAGCCTGTAGAGTTCTGGGAAAAGGTTCTATTTACGGACGAGACCAAAATAAACCCGTTTGACTCCGATGGAAAGCAAATTATTTGGAGAACCCCGAATACAGCGTTTATATCCTAAAACTTAAAACCAACAGTAAAGCACGGAGGAGGAAATTCGGGGCTGGGGGAAAGGAAGAGTTTTGATAAAAGGTAAGGGGTAGAAACCGAGAAAGTTAAGCAAAGTAAAAAAAATAACAGGTTGGTCAAAAGAGAGACCCCAAGAACGTTATTTAAAGAGGTGTTGTATTGTAGAAAGACCCCCCAGGACTTAACGGATGGGATATAGTAAATATCACGACGAGACCCCTCATCACAGCAACGCTTTATGCCGGGCTTCACTCTAGGTCTCACACTACGGCGCTGTGTTAACTGACAACGAACTGACAGCGGGACATGTCAACGTCACAAGCCACGTTTACGTAAAACCGCACGAAGACAATACAGAGTAAAGCCGTTACAAGTGCCTCGAGTGAATGACCTCAATTTATTATTCTAATTTTGTAGTAATTAATTATCTATTCTGCGCTCCTTAAGCTTAAGCCGTATAAAAGTTATACATGTTATTCTAGGAAAAACTAATCTAGTTAAGCTGTAAGTACGGATAGAAATTAAATTGTATTGAAACTATTGAACCTAATTGCTAAAACCAAATTTATAGATCCTACGATTAAAACTGAGGCAGTGGGCAGTGGGGAAACAAAGCCAACACCACTTCCAGAATAATAACACCAAATTTGTAAGTTGATATCCTAATTATTAACCTAATTGTCATTAATAAATAAACTCCTATTGTAGCTTAAAGCATACACACAACAAACACATGTTGCTCATTAAGAGTTGGTAATCCTAACCCAACATTTGAAATTTGCTAAGGTATGGGAAGTATGGCTGATAAGAATTCCGCACGGAACTGCCAGTCGTGTGAACGGACGGACTCGGCAGAAAGAGAAATGGTCCAGTGTGACCTGTGCAAGTTCTGGGACCACTTCGGATGCGCTGGTGTTGATGAGCAGATCCGTCAGCCGGATGCACAATACATCTGCTCACGATGTGCGAAGCAGGAAAAATCTGGTGAGGCTAACTTGAAGGTACCAGCGGTCGATCCACGTCCATCCAAAAGCACTAAAACGAATTCAAAGGCGGGCTCTAGAAGGGGAAAGAAGAATCCCGACCCAACGGAAAGTGTGACTTCAAGCGTACGAGCTGCTTTACTGGCGGAACAGTTGAAGCTAGTCGAAGAAGAACAGAAGCTGCAAGAGCAAGCACTACGGGAAGAAGGAGAAGTAAGGAAGCAATTGTTGGAGGAAGAAGAGCGTCAGATGGAGGAAAGGAAACGACTTCGTGAGCGAAAACTGCAGGAGGAGTTGGACCTTAAACGGAGACAGCAGCAAGTTAGGAAGGAATCTTTTGAGAAGAGGCAAGGTATTCTTCGACAGCTGGCGGCGGCAAGCAGTAGAGGCGGTTCAGTTGTGAATTCCGACGAGAAAGTGAAGGATTGGCTAGACGGACAGGACACTGGAAGATCAGACGGAAATCAGCTTGGGGATACGAACACCCCCCTCTTGGATCCAATTCCCGAACACCCAGTGAATCACCCTATTCCTCCGCTGCCACAAAATTACGCCGACCCACGACCATCTCTGGATGCACCAATTCCACCGAGTTGTCCTGTTCTACCACCACAGCCTGTGCCGACAGTCCTCGTACCCTATGTGCGAACATTGTCGCAGACGCAGATCGCAGCCAGACAAAAATTAGGAAAAGATTTACCTATCTTTAGCGGGAACCCGGAAGACTGGCCCGTTTCATTAGTAACTTCGAGCAGTCAACGGCCACTTGCGGATACCCGGAGGCGGAAAATTTGGGTGGCCTCCACGGGCCGGAAGGGAACCCCCCGGAGGGAAAACGCCCGCCCGCCCACAAGCCCCCCCCACCCGCCGGGGGGAGAACAACCCCCGTTATTAGGCAAAATCCATCAGATTTCTCAACCGAGGCACGATCGACTGGAGACAATCATGCACTTCGGCCTCGCAGTGCAAAACCTGGTCGACCATCTCAAAGCAGCGCAGCATTTCAAAAACCTTGCGAATCTGGTGCTCATGCAGGAACTGGTGGAAAAACAGCCAGGTTCGATGCGACTCGACTGGGCGGTTTTCAAAAATAAACATCAAGCCGCGACGCTTGAAACCTTCGGAGAGTTTATGGCAGGCTTGGTAACAGCTGCAAGTGAAGTTTCCTTCATCATCCCGGGAACCAGTGCGCAAAAATACAGCATGCAGCCAGAAACCAGGGGTAATAAACAAAAAGGTGGGAATATAGGCGTCGTTCAAGCTCACTCCGCTGATGAAACTCCAGTTCCCACGCCCAGTATTGCACCCAACAACGGTAAACCAGGTAAGCAATGCTTATTGTGTGGTCGAGCAGGCCATCGAGTAGCCGATTGTCAGCAGCTCAAAGGTACTAACGTGGATGAACGCTGGAAGTTAGTGCAGCAAAAAGGGCTCTGCAGAACGTGCCATAACAGTCACGGCAAGTGGCCGTGTCGATCATGGAATGGCTGCAGTGTCAACGGATGCCGTCAGAAGCATCATTCCCTTCTACACTCCAACACCCTTTCCGAGCGAATGAATGTTTCTTTTAGCCATGAAACCTCCGGTGATTTGAAGTGGCCGCTTTTCCGCATCCTACCAGTTGTGCTATATGGCAACGGTACCTCCCAAGTTATCTACGCCTTCATTGACGAGGGCTCGTCTTACACTCTCTTAGACGAATCGGTTGCTAGACAGCTTGATGTTAGTGGAAAACCAGAACCACTCACCTTAAAGTGGACCGGAGGTGTGACACGGGTCGATACAAAGTCACAATGCGTGCAAATTGATATCTCCGGCAAAAGTACCAATTCCCGATATACACTCTCCAATGCTCGTACGGTTAAACGTCTCGTTCTACTCATACAAAGTCTGAAGTATCAGGACCTTGCGAATCACTTCCCACATCTGCGTGGTCTCCCTCTCGAAGATTATGATTCGATTGAGTCCCAACTGCTCATTGGTTTGGACAATTTGAGATTATGCGTCCCTCTAAAGTTGCGAGAAGGAGGGCCATCCTATCCCGTTGGTGCGAAATGTCGACTGGGGTGGAGCATCTATGGGTACGTCCCAAATCACCCAACGCAACCAGCAATTGTCGATTTCCACGTCGGGGCAGTTTCCGATCGCGATCGCGAATTAAACGATCAGCTTCATGGCTATTTCACTCTCGAGGATGCCGGAGTTTCCGAAGCACGTCAAATTCTTGAATCGACCGACGAAAAACATGCAAAACAACTCCTACGAGAGACAACACGTCGCACTTCCAATGGATCGAGCTTTGAAACCGGCTTGCTATGGAACACTGACAACCTCAACTTTCCCGATAGTTATTCCATGGCTGTCCGACGTCTGGAGGCACTAGAACGTCGACTTCAACGAGAACCGGAACTTCAAAAGAATGTTCGGGAGCAAATAGTGGATTACGAAAGGAAAGGTTATGCACATCGGGCGAGTCTGGCCGAGCTGACTACTGTTGAAGCAAACCGTGTGTGGTATCTTTCCCTGGGCGTTGTAACCAATCCCAAGAAACCTGGGAAAATAAGGCTGATCTGGGATGCAGCAGCCAAGGTCAGTGGAGTCTCTTTCAATTCTCGTCTTCTGAAGGGCCCTGGTTTGCTGACCCCACTTCCGCGGGTGCTATGCCAGTTCCGCCAATATCCATCCAGTGGCGGGGAGTGGTGACGTTATTGAAATGTTCCATCAACTTCGAATACGTTCCCCCGACTGGCAATCACAACGTTTCGTATTCCGTGAACACCCAAATGACCGTCCCCAAATTTACGTCATGGATGTCACTACGTTTGGATCGTCCTGTTCTCCGGCGTCAGCACAGTACGTGAAAACTCTCAATGCAAAAGAGTTCGCCATCGAGTATCCGAGAGCTGCAGCAGCCATCAAGGACAAGCATTATGTCGATGACTATTTGGACAGCTTCCAGTCAGACAGAAGAGGCGATAGCAGTGGTCAACGAAGTCAAACTGGTAAACTCTAAAGGAGGATTCACTCTCCGACGATTCTTATCAAACGAGCCCCAAGTTTTGTGAGCAATAGGTGGAGTCGCAGAAGTGGAAACGAAAGACTTACAGCTAGAACGCAACGGGAAGTCCGAGTCGGTGTCGGGGATGCAGTGGATTCCAGATGCAGACCTATTTATCTATTCTTTCGAAGCACGAGAAGACTTACAGGAAATTCTAAACAACGATCATGTACCTACGAAGCGCGAGGTAGCCAGGGTGGTCATGAGTCTCTTCGATCCACTTGGTCTCATTGCATTTGCTCTGGTTTACGGCAAAATATTGATTCTGAAGCTGTGGGCGTTAGGGATAGAGTGGGACCAACAAATTCCGTGCAATATCAATGGTCGTTGGCGACGGTGGGTAGACTTACTTTAGCAGTTGGACTTACTCCGCATTCCTCGATGCTACTTCCGCTCCGCAACGGACTTCTCCCGTATACAACTCCATCTCTTCGTCGACGCAAGCGAAGCCGCCTATGCTTGTGTAGTGTACTTCCGTTTGAAGACCGAGCATGGAACACAGGTGGCTCTTGTTGGAGCCAAAATCAAGGTTGTGCCGCTAAAGACGTTATCAATTCCTCGGCTCGAGTTAAAAGCAGCGGTTCTGGGCATACGTTTAATGGAATCTATTCAGCGATATCATTCCTACACATTCGGACAGCGATACTGTTGAAGTGATGCAAGCACTATACTTGCATGGGTGTGGTCGAAAGATCATCGGCGTTACCATAAGTTCGTCGCTGTGCGAGTTGGCGAGATCTTGTCGTCCACGCAGCAGTCGGAGTGGCGGTGGGTACCGTCCAAAATGAACGTAGCAGATCTAGCCACCAAGTGGACAAACGGTTCACAGGTAACGGTGGACAATCCCTGGATCCAAGGACCAACCTTTCTCTATGAAACCGAAAAACTGTGGCCAAAACAGCGAACGGTTACTCCAACTGAAGAAGAGCTCCGTCCCATCCATCGCCATGCCGTGCACTTTGCTCCAAATATGGTATTCGAGAGATTCGGTAGGTGGACTAAAATGCAGCGCGTAGCGGCATATGTCTTTCGCTGCATCGATAACTTCCGCAGGCACCGAAGCAAGGACAGTTTGGAACTCGGTTATCTTACTAGGGAGGAACTTCACCGGGCACTGTTGAAGACGGCTCAAAGTGAGTTCTATTCGGACGAAATTACCATCCTCGCCAAGACTCAAGGATCGTCAGAAAATCGCCACGTGTTCGTGGATAAATCCAGTACCATCTACACTAAGTGTCCGTACTTGGACGACAAGGGTCTCCTGCGCAGCCGTGGTCGAATCGGTGCTGCACTATATGCACCAACCGAAGCTAAGTTTCCGATCATCCTTCCCAACCAACACTCAATTACTTTCCTTATGGTAGACTGGTATCATCGCCGTTTCCGGCACGCCAACCGAGAGTACGGCAAGCGTTGGTTCGGACATCTTCGGGGATCATGCGTAGACCAGCAGTAAAGATCGCTGTATTGGACGTCGAGGAGAGAAATAAACCCGGTAACGGTACGTCAGGACTTCCGAATCCTAACCAAGGTTTACGGGCGGGGCTATATCACGACGAGGGGTCTCGTCACAGCAACGCGTTATGCCGGGCTTCACCCTAGGTTTCACACTACGGCGCTGTGTTAACTGACAACGAACTGACAGCGGGACATGTCAACGTCACAAGCCACGTTTACGTAAAACCGCACGAAGACAATACAGAGTAAATCCGTTACAAGTGCCTCGAGTGAATGACCTCAATTTATTATTCTAATTTGGTAGTAATTAATTATCTATTCTGCGCTCCTAAAGCTTAAGCCGTATAAAAGTTATATATGTTTTTCTAGGAAAAACTAATCTAGTTAAGCTGTAAGTACGGATAGAAATTAAATTGTATTGAAACTACTGAACCTAATTGCTAAAACCGAATTTATAGATCCTACGATTAAAACTGAGGCAGTGGGCAGTGGGGAAACAAAGCCAACACCACTTCCAGAATAATAACACCATTTGTAAGTTGATATCCTAATTATTTACCTAATTGTCATTAATAAATAAACTCTATTGTAGCTTAAAGCATACACACAACAAACACGTGTTGCTCATTAAGAGTTAGTTATCCTAACCCAACAGTACGGTTAAAGAAATGTCATTCAACGAACAAAAACAACTTAAAATTGAAGATAACGGAAGAATGGAACAAAATTCCATCAACGGTCACAAAAAAGTTGGTGGAATCGATGCCCCGACGACTGAAAGCTGTGTTTGATTCACAAGGAGGTCACACCAAGTACTACACAACGTACTTAACCCAGTACACGATTTATTCATGAAAACTTGATAAATTTTTTATTTTAAGTATTTCATTTGTGTACGCTCTATTTTGTGTCGCGAAAATCGTTTTTATTTTATAATTTTGTTTTAAACTGAACCCTAATGATGCCAGTTTGTAATTTTCTTTTTGTTATAATAAAGTTTAAGTAATCAATTACTCAAAGGGTTTTTCAAGTTTAACTATACTCACTTTGAATCAAAAAATATCCGAAAAAAAAATCAAAAATTTATGTGTATGCTCAATTTTGGGAGTAACTGTAAGTGTATCTCTGAGCGTTCTGCTTATGTGTGAACAAATGATTGTGGAATTTTACATGGTTTTTTGCAAATAAATATGTGTGGATTTTTACCCGTGTATGGTAGTATTACTTAAAGTCAAAATTTCGATGGCCATCAAAACGGTAACATTTTTATAATTGGTTCTTGAAGTCATACAAAACAAGATATATTTGAATGATCAAGAACAGCTGATGATATTTTGTTCTCATTAGTATCATTCCTATTTTAAGCATGGAATACAAAATAAGCCAAATGAAACATAGCCAGAACACAACATTGTTATAACTGTAATTGATCAGCCCATGCAGTAGCATGAGCCTACCAAAACTTTCATCAATTTTGTAGCATAGCGACATTTAACACAAGCAGGCCTGTTTTCTTCTGCTTGCCTTGCAACAGGTAGTTCCACTACCTTTGTATACATTCATAGGGTATATTAAAAGGTTGAAAGAGAAAAGATAAGGGATAGCCGTTTTAGCTGAAACGAGAAAAGAGAACAAAAGCTGCCGAAGTAGCTGGAGCTGCTCCGTTCATTCCCTCACGGTCATTGATCTCCGATGTTAAAGTATCCTGTGTGCTTCTGGGGTGCAGAGGATCAACATATTTCCCACTTGAGCGGCTGTTCGCTTTAATCTTGACCTGATACCTACCGTCTTCTATTATTTGTGGTATTTTCGATAAGTTATTATTTCCATCGGTCTATTCCATTATTTCACGGTTCTTCTACGTATGCGCTAACATTGCTACTCCTACCGAAAAAAAAGAAACATAGAAAAAGTAAATTAAAACGCCCAAGCTTGTCCTAGTCGACGATATATGTGTTTAATGCCAAGTGTTCTGCGAATTGCTTCTCCAACTTGGCATGTCTCTCTTGACGGCACTGTGCAATTAAAAACAATTAACCATTCCCGCTTCATTGCCAAACTCTACAGAGTTCGCATTGGCCTTACCTATGAGCGAACTATGATGGAACAACACAGGGCAGCCTACGTCTGTAATTTGGTATCTTAAAACTAAGGTAATTGAATCAAACGAGCTAGAGTATTTTATGATCCACGATTTATAATCAGTAATTCTACCGACTTTTTCGTATTGGTTCGGACATAACAACAAAAACAACACGATTTTAAGGAAAAATTGATCATTATAAATCTCTAATCAATACCTGTGTAATTACCGGCGACGATCTAACCGAATAAAATCCACTGCATTTTGATGTTTTAACGTATATATGCCATTTCTGGTTGAGTTTTGAGATTAATACCATAATTTTTTTTATCTACAAGGTAAAAACAATCTTTACTTTTGTTATCATTGAATCAAAAAATAAATATATACGCACCTTTCCTTGCACCATCAGCATTGTTGGATCAGTACAAGGTGTATCGATAACCGGTGAGCACTTTCTCTGCTCAATTGAAGAGCACCTGATTGGACACTTCCTTCCTTCGATAGCGAATGTTTAAAAACTACTGCTTTTGAACTTATTTATCAAATAAACCATCGCCACTTACGAATAATGCATGTACAATGCCTCAGAAATACGGATATTTCTTGGCCACTAGAAAATGCACGAACTTTAAATGAAACACCTATTTTGTAGGTGTAGTGTAGCATTCATGTTCACACCTACACAATTACGTACCAGTGAGCCTGTGCAAGCTATAAAAAATTTGACTTTTACTGTGAGCCACATTTTCATTTGATGCAATGGTCTGTGTCGTGAATACAAACTGTTGTCAGAAACGCATGCAAGAAATGTGTTTTTCTGCAACGATCAATTAATGCGTGCTCCCAATATTTTGAGTGTACAAATCTATTTCATTGTAGAATACAACGAATAGATTTGTTAGTCCTAGCTTCGATTCCGTAATAAAAACGAAATTTAATGTTCAGTGTGGGTGAGAGGGACGTAGAGGAAAAGTACATTTTCAGTACAAACTGTAAACAAACTCGGTGGTTATCCTAAACAAATATCCAACATGACTGTAAAGTGAATATTTCAACACATTACACTACCCGTTAGATTTTGGCATGATTCCTATAATACTGTAATGTGTTGAAAAATTATAATTTAAAAAAAAAATTAATGTTCACTTAACAGCTACCTTCGTATTCAATGCCACACGCGCAACTTTCAAAAGCACGAAGCATTTGTTGACATAGAAAGAACATTCGTTCATTGTACGAAAACAACACAAAGTGCTACGAATATTTTGCTATCAATAAAAAACAAACGTCACTCTGGTGGTTGCAGCTTGACTGACAGATCTTCTATATCGACTCAGTATGTAATTGAAAAAAAAAGCATAAACTACGAGGAGTTGTTCAGCATTTTTATTAATGTTTCTGACATGAGGTTCAAACCTGTATTTTTTAATAGAGCTGTTATTGAATCCGTTGTTGATTTCACTTGGTGACTCGTTAGAATTTACTCGATTAATCAGTATGAACTTATAACTCTCGATAGCGCATTAATTTTTATTTTGGGATAAATCAATGATTCCAGCCCACCCAAGCAGCAATACCAACATGTATGAGCACGATTGAAGAGAAGCAGCAATTGGTTGGTGTTCACGAAATTCATTTCGTAAATTGTACAAAAAGGTGTAATGATAGCATTTCACCAGATGACAACCATTAAGAACATTTCATATAATTCACGAGACATTTGTTCTATGTTAAAAATCCATGTGTACGAGAAGAGTGAAAACTTAACCGCAGAAACACCGTGCTTTACTCACCGTGCAACCGTTAATTTCAATAGACTATTTTTGACGTAGGACTTACGTCTCTCTTTTCTATTCCTGTATAGGGGCGCCGTTCTAAAATTTCTGAAATCGCAAACGTTACGCGAGTTTGGAGACTTTGAACGATAATATCTCCTCTCTGGCCCACAGAAATTTTACGATAAGTATTTCTTTTGCAAGGTAGAACATCAAAGCTGAGTCCCTGTTGCAAACTTAATTCATAATGTTTGTTTAAACTAATTAAAATGTGCTTAAAAGAAAAATGTCTAAACGCACAAAGCTATTGGTCGAAAATGACATCATGTTTGCGCCTCGGTCTGATTGGTTCATACTGCCACAGTTACCGTGCCAACGATTATCGAACATGTGGGGACGACCGACCAATCATCAGTTGTCGCTGTGCATCCACATGCGACATACGTGTTTGCGGAGCACGTTGGTAGAAAACAAGATGCCCCGACCAAGAAGAATCATCCACGTCACCTGCAGCTAGCCATCCGAAACGACGAGGAGCTGAACAAACTTTTCTCCGGCGTGTGACCATTTCACAGAGTGGTGTTCTGCAGCCCAATAAGATTGAAGAAAATTTCAATCGCGAACCAAGTTATCAACTGATATTCGTCCTTTTCAGGACGATCAAATCAAGTTGCCAACTAAAGAGTATGTTTGACAGAAATTTCTCTTAAGCTCAATTTTCATTACCACGCACCGGCTCAATATGGCGTTTCAGTCTGCACACTCTCGAGTGGAAGACGTTGCAAATGTCAATTTTTATCGTACTATTACGTGCTGCCAAACATTCAGGCCGTCCTGCTGCCCAAGAAGACCGAGAAGAAAATTTCAATCGTGAACCATGTTCCCTCCGTTAACAACTAAAACCCGGTCTTTTCAGGACGAACAAATAAATTTGTCAACTAAAGAGTATGTTTGATTGAAATTTCTCTTGAGCTCATCGAATTTTCATTACAACGCACCGGCTCAACATGGCGTTGCTTGAAAAGCCGCATTCTGGAGAAAATGAGCAGCGTTTTTTATTAGTATCCATATATAAATCTCTATTTGCCATGTTAAAACTAGCAAGCACGTTGTACATTCAATAAACGAAATATTAACAGTTAATTTGAGTCGAACTGTAACACGGCAGACGAATTATGTGTTTCACATATTCGGTGTAGGGGGTAGGTTAGCTTCATTGTAGTTCTTGTTGTGCATAGGTACATAATGGATTAGTTGCAGATAATAGATTAGGTTAGTTGCAGGTAGTTTTAAAATGTGAGTTATAATTTTTCTGACCAATATTTATAAACTCTATTGTTTTGCAGTTTCAGAAGCAAGTGTGTCTATTTCTCAACTCTTTGGATGGGGTTTTGACAAGGGCCGTTTTTCTGTTGCAAAAGATGCGAATTTAACCTCCGAAACCCCTGTCGCTCTAATGAAAACTAATGATTTCATTTCCACGCTGCTGTCTGGCCTAACAACTGAGGCCCGCCCCCTTTTCTAAAATTTGATTCGCGTTGCCTTCGTTGATACCTCCTTCCTGTCATGTAATCGTATATGCCACTACAGGCCCGGCATAGCGAACAGTTATCATTCGTTATTGGATCATTGACACGTTCAGACGTGTTTATCCCACGCTCTCGTGATAAAAAAGCGCTTTTCCGAGTTTTTCGCCCTGCTGCTGGAGATCGAGTAGACGCCGCCTGATGTGGCTGGCACGTCCGCTAGACGAGGCAAGCGGAAGAAGCCCGACGTCGACGTTGACGTAAACAACTAAAATCCGTCCTTTTCAGGACAACCACATCAATTTGCCAACTAAAGAGTATGTTTGATTGAAATTTCTCTTGAGCTCATCGAAATGTTTATTAGCATGCAACGGCTCAACATGGCGTTGCTTAAACTGCCGCGTCCCGGAGAAAATGGCCAAATCAATCGCCCACATCATCTTCGTGGTAAAGTGGTTAGCGGCGTCGCCCGTTGTTCAAGCGGTTGACGTGAAGTTGGGGGTTCGATTCCCGCTCCAGCCAGTAGAACTTTTTGCAAACCAAAATGTCCAAACTGGTCTACTTGGTGTTAGGTTAAGTTGTTCGTAATTCGCTCTACACCAAAACTAAGAGAGAAAGATTGTAATACAATTTCGCTTGATTTTGTTCCATTCTTGCTATTGATCGTAACTTGGATAGAAAATCTAACATTAGTTGTGGGCAAAATAGCAACAGCAATTCGCAATGAAAAATTGAACGTGTGTAGTAATCCTTAATTGATGAGTAAGGGATGAGTGTCCGAAAGTCCGATGGCACACAAAAATAAAATATGCCATTTACGAGATCGAGAAACGAACCGTGAAGGGTCACCCACAATTGATACGTTGCGGATGCGTTGACGTAAATTTGACAGAAAATCAATGGGAAAACTGTCAAATTAACGCAAACGCATCCGCAACGTATCAATTGTGGGCCAGCCATGACCATCGGCGCGGCGGCTCTTGATGGCAACGATTTAGCCACTTTGACAAGCCCAGAGATAGAGAATAGAAACCCTATAGTTAGTTCACTTGGCGAAGAATTCAGGGTACAGCAATGAAGCAAATGGTCATATTTTCCACCAAGCTATGTGCAACCTGTCGCTATCACACACTTGCATGGCTTTGTGTATTTCATAAAACGCTTGGTCGATGATCAGTTAGAACAAAAATAGAACACTTGACGGCGGCATTACAACAGTGGCCAATAGAGTTGCGGCATTTTGTGATATCGACTCATCCATATTGTATATTGATATGTTGGTGATGATTGAATAAGGATCCTACAGCGATAAATTTGATTCGAGCTATTTTGGCTTGCCAGTCGCTTGCACACACTTGCATGGCTTCATTTGTACCATAAAACGCTTTGTGGATCAAAATGGGCAAAATTGCCTTTTCTGTATCATGCGGATTTCTCAAGATATGATTGCAAAACTGCAATTGCATTTTTTGCCACCTTCTCAACTTTTGGGTGTATGTTCAATCTTCAGTCTGTACAATCTCGAGTTGAAGACGGTGTAAATGCCTATTTTTATCGTAGTATCACGTGCCGCCAAACACTCAGGCTGTCATGCAGCCCAAGAAAACTGATAAGAACATTTCAATCGCGAACCATGTTCCCTCCGTAAACACAGGATCCATTTCACACTTACAAGCACGTTGGACATTTTAGCGCCAACATTTGATTAGGGCGAATCTGCTTTTGTAAACAAACACTTTGTCTGCTAATTTATCGGAAGTTGAATACAATTCCTTCAAATTGAATATATCAGTGGATAGAAATAAAGCTGATCTTCCATACAGAGTGCTTAATTTGTATGTGTGACCTTTTGTTCAAGAGCAAATGACTACGAAAGCCATTGTTTACAAAAGCAAATTAGGGCGAATTAATGTTGGCGCTGATTTAACAAACAAAACATCATTAACAGTCAATTAGAGCCGAACTGCAGTTTCTATAAATTTTCGTGGAGAACCAACAACCCACACACCAATAGCATAGGGTTTGATGGTTCTATAGACTGAATAAAATATAGTAGAAGTTTATTAATTCGTGACATCAATTTCTTCACATAAGCAAGCAGCCCTACGTCAACTTTGCAGTTATGTCACTGACATAACTCATCCTTTCGTTTTTTAAATTGTTGTTCAAATAATAAGTGGTTAGCTTTTAACAAACATATATTTTCAGTTTTGGTGGTTTATAGCTTATGGTTTGTGACAACTTAACTTACCTTCAATTTAATTTTTTTTTTTATATTAAGTCGCAAATGTAGGCAAGCAGTGATTTTTGTGATAAATTGATGCTACTTGCACTCTTAATACACGAGTAATTAGCAAATAATTTTCGAAATTTTATTCATCAATGACGAAAAGATATTCATATGCGGTCAATCTGCTGTTTTCCAATATTTTGAAGATTGTTCAAATACACAGGTGCATCTGCGTTTTGAAATTGAAGCGATTTATCTGATATGATCCAAGTGAAACAAGAGCTGTCATGAAACGTCGTATCTATGTACACACGAGGTATGTAGCAAACAGGGTATCGTGTCGTCGTATCAAGTGGAGTGTATCTGAGTAGTATGCAACCAAAACGGTTATCATTAAATTATATATAAATTTGTATTCGAATTCGAGAAAAACCACAATTTTGCATAATTTTCTCTTCGTGATTATTGCAGGTGCATAAAAAAGATTCATTTAGTTTTGTTCGATTTATTGGTTTTATGCTTGTTTTTTGCCATTGTTATGTAAAACATGAACCGAGTGCTTATGCATGTATTCTATCCGGTTATCCGTTTAGTTACGAAGATTTTTCTGTTTATGAACACGCGCCGAACCATCGCACATAAATTTGGCGACGGTTTCGGTGCGTTTTTTGACGTAGGACTACGTCTGTATTTTCAATACTGGGGTACACGTTCGAATTGCGAAAATTTGGAGCGTCACGAAAAATATATAGGTTTTGAACGATAATAACTAAGTCATTCCACGATTGATTTCCAAAAAGTTTGCACCAATCGATCGGAACATTTTCTACGCTTCGATTTAAATATTTCAAACTATTGATTTTTAACATGCAACTAATAAAATTAACGCAAGTATGAAGTGATGTCTTATAATATCGATTTTGCAGAGTAAACTTACCAAATACACAGTACTTTCCTAGCACAGACTTCATATTTAAGTAAGGAACGTCTCCTAGGCAGCCATGAATGTTATATAAGGGGTACACCTTCGTATTTTGATTTAGTTTTCCGGCGGTCGTGAAGCTGTGCAGAGTAGGATTTGCAGTTGGACGATCAGTCGCTGCCCATAGAGGCGTTGATGCAGTTGGCTGTTGTTGCCGATGTTCCCGTCAACCTTGCTGCGAGAAACATGGCTGCTGAAGCCTACGAGTTGGTGGAAAAAAGCCGCCCGTGACAACGAGACAAGAATCAATCATCCCACTTCACTTGCAGATGGCCACCCGCTATGCATAGCGGATTAGTTGCTGGCGGTGGCAAGCAAATTAGGAAAGGTTCGGTTAAGAAAATCATCCGTCTTGCGTGTAATAATTAAAACTAATTATTGTGGCGCAATAATTGAAGTTCGTCCCCTTTGATGCAATTTGTATCACATTGCCTTCGTTGGTACCGCCTTCTTTCGTGCACTAGCATCCGATGCCTTTACCTAATAGCTTTCAGCAGAACATTTTGATTCAGTCTTACGACAGTCGTTAAGCTGTGCAGTGGCTGTAGGATCGCAGTTGGCGGCGGCGAGCAGTCGTTGCCCAAAAGGGCGTTGGTGCAGTTGGCTGTTGTTGCCGATGCTCCCGTCAACCTCGCCGCGAGAAACATGGCTGCTGAAGCCTACAAGTTGGCGGGAAAAAGCCGCCCGTGACAACGAGACAAGAATCAATCATCCCGCGAGATGAACCAAAAGAGAAAGCCCAAGTTCAATCCCGAACTGTTTCTCCCCTGTCAACTAAATCCGTCCTTTTCAGGACGACCAAATTAGTTTGCCAACTGAAGAGTTCGTTTGGATGATTTTTTCTCTTGTGCTGTTTAAAATTAATTTCCATTACCGCGCCCCGGCTGAACATGGCATTGCTTTAAACGCCGCGTCCCGGAGTAAATCACAAAGCACGTTGAACAACCAATGAACCAACAGATCCATAATTATCTTCTACGCGTTAGAAATTGTGGCCCTCTCAACTATCGTAGAAAATACTACCGGGGCCGTATCATAATTAAGAGCCACCAAATGCTTTATAAAGAGTGTACAGTAAAATTTTCTAGGCCCTTTTCAGGACTGACTTAATTCAATTAGCGGATGGCCCTGACTTGTATGGGAATTAGATTGCTGCGTAGTCCTACGTCACCTTTGCGCACAACCCCATTGGGCTGTACCTTGTAGTTTTTTCCATAGAAACGGATACAATTTTTGAGAGGCAGGTAGCTCATTGAATCTTCCGGTCCGCCTCTAAGCATCTTGCTATGAGGTACCAGGTGGGTCTCCACCGATTGCCTGTCGATCTGCCAAATTTGGAAGGCGTCTGCATTGAGTTATCTCAAATTATAATTATCCATCCAACATATCACAAAACATTGCGATTGGTTAAGTGGATTGGAGATAATAAAATCATTGGGTATAGGACCAAGTGTCCCCCGGTTGGTGCCAAATCGATGAATCTGAACATCAATAGCAAAAAGCATATGGTTGGCAGAAGGCACGAAATGTATCTACGTACTTTTATTTTTTCCAAATCCCTAAATCGCAATTTTAAATGGATTAGCATAGATTGTTATTTAAAAGCATCTTCTTGATTGATACAGATATGAGTTACAGTACTGAAATAGTTGGTAGGATACAGTTGTTAAAATTGAAAGTTTACGAAAAAAGAGTTTGCTTCGCGCATCGGCTGTAAAAGGTAGTGTCGATGCTTTATTGCACACTATTTTGTCATCGGGCATGGCGCGTTCCGTATTGTTTCGGTTATCTATAATTCATCGATGCGAATGATCGTGTGAGCACTGAAAAAAAAACAACAAAAATGCTTCCTGGTGAGATGTGGTGATTCGCTGGGGTGGTGGACCGGTAGTGGGCATAATAAATAATTGTGATCCATAATATTGGTTTGCCATGCTCGCCGTGCCAACATATCCTGGAGCAAGTAAACCACTATCCCATTTTGTAAGTAACTCCAATAGCATCCTTACTGTTGTTACTGTTGGTTTAAACCGGTCCAAATCGGATTTCCAGCATTATAGAGAATCGCTTTGTTTTTCCCATGAAAAACTACCATCACACTTTGTGAGTTGCCCCAATAGCATCCTTCCTGTTGGTATAAATAGGTTCAAATCATAAATCAGTACAAATATTTAAATATTTTACCAAACGCTGCATGAATTAAGCCTTTCGTTCACTAAAAAACCCTGCTGTCACCCAATCCTGTTATCCTACATCATAGTGATTTCTCGTGGAAGTGCAGAGGCGGTCTCGGCTTCCAAAAAAAACAAGTATCACGTCAAGACTTTCCCCCCCTTTCTTTAATGTCCTTTTTTCGGGGGGGGGGGGGGCGGGTGTTGTCTTGTTTTGGGGTATCTTTTTTTTGATTGTGGGGGGTTTGGAGTTTTTAACATTTTCTGTTGATGTAGAAGGAGATGTTTCGCTCATCGCCATGAGGCACCAAGAGTAGACAGTCATGTTTGCTAGAATGAAAGATATGAAGAGAAAGTGTTGAAAATTCCGTTAGTGTACGGTAGGTTGGAAATGGAATAGAAGTATTGAAAGTTGAGCGAAAGGGCATGGGTAAAGTAGTACTCGAACCAAGGACGTTATCATTGCCAAACATCCCACTGCGGGGTAGGTTGAGGCACAGATACATCTGCCACCTCAACTGGCAATAATAACGTGATGGAACTCGCTCATGTACCACTGATCGCTTGTGATAGTTTCTAGCGGTAGTTTGTACACACTCTGTGTTGATGCGTACATGGGAGAGGAAACTCTCTCCTTTTTGGGTTTGTTTTTGTTCACAACGACTGGTAATTACTTAGTGTTTACCTCAACTTTCAATACTTCTATTCGATTTCCAACCTACCGTACACTAACGGAACTTTCAACACTTTCTCTTCATATCTTTCATTCTAGCAAACATGACTGTCTACTCTTGATGCCTCATGGCGATGAGCGAAACATCTCCTTCTACATCATAATCGTTACTCCACGTTCGGAGAATACAAATATAACAATTAGAGTATTATCTGTTGGTTCTTTGTTTAATAACAGCTGATCTGGCAGCAACGGAGTAGCAACCTCGGACGGTCAATCATGCTCATTATCTTGCTCATGCTCATTGAAACCGATAAAATCTTTGAATAGGCTAAGGCAACTGCAGCTGCTCGTTCTGATTAGCGTGTAATCTCTTACCAAAATTTTTAAATAAAAAATAAAATATTATAAAATATTTATATATTATTCTCAATAATATGAAACTACTGTACCGTAGAACGGGATTACATTGATCAGCGGGGTAACATTGACCGGTTTGGCCCAGTTGAAAAGTTTAAATAAACAATAAATAAACAGTTATATACACTTTCTAACTATGAATTAAGTTTCTTAATCTAGTATTATTTGGCATCCAAAAGCTATAACATTGGTTGAAACAATAAGCTTTTGATTACCAAGAATTGAAAATTGAATTGAGCATAGCTTTTTCAACTGAAAAAAAGCAACCAATGCTTGTCTAATAGTTAACATCTGAAAAATGTCTCAAATACGTTAGGTTAGCTGGATTGGGTTCTTGATTAAAGGGAAAAGATTGTAATAAAGTTTTTAGTCTATATTATTTAAAAAAATATCTCATGTATGTCCAAATTCTGCTTTTTTTGCTACAACATGTCACCAAATCTAGGCAACTTCGTGCATTTCCATTGAGGCAAAGGAACAATTTCAAAAACATTAAAAGTAAATAATAAAAAATTGAAATAAACTTTAAAATTCTAAAAATTAATTCCAAAAATTTAAGAGGGACAACCCGGGGAGAAAGCGGGGAGGGTTTCCCGGTGATGGAACATCCCGCGAGACCAATTATTAGTTGCTTCATCTAACCACTTGCTTGATCTTCACGCCATGTTTGCTGCAGAGCCGACAAAATTTGCGTAATGGCTCCGTTAGTTGTGTTCCACAAATTAACATCGCGTCACATTCTGTGGACGACGTTATCTGGGCTGGTGCCTGCTTCCTGGTGACAATCGTCGGGCTTTGCATAGAACCGAACCGTGTGCAGTCAAAACCCACGTGCTCTGGTGTCTCTTTAACGCCTGCGCATTTTGGAAAGAGAGTGGATACCTGACTGGAACTGCGTCAAGTGAAGGTTAACTTCGCCATGTTATCTGTTCAATCAAGACGATACAACCGAAATCAGCCTATGTGTCCACCTGTCGTTCTCCACAGTGTTCCAATTCTGCTGCCACTTGGTAATCGCACGCACAATCTTTAGTGCTACTCTGGTGTCCTTTCGCTTGTAGCACTCTTTGTTCTCTACTAGGGTAATGCCGATAGGGGTCATTCCGGCGATGATAATGAATACTTCTTGCGATGAGATGGTCATGTTCAACTTCGCTCAGTTCTGCTTGGTTTCCAGCGCTGTAACCCAGGCCATACCTCAGTGTCGATAAGGAAACACTAGCCAGGAGACACCCACTGCTCCTTAGTCCACTGTTGTGGCTGTTGAAGCTCAGCCGGTCGTCGATCATAACTCCCAGGTACTTCAGCATGCGTTTCGAGGCTATGGTATTAGGTGCGCAACTAAGTTCCCGCTGTTTAGCAATAGATGGCGCCAGTAGTAAGTGCTGGTCGAATGTTGTACATCTCAAGCGTCATAAACAAAGATCAGACATATGGTAAACAAACCGCTTTGCCAAATCAGTGATTTTGGTTTAGTGTTATATATTTTGGTTGTTTGAAGATGTCTGATTTCGTGCCAAATAATCGTCATTTGCGGGAAGTGTTGATTTTCTTCTTTCATTCGAAGAAAACGGCGGCTGAAGCACATCGAGAGCTCCAAAAAGTTTAAGGTGATGCTGCTCTGAGTGAAACAACGTGTCGTGATTGGTTTCGTCGCTTCAAAAACGGTGATTTCAGTGTTGATGATCGTCCGCGGGAAGGAAGGCCAAAAAACTTCGAAGACTCTGAATTGGAGGCATTGCTCGATGAGGATCCGTGTCAAACGCACGAAGAGCTTGGTTCAGGATTAGGATTTTCCCGCCAAGCCGTTTCTAAGCGATTGCATGCGTTGGGAATGATTCAAAAGCAAGGAACTTGGGTTCCTTACGATTTGAAGCCATGAGATGTTGAGCGTCATTTTTTCGTCTGTGAACAACTGCTCCAGCGGCAAAAAAGGAAGAGTTTTCTACATCGCATTGTGACGGGTAACGAAAAATGGATTCATTACACTAACCCAAAACGGAAACATTCATGGGGACTGCCCGGGCATGCTTCAACATCATCGCCTAGGCCGAATATTCACGCTGCGAAGATTATGCTGTGTATTTGGTGGGACCAAGTTGGTGTTATTTATTATGAGCTGTTGAAATCAAACGAAACCATTACCGGGGAACGGTATCGAACTCAATTGATGCGATTGAGCCGACCACTGTACGAAAAACGGCTACAATACGAGCACAGACACGAAAAAGTGATTCTTCAGCATGACAACGCTCGACCTCACGTTGCGAAACCCGTGAAAACCTACTTGGAAACGCTCAAATGGGAAGTCCTACCCCACCCGCCATATTCTCCTGATATTGCACCGTCCGATTATTACTTGTTCCGTTCGATGGCACATGGTCTCACTGGTCAGCAATTCCACTCATATGATGACATCTCAAAATGGCTTGATTCTTGGATAGCATCAAAAGACAAGCAGTTCTATCGAAATGGTATTCACGTTCTACCAGAAAGATGGGAAAAAGTCGTAGCTAGTGATGGGCAATGCTTTGAATAATTCGTTTGTTACCTTTGTTTTCAAAATAAAGTTCCTTTTTCACCAAAAAACAGCGAGAACTTAGTTGCGCATCTAATATGTCATCCAACGGTAATTTCAGTCTGCTGTACCGCTTTACAGTTGCTGACCATTGCAGTTTCGTTATGGGGTGGGCTATCTGCAGCGTTGCTTCATGAATCCAGTCTTCAAGCGTATCGATCACCTCGGTCGTCAATATTTCTACCTCTTTCTGCTTCTCTTCTACACTGTCTGAACGACATCGTCCACAAAGCAAGTAATCTAGCGAACTGTACGGTGTACTCGAACCAATGGAGTCCTCAATTTTAAATCGCTAGTTTCATATTTTTTGTTGGTTGTACATCGCATTCCATAGCGTTGGGCCAAGGGTGGAACCTTGTGGAGCTCCCGTCGTGATACTAATTGACCTCTGCCCCATTTCTGTCTCGTACACTAGAACCCTGTTCTGGAAATGGTTGATCAGAATCCAGCACAGATAATCAGGAACCCTCATTCTGTGTAGCGCTTCATCGATGGCTTCCTAGAAAGCATTATTGAAGGTATTATTAACGTGCATCGTTACCATCGCAGTAAAGATTTTTTCTTCACTTCTGTTTGTACGCCTTCTTCAAACATTCAGGGACATTCCAGCCTAACTTTCAGCTTGACTAGAGCTTTGAATAGATTGTACCTCTTGCGTTGGTACATCTGCTTATCCACTGCTCTACCCACATTTTGAAGTCTCTTCTGATGATGGCTGGTCCGTTAAGATTTTCAGTAAGTTCGGCAAGCATCTGGTGAAACTACTCCATCGTCCATCTAGGTGGTGCATATGCATATAAAGATTCCGTTGATATTAAAAATAACAAAAACTCTATGGTGCTGGAAACAACTTCTTGGATAGGTTAATTCCTTAATTCGCCACCAAGTTACCGTTATTGAAGAAGCTCGCTACGGCTTTGAAATTATTGCAACGTTGCACCCTCTTTTGTTGTCGACTGCCACAATTTTTTTTTTATTTTTTTTTCCTCTTTTGGTGTCCCCCTTTTTTTTTTTTTTTTTTTTTTTTTTCGTGGTTGTTGGTGGTTTTTTTTTTTTTTTTTTTTTTTTTTTTTTTTTTTTTTTTTTTTTTTTTTTTTTTTTTTTTTATTTATTTTATTTTCGTCAACAGATAAAAATGTTCATCCCAATGACCCTTTAAAAAATTAAAGTACATACGAAAATTAACAAAACTTAACAAAGACATATACGGAAACAACGCTTATTAACATCACGGGATACATTAAAATCAAACACATTATAGCAGCTGTTGAAAACGCGGCACATGCTTTGCACAGGTTCGTGTTTTCCGTAGTTGGTCCTTGAGTGCCGGAACACGAAGAACTGTTGTAAACGGAGATTTCGTCGTCGAGTGTTGATGGTCAAGAGATCCAGTAGACCGGAACAATCAACATTTCCTTGAAGCAGATCACCAATGAAACACGCTTTGGCTACCATACGCCTACCTTCCAACAGTTCCAGGTTGATGAGCTTACACCGACTTTCATAACTTGGCAATCTGCGAGGGTCTTGCCAGCGAAGATGTCGCAAAGCAAAGCGTATAAACCTTCGCTGAACAGCTTCGATCCTCTGGACTGCGTTTTGGTAGAAAGGGGACCAAACGATGGCACAGTATTCCAAGAAAGGGCGAACCAAAGAGCAGTATAATGCCTTCAGACAGTAAACGTCCTTGATGTTTTTTGCGAAGCGGAACATAAATCCTAGCTGCGAAGAGGCCTTGGAAACAATATACGAAATGTGAACCTTGAACGACAGTTTGGAGTCCAGCATTACTCCCAGATCCTTGACCGTTGTTTCTCGTTTCAAGCGCGTACCTCGAAGGATGTAGTCGTGAAGATACATCGCACGTTTTCGGCCGAAGGAGATAGTTGAGCATTTGGATACATTTAAGGACATTCTGTTGATTCGGCACCAGTTATCGAACACTTGCAGTTCCTGCTGAAGAAAGTGGGCGTCTTCCGGACATTTTATAACGTAGTACAGCTTCAGGTCATCCGCGTAGGATAATTTCAGGCATTTGAGGACCAAGTTCACGTCGTTCATATATAGCAGGAAAAGGAATGGGCCGAGGTGGCTACCTTGAGGAACGCCGGATGCTACCGGAAAGCTAGATGAGGCGTAATCGGCAATCTTCACGGACATAGTTCTACCAGTCAGGTATGAACGGAGCCAGTTCAACAACTGATCGTGAACCCCCATATTGCCGTATTTAGAAATGGCAATCTGATGGTTCATTTTATCGAAGGCCGCAGAGAGATCTGTGTAAATGGCGTCTACTTGATGACCGCGTTCCATTTCGCGCATGATGAACGATGTAAATACGGTTAGATTGGTCGCCGTCGAGCGCTTGGGCACAAAACCGTGTTGGTCTGGAGAAATAGTCTGTGAATAGTCATTGACCAGCCTTTGGAGAACAATTAGTTCAAATAGCTTGGATACAGAGCTTAGTGCAGCAATCCCACGATAGTTGGCGACGGACCGTTTGCATCCCTTCTTATGTATTGGGAATACAAATGACTCTTTCCAGCATTCAGGAAACTCGCCGGAAGTTACAGACAAATTGAACACCGTAGCTAGGGGCGCAGCAAGCGTGTTTAGGCAACGCTTCAGGACAATTGAAGGAATACCGTCAGGACCGCATCCAGTTGAAGTTTTCATCTGCTTCCCGGCTGAAATCACCATATCACTATGAATAGTGAAAGCAGAGCCAAATACAGACATGCGGGGAACATTGCTAGTAGCCGATTCGAGGCTCTCGGCGTCCAGAATTTCGTCGCAGAAGACACTGCTGAACTGCGTACGGAACAAGTTGGCGATATCCACGATAGTGTCAGCTTCAAGAGTGCCATCAGTCATAGTAGAGGGTAAGCCGGTTTCTTTCCGTTGTTCGTTCACAAACCGCCAGAAGCTTTTCGGGTTCGTTTTGAGACGACTCTGCAATTGAAACTGATGGGCGTTGTACAAGCTGTTATTGAGGTATTTGTAATCGTCGTTGGCGCGAGCGTAGTTTGCCCTCGTGGAATCGGTGCGATATCTGCTGTGTTTCCTTAAAGCAGCCCTTTTAACTCGTTTCAAGTGTTTGAGGTCAGAGTTTGACCAGGCAGGTTTGGGAGGCTTACGGTTGATTTTCTTAGGCACGAATTGATCGACGGCGTAAAGCAAAATACAGCACATAGTCGAAGCAGCAAAATTTGCATCCCCGTTTGCAAGAGTCGTGTTCCAGTCCACGTCGGCGAGAAAGTTGTTCATTCCCTCGTAGTCAGCATGGTTGAAGTCATAATAAACATTTTCGAAGTTGTCATGGAAGCTGTACTCAGGATTTAATTCCAGCGTCAGTAGCAGAGGGGAATGGTTTCTGCAGCTTTTGACAAGTGGTGCTGGAGCTTGAATGACAGAACATCTTTGACCCAGTTCTTCAGTAATGAAGCATAGATCCAGCAAACGATTGTTGTTATTCGGAATGCCGTTAACTTGCCGAAGTCTTGCGGTAGAATAAGCATCAAGCAAGGAGAGAGATGCTGGTCTGAATGACGAACATGAAGTATCTGGATAGTGGAAGCCGTTGGTATCAACATGCCATGAAATCGTGCTGAGGTTGAAATCTCCCACAACGACGATGTTGTCGCTGGGTCCCATTTGTGACACGATCCAATCCAAAGAAAGAGTGTGCTTATCGATGAGGCTGCTGTCGTTGACACGATCAGGTGGGATATACACAACGCACATAAACAATGTTCCGGTTTTGGTGGTTATTGCCACCCAGAGATGCTCAACCGTTGAGTTTTCGGGAGGCTTCAGGAGGCGAGATTTGAACGTTGAGCGCACGGCAAGAAGGACTCCACCACCAGATTTCTTGTTGCTGTTGAGCGGCGATCGATCTAGTCGGTACACATCGTATGTGTCGTCGAACAGTTGCTTCGATAATGTGTTGCTGTTTAGCCATGGCGTAGATATCGTAGCATGCGTCACTGCACGCCAATTGGTACTCGGCGAGCGAACTGTTAATGCCTCCTACGTTCTGGTAGTACAGAAGGGCTTTCGATAAGGAGGCAACGGAATCGGCCGGTATCGATCTAGAAATGGAAACAGCATCAGGCCGGGCGACGTCATTAGAATAAGAATACTTGCCTTGAATGGCAGCTTGGAGAGCCCTGTCCCCGTCGCTAGACCCAGGGCCGGGACGACTTTGAAGGCTGGAACGGGCAAATACAGCGTCACTGATACCGGTAGTGGGCACATCTGGGCTAGGAGGGTCCAGGGCCTCCATATTGCTTTGTGACGTGCGTCCCAGACCGGTTGAAGTGGCGGTCGATGTGTGTTGATGATGAGCAAAACATGTTAGGTGATGGGTATGTAGCGGGCTGGTTGGGCATAATAGCGGTGAATTACTGCAAGCATCAGCATGCGAGGAAGCGGCACTGGAAATCGGGAAAGAATCAGGAGCAGAATACCTTGGATAACACACATACTTGCCTGGAAGTTCAGGTTGGGAGACCCTCCCCCTAACTCCGACCACAGGACCGGGATGGCTGGGATGGCAGGAACAGATGCAAGATAGATGATGAACATCGATTGGCACGACTGGGTCGGAGCGGTTGAGGGCTCCCGTAATGCCTTGCAGTGTGCATCCCGGTTTCGTGAAAATTATGGTATCCAACGTAGGATGAAGACGGCGGTTTAATTCAAACGAGGTGTTTTTAGAAACCCCTGTCCGGATTTCTTGTCTTGGTAGTTGACAAATTCCCGAAAGAAGATCCCGTCTGGCCATGTGTCGGCACTGAGAGCCACTTCACGGTACTTTTCGTCGACCCCAATTTTAAACGAAATGAATCGCATAGCCGTTAGATCAGCGTCTTTCTTCACTAACTTTCTAACCTCGATCGGTTCGTCGCAAGGTATACATTCAGTGGCTAAAGCAAGAATATCATCCTCCGTTGCACTGACTGCAATGCGAGACAGAAATATCCAACATTTTTCTGGTTCTGGGGGAACAGTTGCAACCGATGGAATGTTCGCAGATGGCTTTTTTGTGCCGCGCGATAAACTAGGCTGATCGGGTGAAATTAATCCTGCTGCGCCAAACGATCGTTTGTTGCCTTTCCGAGCCAGACTAGGCCAACCGGATGATAAACCGGGTGCAGCGGGGGTAGTAGGGGCAGCAGCAGGAACAGCAGAAATTTTCGTGGCCAGAACTTCGACTTGCTCCCTGTTTTTTTCTAACTCTGTTCTAACTCCCTCCAGAGCTGAACGATGGGTTTCGCTCAGATTTTTTAATGCCTCCGTTAACGCCCCAAAAGCGTCCCGAACGTGTTTCGAGTTCATAATTCCGGAGCAACTGTTGCAAAACCAGAAGAGATTAGGTTGTTCGCTGATTAAATCCATGTTTGCACGGTATTACTGATAGCTGCTCGCACTGTCGGGCCCGTTTTATACCATGGCATCGAGTACCATTGCATGGCAGGAAGGGGGTATCAACGAAGGCAATGTGTATCAAATTTTACAAAAGGGGTTGGGCCATAGTTGTTGCGGTCAGCCGTTTTGCAGTTCGGCTCGACTTAATTGTTAATACTATTTCGTTCATTGAATTCCAACTTGCTTGCAAGTGTTAACATGGCGAATATGGATTTATATATGGATACTAAGCAATATTTTAGGCCATTTTCTCCGTTCGCGGCTTTTCAAGCATCGCTATGTTGAAAATTTCGATGAGCTCAAGAGTAAATTCTATCAAACATACTCTTAAGTTAACTAATTCATTTGGTCGTCCTGAAAAGAACGGATTTTAGCTGGGGGTGTGACACATCTAAATCCAGATTCAAGATGATCGAAAAATCTCACGCTAGCGAATCAATCTTTGAAAAATCTTGTTTCAGCTTGTGAATCTTAATCCATCAACTTGAATCGTGCTGCAATTTTTTGCAGTAAATCTTTAAAATCTTCATAAAAATCTTTAAAATCTTCTTTCTATCTACTAAGCATGCGCGCATCGCACAAAAGCATAACAGAAAATATCCTGCTTCTGAGATAGAGTCACACCCCCTGGATTTAAGTTGTTTACGAAGGGAACACGGTTCACAATTGAAATTTTCTTGTCGATCATCTTGGGCTGCAGACGGCCAGGGTGTTTAGCAGCACGCAATACTACTAACTACGAAAAATGTTGGCCATTTTGTCCGGGAGGCGGCATTTCAAGCACCGTCATGTTGATCCGGTGCGTGATAGTGAAGATTTCGATGATTCAAGTAAAATGTCAATTAAACACACTCTTCAGTAAGTCATCCTGAAAAGGATGGATTTTATTTGTTCACGAAAAGAACACGGTTCATAATCGAAATTTTCTTGTCGATCATCTTGGGCTGCAGACGGCGAGGGGGTTAAGCAGCACGTAATACTACTAACTACAAAAAATTTTGGCCATTTTGTCCAGGAGGCGGCATTTCAAGCAACGCCATGTTGATCCGGTTCGTGGTAGTGAAGATTTCGATGACTCAAGTAAAATTTCAACTAAACTCAGTCTTCAGTAAGTCATCCTGCAAAGGACGGATTTTATTTGTTCACGAAAAGAACACGGTGCAAAATTGAAATTTTCTTGTCGATCATCTTGGGCTGCAGACGGCCAGGGTGTTTAGCAGCATGTTATACTACTGACTACGAAGAATGTTGACAGTTTTGTCCGGGAGGCGGCATTTCAAGCACCGCCATGTTGATCCGGTGCGTGGTATCATCACCACAGCGAGGTAGACGAGGGCACCGGCAACAACGCGCTCTTTTTAGTTGCCCTTCTAGAGCAGACGGTGAATGCGACCGACTGATAACTGCCTTTCCCAGTGCTTTGCTTCTGCTGCTGAAGATAGTTGGTGTGCTGCTGCTTAGAGTTGATATGTATTACTGATAGCTGCTCGTACTGTCGCATTGTGCTTCTTTAAAGTACTTTTTAATTAGTTTAAACAAATGTAATGAATTTAGTTATCAACAGGGATCCAGCTTCAATGTTGTACCTCTCGAATGAAATACTTATCGTAAAATTTCTGTGGGACAAAGAGGAGATATTATCGTTCAAAGTCTCCAAACCCACATTACTCTTGCGATTTTTGAAATTTTAGAACGGCGCCCCTACACAGGAATAGAAAGGAGAGACGTAAGTCCTACGTCAAAACCCTGTATTTTTCTTAAATATATATAACATAAAATACAAATCAAACATTAATATAAATATAACAATGAAGGAAGAGCAAAATAACTACACTATACATCGATTACTAGTTACAAAAACAGGTTAAGATGATAAAAAAAGTGAAAATCAGTCGTTTTCAATTGTCGTTTACTATCCAGTGATCATCAAATCTTCTCGGTCCATAAGTCCATCGCATTTTAAGTCAGGTTCCTCAGATTACGTTGCAAAACGGCAGCAGGGACATGAAAATCGAAATGATTTGAAAAATCCTTGAGGCGAGACGCCATGAAGCGTATTGGGTCGTATTGGCCGTATATAGGGAAGTGGAACCTATGCTCACCATAGTACATATATTCATCACATTCTGCAGTCATCAAACTTCAAATGAAAAAAGATGTTTAATTTCTCCAATAAATGGACGCAGAATATATAATCCAGGCAAATAACATTAGGTCTTGGATATAATTAAAAGCTACAAAAACGTTTCGGAGACTTAAATTTCGTAAAAATAATGAGCAGTCAGATTTTCAACACAATTTCTTACCTTTGCACTACAAATTCGTCGTATTGATCTAACCGTACTAGGGAATATACTCGAGCCAGACTCCAAGTTTTCTCTTTGATTGCACTATATCGTCACACATTTTCGTTGCGTAATTGCACAAACCATAAAAATCACACTTCACTTATTACACTAGCCACACGAGAATCTACGAATACGTGATAAAATACAAGAAAACTATGGGATTAATTTTCACAATAACTTAAATACGCTTACACCTATTCTGAACCGTGGTTAAAATCGACGTACTCGCTTGATGTTGCCAAACTATTTTATTATGACTCTTATTCGAATGAAATGGGTTTGGCAGTACTTCAATATCACTTTTTGTTTTGGGAGTGCTACAAATCGCCCAAAGATGAACTATTTTATTTTTCCATATATTAAATAAATAATAACATGCTTCTAATTGTAGATTTTTTCAATATTTACCGAGAAATAAAATTCCACATTTAATAATATTTTTCCATCTCTGTTGAATTTGGCGGCACTGCTCACATACTTTATAGCATTCACATCAGCGCTAGTGTGCGCGTTCAATCATTCATAGAGCATTCTATGCCCAACATTGTGGTGGGTCTTGTTGTCTATTTTCTTGTGGGGGAATAGCAAAAAAACTTTTTTTTTTTTTTTGGTGTTTGTATGCTTTCCCCCCAACGGGGGGTGGGGGCTGATAAATTTCTTTCTTGGGGGGATTTTTTTTTTTAAGGGGTTGTTGGTGTTTTTTTTGTTTTTTAAATTTTTTTTTTTTTTTTTTTTTTTTTTTTTTTTTTATTTATTTATTTTTTTTTTTTTTTTTTTTTTTTTTTTTTTTTTGTTTTTATTTATTCAGTCTTCCTTGTGAATAAGAACAAACTTATACACAGATAAAAATAAACATTGAATTTTCTGCGTTATCTAATGCACATAAAAGGAATGCTAGATTTGGCAGAAAATAATAGGATATTTCATGTAAATTTTAGCCAGATAACGCCTGAATCTAGTCTGTTGTATGATAGATTGCAAACATTGTTGTGTGGCGCATGAAATATTGCAAACAATTTTGTTGTTTACGCCTCCTTTGGCTTGGAATTAAACGAGGGGAAATTTTACGCGCTTGATAAAATTAATTATTTTTTTCTGTGTAGTAATATCCCATGTTTCCCAAAGATGCTCAACCAATATTGCGCATTTCGCTCACCACTGGGCTTCGAATTTTTTTTTTTTTGGGGGGGGGGTGTCCCAAATCGGGGGGTTGGTTTCGGGGGAGTTGGGGAAGGGGGGGGGGAGAAAAAGGGGGGCGGGGGAAGGGGATGGGGTGGATGGCAACCCACCCTTTTGTTTAGCGGTTCTGCATTTAAAGTGAATTGGTGGGAGGGGGGGGGGGAAGTTTTTTTTTTTTTTTTTTTTTTGTTTTTTTTTTTGTTTTGGGTATAAATTATTAAATTGAGATAGTTTTTTTTTTTTTTTTTTTTATATATATAAAATAAAATAAAAAAAAAAACTAAGTTAAATGAATAAAACCGATTACTCGCGGTCGTCTCGAGGTTAATTGGATTTAAAATTTTATGGATGGTAAAATGGAGGTGGGAATATCATACAAAGTTTATCAAACAATAATTTTCTGATATCTTTAACTTAGAATTATATTACAAGGTATTGTTTTGAAAGTTTTCCAAATAAAATAAAAACAAAGTCGCACACACACACACACACACACACACACACACACACACACACACACACACACACACACACACACACACACACACGCGCGCACGGTCCTCAAATATTTAACCTAAACATGTAGGTTAAACAAACTACAGTCTAAGATTAATGTTGATGATGATGATGATGATATAATACTACCATCTATTGTAGCAAAGTAACTTTCCATAGCAGTGGAATAATCTGAGAAACGATTTGATCAGGATTCTATTTTTGTATGTGATCTTCAAGCTCCTGTATGAAGGGCCAAAAAAGTTTGGGCGGGCCCGTAAGCAGAGACACTTACGCCAAACCCGCGAATAAAGGGAAAAGAATCTCCTTCCATAAGCAAGTTCACACTCACAGCACTAGAATCGAACCCTCAATTGACAGAATAAACCCAATAGATGGGGTCGAAGAGCCCGCCCTCGTTCCGCGAAATGTTAATAATAGGGAGGAGGCAGTCCCATGCTCCCTATCCAAATCGTTTTACTTGGGTGCCCTGATGGTCCCTCCCTTTCCCAGTTATATTTTATTTAATATTTAGTATATTTTGCACACGAAAAATTAAGGTATCATTATAGACAAGAATACTAATTTATTCAAATTTCAAACTTAAATGATACATCCAATGGATTGTTACTGAAAAATAAATAAAAATTAAATATTTATTAATATCCTTCTCGTCCTGGAAAAGCTGAAAACAGAAAAGATTATTCCAAATATCGAGGATAAAATTTCAATAAAAGATATTATTTTATAAAACATGTTGTAATATTTTTCTGTATACTTTTCTAGTAACATTTCAAAGATAGCAATTGTAGTGATCGAAGAGTCCGGTTTGCTGATTTCTGACATAATAGCTTTTCTTACCATAATACCACTAAACACAATATTAAAATATAATCCTACTCTCAGAATTTAATCCTACATTGCTTATATGCACATGCCAATCTTGTATGAATATAGTAGTTGAAGTTTAGAAGTGCAATTTTAAATTAAATGCTATGCTGAAATGCTGAAAAGCAAATTGAGCCTTTGATGCCTGTTATGTTGCTCCAGGCTCTTACATGGTTTTGGAATGCAAAGATGATTTTAAAGCGTTATTATATATAGCATTTCAAGCTTATTGCTTTCACAAATTGCTTATTGCCTGCTCTCAACTCAGTGTTCCAAATGCACTTCCACAGTTATTAATTGAAGGCTTTCGATACCGATGGTTCTAATGCGTGCTGAAATTATTAATAAATTGAGAATGGAAAATATACAATATGACTTAAGGTACACGATCTTCAGTCGCACCCCCTCACTTCGCTATTGTCAGATTGACAACATTGCCCTGGCTACGCCAAACAGCGTTTCCATGTTTCAGCTGGCAGTCTTTTGTAATCATATGACTCGTGGAAGCGTGAGGTAGGAACTTGTGAGGACGAGAGGTCGGTCGCACCCTCCTTCGAAGTAGTCAACTCACCATTTGAAGCCCCTACAGTCTAAGATACTAACATTAATTCAAAAACCCATATATAAGTCTCATAAATTCCAGATCAAGTTTTCGTTTTATATACATTAAATATATTAAAATAAAGAAACATATCTAAAACAAAGTTAAAGGCATAAAACCGATTACTCGCGGTCGTCTCGAGGTTAATAGGATTAACGATTTTATGGATGGGAAAATTGAGGTAGGAATATCATACAAAGTTTATTAAACAGTAGTTTTCTGATATCTTCAACATAGAATTATAATACAAGGTATTGTTTTGAAAGTTTTCAAATAAAAAAAAAAAAAAACACACACAACTCTCTCTCTCTCTCTCTCTCTCCACACACACACACACACACACACACACACACACACACACACACACACACACACACACACACACACACACACACACACACATAAGATACTAACATTAATTCAAAAACACATATATAAGTCTCATAAATTCCATATCAAGTTTTCGTTTTATATAAATTAAATATATTAAAATAAAAAAAAATATCTAAAACAATGTTAAAGGCATAAAACCGATTACTCGCGGTCGTCTCGAGGTTAATTGGATTAAAGATTTTATGGATGGGAAAATTGAAATGGGAATATCATACAAAGTTTATTAAACAGTAGTTTTCTGATATCTTCAACATAGAATTATAATACAAGGTATTGTTTTGAAAGTTTTCAAATAAAAAAAAACAAACACACACACACACACACACACACACACACACACACACACACACACACACACACACACACACTCACACAGTCCTCAAATATTTAACCTAAACATGTAAACAAACTACAGTCTAAGATTAATGTTAGTCAAAAACACATATATAAGTCTCATAAATTCCAGATCGCGCATTGCTTAAATGTCTCGAATTGGTACATTGGGTTGTCTACCTCGAATCCGGAGGGAATCATGAAGTTCTGATCTGACTCCTCGATGATTAGCACAAACCCAAATAACGTGATCTGCGTCCTGATAACCTTGTCCACATTCACAGAGATTGTTGTCTCCCAGCCCAACTCGGTACAAATGAGCGTTTAATGAATAATGATTGGACATGAGGCGAGACATCAGACGAATGAAGTCTCGACCCACATCCAATCCCCTGAACCAAGCTTTCTTCGTCACCTTTGGGATGATTTAATGTTGCCATCGTCCCAAATCTGCTTTACTCCATTTATACTGCCAGCTAATGAGTGATCTCTGGCGAAAAATTGAAAAAAAATCGTTGAAGGCGATATGTCGATCACAAATATCACCTTCCATAGCACCCACCTTTGCAAGCGAGTCCGCTCTCTCATTACCGGGAATTAAACAATGAGAAGGAACCCATACAAAGGTGATGATAAAATAACGCGAAGATAAAGCACTTAGAAGCTCCTGTATTTTCATGAGAAAATACGAGGAGTGCTTTACCGGCCTCAAGGAGCGAATTGCCTCTATAGAACTGAGACTATCCGTGAAAATGAAATACTTATCCGGTGTGAGTGAGGCAACGATTTCTAGCGTTAAGTGTATTGCCGCCAATTCAGCGACATATACGGAACAAGGAGCGTTCGAGAGCTGTGTATACTAAGAAATGCTAAGGTGTTCCACGTCTACGGAAAACTTTAAACGCGTCGGACTTTTTACGGTAAACCTCGGTGCATTGTTGATCCCACCATGGAAAAGGAGCTTTCCTGCGAAATGACGTTCCTGGAACAGGTCGAGTTTGAGCTTGAAGCGCGCTGTCTATGATCAGGTTGGAGAGGAAGTTATATTCCTCCAGCGGTGGAAGCTCTTCTACCGTCGTTACGGCTTCATCTACTGCTGTCCTAAATTTTGTCCAATCGATGTGACGGGTAAGATCATACGCGACGTTGATGGATTCCGATGGATTGAAGCCGGTGGCAATCGAAATTTTTATGGGTAAGTGATCACTACCGTGGGGATCTTGAACCACACTCCATGTGCAATCCAACGATAGTGAATTAAAGTTTCCCATGATCAACCGTGGAGCAGGAAGGACCGAAAAAATATCTGAAAGTTGTTTTCGGTTAATTGAGGCTCTAGGAGGAATATATACAGAAGCAATGCAAAGGCTTTTATTTTTAATAACAGCCTGACATGCGACAACTTCAATACCTGGAATAGGAGGAAAATTCACTCTTTAGAAGGAGTAGCACTTTTTGATCCCCAAAAGTACTCCTCCTCCACGCGAATCCTCACGGTCAAGCCGAATTATGTTGAAATCATGAAACGGAAGATTGATTTCGGAAGTGAGCCATGTTTTACAAAGAGCGAATGCATCACAACCGGTATTGTGAGCTAAAAATTTAAATGATTCCAATTTAGGAATAAGACTTCGACAATTCCACTGCAGAACAGTGATCAAGATACTTGAAGATACCTTCCACAATATCATCGAATGAGAATAGCCCAGATGAAGAGGGTGCTTCTGTTCTTAAAATCGGGGTAACTGGGGTTTGGGATGTCCCCGGGAGGGATGGGAAATCCTGTGTGTAGTTGGTACTACGAAAACCAGGAGGATTCGGATTTTCCTTTTTCCCACCACTCCTTGAAATTGACAAGCTGATTTGGGGCTTCTGTTCATCTGTTTTCCGTGGTCGGATGCGTCTTCGCTTACGTGAAGCACCTTCCGGAAAACTGAAAGATGTTCCCTTCTCAGCCAAGTCAGGGTCAGACTCGTTATCAGACAGTGGAGCAAAAGGATTTGTATTTATGGGTGATGGCGAGGCTTTTTTTTAGCATTTCTGCGAAAGATTGTTTTGAACGTTGTTTTAGAGAACGTTCCAATTTTTCTCCGCGTTGTTTGTACGCCGGGCACGACGAGAGAACATGAGGAGGAGTTCCCTTGCAAAAAGCACATTTTGGTGTGTCAATCGCACATGTAGCCGAAGTTTTCCCAGCTGAATGAAGTGAGGAAGGGCAGAACCAGAAAAGGTCACCCGAAACGAGTCTGTGGGGGTAACTTTTTTTTTACCCTCGCTATGCGATACTTTTTCAAATCTTTTCACATCCAGTATCTGTACCGGAGGAAGCAGGGGATTCTTAAATCGGCCAACTGCCTGCTTCTTCAATATTTCAGGGCTTAGACTCGCCTCGTCGACCACTCCTTCAATCTCCACATCATGAGCTGGGATATACACACGATATTCCAGTGTAAAGTGCTGGGAGACAGCAATCTCATTAGCTTGCTTCAAGTTAGAGGCAACAACACGAAGTTTATTAAATCGTACTTTTGTTATCTCTGTCACGGCTGAGAATCGTTTTGTCAAATCAGTAGATATTTGGTAGATATTCAGAGGTTTAATTTTGGGATGAAAGTAGACAACCCATGAACCCGTCGAGTCAAGTGGATAGGCTCGCGGTCGGAAATTTACCTGTGCCTTCCCATCATCAGTTGGCAAAGGTAGTTCATCTTCTGACAAAGCGTCCATGTTAGAGGAAAATCTTCGACACGCACGGTTTGCCTTACTCTTGGGAGCGTTAAACGCTCCCCTGGCTAGGCAGATTTAAGTTCGACACACACACTCTCTCACACACGCAACAAACAACTAACACTAACACGAAACAAAATGAAAATACAACTATGAATGAGAGAGAGAGCGAAAAAAAAACTTAACTAATATTACTGATCTGCTGCTGCCGCTACTACTGCCACTGCTGCTGCTGAACGACACTTCTGGGCGAGGAACGGTGCGCTGCGTGTGTGCACGGGTGAATTTGATCGTTTTCGTATAATATAACACAACGATGTCGGATGATCGGCGATGATGTGGTAGTGAATGTCAACACTCGGACCGCACGTTGGTGTGACCACGCGAAGATGAAGCGTAAATTTGCTTGAAAATTGGCCAACAATAACTGCTAGATTTCCCCCTTTCAACTGGGAAACATCACTTTCTTCTTAAAAAAACACACTTTCACTCCACAGAAGTGAATCGATTCGGTAAAAAAAAACCGAAGGTTCGAACTATAATAAAACTATAAAGGACAGCCCAATGGGGTTGTACGCAAAGTAGACGTAGGACTATGCAACAATCGAATTCCCATACACGTCAGGGCCATCCGCTAATTGATTAAAGTCAGTCCTGAAAAGGGTCAAGAAAATTCTATTGTACACTCTTTAGAAAGCATTCGATGGCTCTTAATTATGGTACGGCCCCGGTTGTAGTTCGCGATGGCCACTATCTCTAACGCGTAGAAGATAGTTATGGATCTGTTGGTTGTTCAACGCACTTTGCCATTTACTCCGGGACGTGGCGTTTAAAGCAATGCCATGTTCATCCGGGGCATGGTAATGGAAATTTCAAACAGCACAAGAGAAAAAATTCATCCAAACGAACTCTTCAGTTGGCAACCTAATTTGGTCGTCCTGAAAAGGACGGATTTAGTTGACGGGGGAGGAACAGTTCGCGATTGAACTTGGGCTTTCTTTCTTGGTTCATCTCGTGGGATGATTGATTCTTGTCTCGTTGTCACGGGCGGCTTTTTCCCGCCAAATCGTAGGCTTCAGCAGCCATGGTTCTCGCAGCGAGGTTGACGGGAGCATCGGCAACAACAGCCAACTGCAACAACGCCTCTCTGGGCAACGACTGCTCGCCGCCGCCAACTGCGATCCTAAGACCACTGCACAGCATAACGACTGTCGTAAGACTGAATCAAAATGTTCTGCTAAGAGCTATGAAGTAAAGGGGTCGGATGCTAGTGCACGAAAGAAGGCGGTACCAACGAAGGCAATGTGATACAAATTGCACCAAAAGGGACGAAATTCAGTTATTGCGCTACAATAATTAGTTTTAATTACTGCACGCTAGACGGATGATTTTCTTAACAGAAATATGCCTTAATTACTTGCTATCACCAGCAACTAATCCGCTATGCACAACTAGGAACTACAACGAACTCAACCACATGGTCGGTCTGAAGTGTCGCAGTTCGGTTCGAATTATCCGTTCTAGAATTTCGTTCGTTGGTTGTTCAACGTTCTTTGTCATTTACTCCGGGACGCGGCGTTTAATTAATGCTATGTTCAGCCGGGGCGCGGCAATTGAAATTAATTTGAAACAGCACAAGAGAAAATTTTCACCAAACAAACTCTTTAGTTGGCAAACTGATTTGGTCGTCCTGAAAAGGACGGATTAGTTGACGGGGGAGAAACATGGTTCGCGATTGGCTTTCTTCTTGGTATTCAGCTACTCGTCGTTGCGGGTGGCCATCTGCAGGTGACGTGGAATAGTTGATTCTTATCTCTTTGTCACGGGTGGCTTTTTCCGCCAAATCGTTGGCTTCAGCAGCCATGTTTCTCGCAGCGAGGTTGACGGGAGCATCGGCAACAACAGCCAACTGCACCAACGCCTCTCTGGACAACGACTGCTCGCCAGTGCTGCTGCCGGCTACGATCCAACTGCAGATCCTACTCTGCACAGCTCCACGACCACCGAAAAACTAATTCAAAATGCGAAGGTGTACCCGTTATATAACATTCATGACTGCCTAGGAGACGTTCGTTACTTAAATATGAAATCTGTGCTAGAAAAGTACTGTTTTTGGTAAATTTACTCTGAGAAATCGACATTATAAGAAATTACCTTATATTTGCGTTAATTTCAATAGTTGAATGTTATAATTCAATAGATTTAAATATTGGAATCGAAGCGTAGAACATGTCCCGATTGATTGGTGAAAACATTTTGTAAATCTATCGTGAAATAACGTAGTTATTAACGTTCAAAACCTATATATTTTTCGTGACGCTCCAAATTTTCGCAATTCGAACGTGTACCCCAGTATTGAAAACACAGACGTAGTCCTACGTCAAAACTTCCAAATTAACTGAGCGCTGGATCGAACGAACTGTCTTCTTGCGCTGAACGATGTGGAGTCAAGTGTGCAATATAACCAATATGTTATAAGTGCTGAAAGTGAGATATTAGGCCTGTTTAATGACCAGCTAGCGATGACTCGCAAACTCTTTTTTGTCTCTTTTCGGCATTCGTTCAGGGGTTGATGCTAAAAAGAGTTAGCATGATACTCCGAGTGAGTTCGAGTTGGTCATTAAACAGACCCATTGTTTTATGTGTACTTGTGCTACAGCGCTATAGACGATTAAACGACCTAATTTAATCTCATACAAAAA
Organism: Aedes koreicus; assembly: GCA_024533555.2. NCBI lineage: Eukaryota > Metazoa > Arthropoda > Insecta > Diptera > Culicidae > Aedes > Aedes koreicus. Next base: position 64,439 of record JAHHFK020004431.1, read on the forward strand.
AAAATGTAAACAATGCCCGCAAATAACTGACACTTTCTGAGGGCCAGGTGATGGCTAGATAGGGCGTACCAAAAGAGTGAAAGAGGTAGATAAAAAGTGCTGACGTCAAGGTGCAAGCGTTTATTAAGGTTATTACGTTCAAATGTATTAGTGTTTGTTGTGTAGATGTGGTAGTGATCCTCTCCAATGTTTTCCTTTAAAACTAAACGTCAAGCGTACACGCTCGCAATGGATGTTGGGGAATTTGGGGATTTTCATTCAGGGTTTTGGAAAAAACGAATTTGGGGGGAAATTTTTTTTTTTTTTTTAAATTTTTAAGAAAAAAAAAGGGGGTTGGGGCTGTTCTGCAGTGCTTGAAAATATCATATTCAATTCTCATAATGCACCTTGACTGAGACAACATATTATTCATCACTTACTGTTCCTAGCGAACATGAAGTAAACACAAATTTGCCTTCATGAATCTCTAGTGCAAGGTGAATCAACTTGTTTTGAGTTGCTTTACTTTCATCATTCATTCGTTCCAGAAAGCAGTGAATGTAAATAAGCGCAAACAACTCATTGAATCTCAACGTTCTACCGTGACAAAGAACGAACAGTCCTTCATTTGAAGAATCAATGAATTGGAAGCCCCTACGTATTTGGTTTGCACGTATTTTCAGCCACTTCTCGAATCGGTCCTGCAAAATGCCTTTTCTCGATCTCGAACCACAAACTCTGTAGCAATTTCGGCCATAGATCACTTGCTACAGCTCCGCCTATTGGCTTCCTTTGCCTTCAGTCATGTTCGGGAATATCTGAAAAAAAATCCTGTGGCATAAAAAATCACTCACGAACGCGAAGATGAATGACTGGTTACCAGAACATTCAGTCAAGCAACCAAAATCTCTTGACGCTTGAATAGCCAGATATGCGCTTTGCTGTAGTGTGAATAAGTTGTGTGGAACACAGGGACAACGGAATGACTGAGCACAGCAAAATAAGTCGACACGAATCTATTGCGTGACTGATAGAACGAAATGAAGATAGAGAAAATTGTGCACACTGAATATTTTTTTTACTCATCGTTCACGACGGGTGTTAATTTTTTCGAGCTCTGTCTGCAAGACGCCAGTGTGCGTGCAGTAAACATCACTAATATTCATTGCACTTACTCTTTGATGTAAGATGAATAGGACCCGTAACGCTGGTAGATCACCTTTTCGTGGTGCGTTAACGGGATATCAGATCTACCACCGAACCCTAGTCTGAATTAATTCAAACTAGGGAACATATTTGTTTTTGTAGTCAGAGGAACATAAATTAGTCCTTATTACATTTTATGCCTTGTGAAAAGTGACAATACTCGGATTGAGCCACCGAGGATGAGCTTGGAATAAGGAAAACATGGTTTGTATTCATTTATGTGAATTCTCATTTTCTATTTGATGTTCTATAGTTTGAATTGGTTATGACTAGCGTTCTGATGCATGGTCAGTATCGGAGTAATTGTTTGTTTTCTTTGCAATGAATACGGTTTTGACTGATAAAGGGGCGCGCCTTTGAAGAGTGCTCTCACTCTTCAAAGTGTTTAAAAAGAGGAAACTTTCAATAAAACTCGATTCATTGCCAACAAAACAAACAATGACAACTGTAACAACACCGAATACTTCATCATTTCTCAATAGTGATGAAGTAACTCGACATGCACTAAACAAAGGATACGGGATATACTACAATAGATCAAATTACTGGTCGCAGTGGTTTATGTCCCGAACAGAGGAAAAAAAAAGAAGATGAATAAGAGCGGCGGAGACAACGGTAGCTTGGAGGAAGAAACAAATAAAAAAAATGTGGACGACAAAAAGAGGCGGTTTTTTGTTGTCACTGCCTGTTAAAGGGAGGCGAGGAACAAAAAAAAAAAAAAAAATGTGGAGAAAGTGGGGAAAAAAAAAAACAAAAAAAAAAATTTTTTTTTTTTTTTTTTATGTATAAAAAAAAAGATAAAAATTTTTTTTTTCATCTATGTCGGGGGGAGGGGTTTTGTTTCAGAGTTTGTTTTAGAGAGATAGAGTGATTGTTTGAGGGGAGGGAGGGCGTGGGTGGGGTGTAGAAAACAAAATATTTTTAAAAAACACGGGGGGAGCAACCGCGTCTCACGAAACGTCGCAATGTAATCTCCTATAAGTATGAAGTACACCGCGTGGAATTTTGAGCAAATGCGTCAATACGAAGTCGGCGAGAAGAGATCTATCCAGGTTTTTACGAGCGCTAATGGCCGCCACAATCATGCTCAGTTTCTGGTAGGCAACGAACGATTTGACGTTTGTCTTGCTTCATTCGATCGTCTACTTACTAGTCGACACAAGCCAAATGTCAAATCCTTTGATCGCTTCCTGATAGTGAGATTGATTGTGGTGGCCATTACAGCTCTTAAAAGCATGGATGAAACAGTTAAACCATTATTTTAAATTGATACCAACGTCCCAAAGTTGCCCACTAAGTACAATCTGGTGGGTTTTCTCAGTTGCTTTAATTTCATACGGCGCATAGAAATTTTCTGATTGATAAAGCTATGTGTTACATTTTATGTGTACTATATAGAGCTTCCTCCCAGACACTATTCAACGTTAGATCGGACTTGTATTCGCGTGGTCACACTTATAGAATCACACCGCGCAATGAAAGTGGGCTAAAAAGCGCAACAACTAGGCTTGTTGCAAACTCGGCAGTCAAAATACCATTACCGCATCGTAAGTGCGACTTAGTATATGAGCGACAATGGACGAATCCAGGTTCAAAAAAGAAGAAGATACCGAGTGGTGATAAATCTGACAGCTCCCATGTTAAAGTATAGGACGAAACTTTTAAGATGCTTCTAAAAAATTCAAATGAAATTCTAATCAAAGGCGGTTTATTGTATGATGTAAGAAAAATCCAAAACTACTCAGTAAAGACATTTTCAGAAAAATAAAAATAAAATTCAAATATTGCCCCTATTGTGCAGTTTTGGATTTTTCTTACATCATACAACAAACCGCTCTTAATTAAAATTTCATTTGAATTTTCTACAAGCATTTTAACATTTTCGTCCTATACTTTAACCTGGGTGCGACACATCTAAATACAGATTCAAGATGATCGAAAAATCCCACGCTATCGAATCAATCTTTGAAAAATCTTGTTTCAGCTTGTAAATATTAATCCATCTACTTGCATCGTGCTGCATCTTTTTGCAGTAAATCTTTAAAATCTTCATCAAAATCTTTAAAATCTTCTTTCTATCTACTAAGCGTGCGCACATCGCACAAAAGCATAACAAAAAAATCCTGCATCTGAGATAGAGTCACACCCCTTAACTTTAACATGGGAGCTGTCAGATTTATCATCACTCGGAGCCTTCTTCTTTTTTCAAGTTGGATTCCTCTATAGAAACAGTGATGTTTTTAAATCGGCATAGGCCCTTTTAAAAGTTTTGTTGAAGTTTATACTTTTGGGTTTAGTAGTGGAGAGCGTTAACTTGTTTATATTTTTTCTTGATTAAAATCAGTACGATTAACATATGTACACAGATGGGATTAATGTTTTTCGTGATATTATTAAATTAGATACATAGCAGTGGCAACTTTTCCGTATTAAATTGGTAAAAAATTATCAGAATCGAATGTTTGGTGTGTTGCTAAACGATTAACGGTAAGTGAACGAATAAATTGTGAATAACTTGTGTACTCAGTGTTCGGTATTCAGTGCATATTCACCGATTTCCACTTGAGTTCTGCTTATTGAGCTCAAGATAGGATCCGCTTTCCTAGTATTGCGGATTGCCAAATGCAAAAAGTTACGCCGACGAAGGGAGCCTTCTGGTACGTATAGATTAATATCCGCAAGAATAGCAGATACATCGACATCTCCGGCTAGGACCTTTGCTACAAAAACCGCTTGCATGTAAGTCCTCCTTTTCTCCGGGGTTTCAATTCCCAATAGCATACAGCGATGTTCGTATGGCGGCAGGTTAAGACAATCACGCCATGGTAGATGACGAAGAGCTAGGCGCACAAACTTTCTTTGGGTCGATTCAATACGGCCACCCCACATAATGTCGAACGGACACCAAACTAATACAGCAGATTCCAGAATCAAGCACACCAGAGCACAGTACAATGATTTCAAACATAGAGGATCAGTGAAACCATCGGTGAGCTTCAATATGAAACCGAGCTGCCTATTCGCTTTCGAAATAACGTCGTCAATATGAATTCGGAAGTTAAGCTGGGAGTCCAAAATCACACCTAGGTCTCTAACCTTTTCCAGTCGTTCTTAAATGTGCCCATTAAGACGATAGCGAAAAATGATCGGTTGACGTTTTCTAGTAAACGAAATAGTGTTGCACTTCGTTACACACAGCTCTAGGAGGTTTCGTTTACTCCAATCCGCAAGTAAATCCAACAGTTTCTGCAGGTAGGCACAGTCCTCGATACACGTGATCGCCTTGAAGATCTTCAAATCATCGGTGTAGAAAACACACGAGTTCCAGATGGTAAAATGAATGCCGCATCATTAATAAACAGCGAAAAAAGCAGTGATTGTGGAACACCAGATGATGTAGTACCAGCCTACAAAGGCTGTGGATACTCCGAGTTTTTCGAGTTTTCGAAGCAGAAGATCGTGGTTCACTCGGTCGAATACAGCTTTGAAATCAGCGTATATAGCATCTACTTGCATGCCAGCGTCCATCGATCGAATGCACAAAGAGGTGAATTGACATAGATTTGTCGTCACGGATCTCTTCGGATAGAATCCATGCTGGGCAGTAGATATATAGTTCTTAGAGGCAACGAAAGGGTTTGATTGACAATGATTTCAAAGAGCTTTGAGCAAGCACTCAACGATGTTATTCCACGGTAATTAGCAATGTTACAATTGTCGCCCTTTTTGTGAACGGGGTGAACTTCATGTCCGAAGTCTTCCACGCGGTTGGGAATATTATTTTTTTGCAATGATATGTTGAATAATTTGACTAATGGCAGCACTAAAACTCGAGCATTTCTTCAAGATGCATGCAGGGATACCATCCGAACCGTATGTCACAGAGTTTTTAAGTTTACGTATCGTATTTTAACGTGCTCCTCATTGATTTGAAAAATTCCAAATTCAAACCTGTCGGATGGTGTTTCACGGAGAGCTTCATATAGATTCGAGGAAGAAATCGGCATACTCGAAAAAGCACTCTCAGAGTGATCAGCATATAACTCACACTTGATGGCATTGGTGCTAAAAGAACGATCGTCGAGGTACATAGTCGAAGGTAATCCATTATTTTTACGTTTCGACCGGACAAATGACCAAAAACGCTTTGGTTGCAAACGTAAATTTGTCTTTGTACGATCAATGTAGCGGGCAGACATGAAGCGAATATACCTCATGTAGTTATTTCTAGCCAGAATGAAGCGATGTTTCAAGTAATGTGAACGATTACTCTTATAATTCCGAAGAGCTGCACGACAACATCGTTTTAATCTGCGAAGATGGTTGTTTGTCCATGGAGGTTTCAATACACGACGTTGAAATGCACATGCGTGTCGATAACACGATGAATCTCAGAGTTGAAAGACTCAACGATTTCATGTATATTTCGAGCGCCATCCAAAAATTGCCAATCAATCACAGAGAGCGCTACATTCAATAGGTTATAATCGACACGACGAAAATCAACCCGCGGATTATCATGTGATTGCTCAAATCTCACGGGTAGAGGCAATAAAACAGCAACGTTAATGGGAGGATGTGCAATGTCTGGATATACAAATACATCAAGCGCTTCAGAAATGCTGCATCTGAATAAAACAGTATCGTTCACCAATATAAAGTCAAGAATACGAGAATTGGAATTCTTAATTGAGTTAATTTGTGTCAGACCATTAAAACAAAAAACACACCATCCGAAGTCGAAAATCGTGATGAGCTGGCATCGCCCGCAACCCTCAGAAGCAGTCCAACACATGTTGGAATGATAATAGGCTCCAAACTGAAGTGCCATATCACACGGTTTCAAGCATGCCAAAGCAGAACTTATAGATTGACGGTCAGGAGGAAGGTATACTACTTCAATACTCATGGAACACGTTTGCAATTTAATTTTTACCGATAACTGTTCCAAAGCCACGCTAGTTGGGGCTCGGTCGACACAACAGCATAATCTAGAGGATACTGCTATCAAAACACCTCCACCACGACGCTTTCTACTATTCAGTGGAAAAACTGTGAATGAATTTCCAAACAGTTGAGTCGATAGAATACAATACTCGAGCCACGTCTCTGTTAGTACTATCACATCATATTCCACATCATGCACTGCGAGATAGAAATCGTCGATCTTCGTTCGAAGTCCACGAACATTTTGATAGTAGATGCGAAGTTGCGGCGAGAAGTCGGAGGAAGAGATGCCTCTGCATTGAGTCGGGTGAACAGTCGAACCGCCTTAAACAGGCTCGGAGATGTGAAACCCATTTGTTGGAGCGGGAGATTCTGAGATGATGCTGCAAAACGAAAGCTGATCAGGCACAGAAATGTTGCATGAAGATATGTACTTGCCTGTCGATAAGGGTTGGGAGACCCCATCACCGGAATCGACCACAGTACCAGAACGACTCTGATGGCAGGAAGCAGGACTAAGTTGCTGACAGGAAACAGCTGGCAGGACTGGGTCGTTGGGCTGGAAGTCTCCCATGAGGCAACAGGCAGCGCGTTCTTGTAGATATGAAATAATTCCAGGCTCCGAAACTAACATCTGGTTGTCAGTAGGTTCCATCAGTGAAGCATTCCGAGAAAAAAAAGTTACATTCTCGTAGCGATTACTTAATGGTGCGATAGGGTTTGCCGTGGCGCTAGAACACGGAAGCTGATCAGGCAGAGAATAGTTGTTTGAAAATACGTACTTGCCTGGGAAAAGTGGCTTGAGAACCTCTTCAGCAGAAGCGACATCAGAACCGCGACGACTCCGATTATCGATGACAGCATGAGGCAGGACTGAGTCGAACTGAGAAGAGGTCTCCAATATGCTTTCTAATTAACGTCGCGGTTCAGCTATTCCTCCATAAAACGATTTTCCGACGGTGATAATTCCTCTCGCACCGGATCCTGATTCAGAGTTTGAAACGGTATCCAAAAATTTTTAGCCACTCTGGTGTCTTTATATTCCCGGAAGTAAATACCCATGGCCAAGTTGAAGATGAGAGAGCTTTGCTTTTAAATTCAGCATTCAGTCCAATTTTGAATGAAATAAAAGAGATTGAGCTGATATCTTTTCCATTAGCTACAAGTCTGATAACCTCCACATCTTCGGTTCCAAGGCGTTGGATGGCTAATGCGCGCACTTGATCAACTGTTACATTGCGAAAAATACGTGAGAGATACAAACAGAATTTTTGATTTGATGCTGCCGCAAAATTTCCAAGCGATGGTGACATTAACTCAGCTGGCCACACATCAAAGGCTGTTGAGGAGGTTTTTTCACTTCAGATTTTTTAAAGAGTCGACGACGTACAGAAACATTAGCACTATCAATTTGTATCGAAGACCTGATGTCAGTGAGTTAGAGTTGATCAGTGCAGTGAAATTGAGTCGTTATTCATTCTTCAGCTCATTCATAATTTCTTGCTTAAGGCTCTCCATGATTTCATTATGCTTGCTGTGTACAGTTTCTTGGCCAGATTCGTAGGCTGATCGCACTGATCTGCGAAGTTGGATGTTACTCATTAAATGCGAGCATGATTTGGAAAGCCAAAATATTTGTGCGTTTTTGGTTATTTCTTCCAGAGCTTAGGTTGAAGTAAGACGTGAACATTTTTGCCTAGACATTTCGTCTCGTTCTATTTTCAATTTTATATTAGATTTTACAAGTGTAAAGTGAATTTGTTATCTTAACCCTCTCTGTTTGTGAAAACCTGCAAGAAACAGAAGTCCGATGACTCCATTTTTTCTTGTTTTGAATCAACCCAGAAAGAGCATCCCGGACTTTTTGGGTCGGATACGGGATCAAACGAAATTAAGCTAAGTATTTATTATATTTCTGACACCAGAATGGTTTTTAGCCCTCGTAGCGAATGTTGTGCGGTGGAGAAAATTCCTTTAATCACACATACATTTTTTGAGGGCTTCAAATATTGAGTGGACAACCTGGAAGCAAGGTGCGACCTACCTCCGGTCCTCACAAGTTCATACTAGTTCCACGCCTCCATGAGTCATGTGATCAAGGGGAACTGCCGGCTGAAACATGGAGACGCTGGTTGGCGTAACCAGGGCGATATTGTCAGTTTGTCAGTAGCTGGGTGAGGGGGTGCGATCGTGTGCCTTTTATTCATGTTGTTTATTTCCCGTTCTCGTTTGGTTGATGGCTTCAGCACGCTTTGGAGTAATCTTTGCATTCAGAAGCCATTTATCCTGGGAGCATGTATATCAATTGAAGGCTCAGTTTGTTTTTGGGCATTTCAGCGTGAACATGTGGATCTCACTTCTGAATTTCAGCTACTATTTTCATAAAAAAAAACTGGCATGCGATCATAGGCATTATGTGATTGTATGTGAATAAATTTGTTTGGTGGTGTTGTGGTTGGATGGGCCATTTGTTTCAGGAATGATAAGGCCGAGCTCTTCAATCACTTATACTGCTGCCCTTGGAGTGTGACTGGAGGAGTGTAGGGAGGTTTTTTTTTAAATATGTCTTTGTTGCTCTCCAGAAAAGAACATCACGCGTCTTTTGATTGAGGTTTTGTCTGTGACATTTGTAGTGATCTACTTTGTTTTGTTAGAAATCCTTAACGAGACTCTACTTTGATTTTCTTCACTGCTTACATCACTTTAATTTAACGCTTTACACAATAATAAATATAAATTAAAAAATTATATATTCACTTTGTCTATTAAAAAAATATTGACAGAACTATTCACAAATAAGCCAGGGCCAGTCTGGGAGAATCGAGGTAGACCATTCAACACACATGCTTCGAGGGGAGACAATAGCATAGAATTAATAGAACAAGCCAAAAGTACAACACGAGAGCGAAAGGGATTTGCATATAATAAAAAAAAAACACTATAACACCACTATATTAATTTTATGTTCAAGGGTTTTATTTGTACAAGGAAACAGGGTAAATTTCAGGAAAGATTGGATTTTCGGATAGGGAAGTGTGATAAACGCTGGGATTTACCTGTGATGTTGCAACTATCTCGATGACGATGATGATGATGATGATGAGGATGATAAAGGTTTTTTGTGATGACGGCTGCTGTGTAGATGATGTCGACGGCAGAATCAACGGTCGGCGTCTTAGATGCTCTTCGCACACGGGCTGGGGTAGATTCACCAGAGTTGGGCACTGCACAGGGTGGTTCACCTTTTCTTTTGGTTTTCTTAATGAACACGGTATCTACGGTAGCGTAGTAGACTAGTCGGCAACACTCGCGACACTTGTAGATTAATCTTTGTTCCTTGGGTGATAAAAAAGACGGCTATTATAACTTGCGATGTTACTGTGATAAACTTTGTTACCAAAAGAGGTCGAAACCTTCTCCAAGATCCCATTATATGGCATCCGATGACTCAGCAAATTGCTTCCGTCATCGTATTTTCACGGTTTTATCTCCTCGCAGTTGGTAGGTTGCGTTAAGGCGACGACGTATTTTTGGGAAGGATAAAGGGAAAAGGTTTTGGTGATAGGGTATCTAGGGTTATTGGGGAATAAGATATTGAGCTCAAATTCAAATTTATTCATTATATATTTTTTCCAATAGGGTGTCTTATAAATGGTGAATAATAATTATATGCAAATTCAAAACGATATATGTACATATTTACAGAGGTATTTGAAATATATATAAAGTAATAGGAATTCAATATAGAATAAATATCGAATAAATACTGAATAAAATTAGGACTAATAATTGAATAAATGTAAAATAAATGAAGAATAAATATGAAATATAAGAGAAAATGAAGCAAAGTTGATTGGGACCGATTTTGGAGGTAACAATTATTCCGGAGCGGCCAAAAAAAGCAAAAATACCAATGTGATTTGATTTTTTTTTTCTATAATAAATATAGCCGAGATCTCAGATTACCAAACACAATTCAAATAAAAGTTCTCTTCTTTTATAGATTTAAATTGATTTGGAGCAATGATTGTTCCTTAGCGGCAATTGTTGTTCCTCCAAGTCACATAAATCTGCAAAAGTGAGCCTGTTTTTATGTAAATCTTTGTTCAAGCCTTCTGATCTAATGACTAAACATTCCTAGGTGTCCAACGTAAATGATAGCTTTAAAGTTCACTGCTCTTCTAATTTTAGTTGATTCTTCGCAATGATTGTTCCTATGCGGCAAGTGTTGTTCCGAGGGATCATTTAAAATTGGAATAGTGAGTCTGACTGTCGTAGCACTCCTTGGAATCGGAGCTTGAATAACCGAAATCTTTCGTCGAGCTTCCAGAAGGAAATTTAGGTCGTGACTTTTTTTTCATAGTTCTCTTCTATTCCAAATCCATGATAATTTGGAGGAATGATTGTTCCTAAACGGCGAGTACTGTTCCTCGGAATAACGCTGATTTGAAAGAGTGAGCCTGCTATGTAAAGAAATTTGGCCTTCCGTTCCTAATGCTTAGACCGAAAGGTTTCGCAATTTCAATAGCATAAGTAAGAGGAAATCGGCGTGTTTAGACTTGATCAACTTGATTGATCCTAAGCGGCAATTTCTGTTCTTCGAGTAATTCCATATTTTTCATTCTGCTCTTAGTAATTCCATATAATCTCGAACAATGAACAACGGCAATTTTTGTTCTTCGAGATTATGAGAATGTCCAACAGTGAGGCTCATTACCAACTGAAAACGTTCTCCAATACCACCATAATCTGCACAGGTGATTATTCCCATGTAGGTTGGGATCTGCATGTCAAGATTTGGTCGAATGTGAAAACTTACCCAATTGGCAGTTCTCTGCTGTGGGTAATTCAATATAATTTCAAACAATGATTGATCCTAGACGGCAATTTCTGTTCTTTGAAATTATTAAAATTTCCAACAGAGAGACTCACCACCATTTGAATACATCCTCCTATGCCGCCGTAAACTGGAAAGGTGATTTTTACCAATCTACAAAATAGGTAGAAATAAACCAGTATCCTTCGCTGCGGATATGCACCTAAATTTATCAAAGGGGCGCAAAAAACCCAATTCCCCCGCCGAAAAAGAAAAATAAATTTGAGATTAAATTCATTAATCTAACATAAATATCGACCTTTTTTGTTTTGTGGGTTTTTATTTTTAAAGAGGTGGGGGGGTAAGTTTTAGGGGGGGGGGGGGCGGGAGGGGGGGGGGAGGGAAAGGGGGGGGGGGGTGGGTGGGGGGGGTTAAATAATAGGGAGAGTGGGGGGAGGTGGTGTGTTGTTGGTGTTTGGTTTGTATGAGAGGGGATGGAGGGGTGTGGCAGGCCAAATCCCGAGAGCCTTACCCATCAGGTCCTCCAGGTCATATGATGAGGAACCTATTTTGGCCTTAACCTTGTATGGAAGGTATTGCTGGCCATATTTGGAGTTGTAATTTTCTGCGGAACTGGAAACCTTCATATTTCTCCTGTATACCTGTTGACCGACGGAAAATGACTTTGAAAATCGCCGGCTACGCAGATTGTAGTGTTTCGTGGACGATTCATGCGCTTTGATTATGTTGTTTTTGACTATTTCGTGTATTTTAGAGAAGTCTTGTCTACGTTGTTCTTCCCTATCAGCATCATATAGGGTTTGATTGTGTCGTGAACGGTGATGATCAACCCCTGATTCCGAAAGTTCATTGCCGTGGGTGATAAAATAAGGCGTAAAGCCCGTCGAAGTGTGTTTGGATGTGTTCAGCATCATTTCTATCTCAGGAATCTTGGTATCCCACAAGCGTTGGTCTTCACGAACGTTTGTTCTGATAGCGGTGTTTATGGTACGATTCACTCGCTCGACAGGGTTGGCTTGCGAGTGATATCGTGAGTTTAACCAGTAGATAATTTGAAAACCGTCAAGTAAATTCTTGAACGCTTTCGAGACAAAAGTGCTACCGTTATCCGTGATGATTATCTCAGGGACGGAGTTTCGGTAAAACCACTGGTCTTTTAGAATGTAGTCGGTAATGACTAAAATGTGTTGGTTTCCCTTTCGACTTCGTGGAAGAGGTCCCACGAAATCAATAGAAATTATGATTGATACGTACGACGCTTTAATTTCTTTGCACGTTTTACACCTCTGAATATAAGTGCGTATGTTAGGGCTCATTTTAGGCCAATAGTACCGTTTTTGAATACGAGCTAATGTTTTCTCACAGCCTTCATGGAAATTTTCGTCTTGATTCTTCTGGATAGTTTGCGGAATTTCATAGGGTGATGGGACATATTTCCACTCAAACCGACTGTCATATGGCTCATTCTTCGCCGTTACAAATTTCGTAAGCTTTCCAACCTCAATGCGGAAATCAGCAAAATCATCCGGCTGACTCATGACCCTTTTGACCAAGGAAGAGTGCCAGGATGCAGACAGTGAATCTTGGACTACAGCTACGCTTCTCGACAAGGCATCTGGAACGACATTTTCCTTACTTTTTCGGTGTACTACCGACATATCGAACTGTTTAAAATCCAAGCTCCACCGGCTGCACCTTGAGCCTACCTTCCACTTGGTGTTCAGTTTGTGTGTCAACGCAGATGAGTCGGTGATAAGCTTGAAGTGATAGCCCTGAACGTATCCTCGAAAGGCTTCGATAGTGATTAAAGCGGCTAGGGCTTCTTTCTCGGCCGCGTGGTAGTTCTGTTGTGGCGTAGTTAATTTATGGGAGTAGTATGAAATGACTTTTTCCCCGTCTTCTTGCAGCTGTGTTAGGACACCGGCTACAGCGATGTCACTGACATCAGTTTGAATAATAAATTCTCTTGTGAAGTCAGGGCTTCCAAGAATAGGTGTACTAATTAACCGCTCCTTGATTGTGCAAAAAGACGTTTCAGCGTCTTCCCCCCAAGTAATTTTCTTTGATTTTGTTTTCAGGAGATCAGATAAGGCCGCTGTGATCTCGCTGAAATCAGGAATAAATCTACGGTAATAATTTTCCATTCCTAGGAATCTCCTAAGCTTGGTGATGGAATTTGGCCTCTCGTACTCCACAATTGGACGAGTTTTTTCAGGATTGACACGAAGACCTTTTGTCCCAAGGAGATATCCTAGAAATGAGATTTCAGAAACGCAGAACTGTGACTTTTCCAGATTAATGGACAAGTTTGCCTCTCTAAGCCTACGCGCAATTTCTTGCAGCAATTGGGCATGTTGTTCGAATGTCTCCGTGACCACCACAATATCGTCGAGGTACACGAAGACATTCGGTTCCAACACACCGTGGCCTTGTACTCGGTCCATAAGTCTGGCCAGAGTGGCAGGGCTATTGACCAGATCGAAGGGCATCCGGGTGTATTGGAACAGTCGTTTGCCTTGCACACTATACGCCGTATATTTTCTTGACGATGGGTGTAGAGGAACTTGAAGGAATGCTTCCGAGAGATCTATCGTTGTCAAATAATTCGCCTTTGGAAGCTGGCCTAATATGCGATATGGATGCGGCAACGGGTAAGCATCCCGTATTGTGCGCTCATTTACCTTACGGGCATCTAAGCAGAGGCGAACCTTATTGGGTTTTATTACTGGGACACAGTTCATCGACCACGATGAGTTACTGCGTCCAATAATTCCAGTGTCTAGCAGTCGTTGCAATTCTGAGCCCTGAGTTTTTGGTGACATCACATATGGAAACTGGCGTACAGGGGGTTTATTCCGCCATTCCTCCTAAATTTTAATTCGATGTTCAGCCAGTGTAGTTAAGGATAATTGTCCTTGGCGGTTTGGTATAAAAATAAATTTTAAGTCATCAATTTCAAGTCTCTCTTCATCGGTAAGTATGCAAGAGGAACTTTTCTGAGGAAGTGTCTCTTCCTTGCCATCATCTACCAGGGCACATTCTCCGACAGTCGGTGAAATGTTGAATTTAGCCCAAAAATCCATGCCACATATACAGTCGATGGCTTAATTCGGTACAACTAGTGTCAGCACAACTTTAGTTACGCTGTTAAAAGTAAAGGGTAAATAAATTTGCCCGAGGATATCCAGAATTTCTCCTCCAGCCGTACGTAAAGTTATGGGATTCTGAAGAGGTTTAATTTTACGGCTGCTTAGGTTAGAATATATTGTCTGATTTATTAAGGTTAGGTTACTACCATAGATAGAGATCCCGAATTTTATGACCATATATGCTAATGTTTGTGTATGGACGATTATCATTTACGTAAGGGTAGGTTATCAGACACGTGATTGGCTCTTTTATGTACATATCTTCCGAAGCTGTTTCGAAAAAAATAGAATGATGTGAATTGTACGCGATTATCGGTTCAGCGAGCTGCGTTTTTCGCTCGCTGACATGGCGTTTTTTGTACAGTATGGGCAATTATTAAACGGGTAACCACGAAAACCGCAGTTTTCACACAATACTGCTCTCGGGACCCGACAATCTCTTATAGAGTGGCCATAATTTCCGCAATTGAAGCATGTATTGTCCGGAGGGGGTTGATACGAGTCAATAAGACTTTCAAGAGTCGATCGTTGTCTCTGTTGTGGCTGAGCTCGAGACGGTGTTCGTGAGGAACTATGAGATGGCGACTGGGAGCTTTGAGATTGGCGAGATAAATTTTGGTTTTGTTGAGAGTCAGAAGAACCTTTCTTTGATTTAGTCCGACTTACTGCATTTACTGATTTCTCTACCCCAAACACCTTATTGTAGGCAGATAAATTAAGAGCATCAATCTTTTGACCTGCTGCAATTAATGTTGGTAGATAGGGAGAAACGTTAATTGCTTTTTGTAATCGATCCTAATATTTTGTAATAAAATTTGAACCTTTTCGAACTCAGGTATTTGTACGCACATGGTTCGAAATAGTCGTTCCATTTCATAATAAAATTCATGGAACGATTCATGTCTCTGCTGACGCCGCTGGTTAATTGTCATCTATATCAGTGCGTCCATATCTGGGTGCATGAACGTCCTCTTTAGTTCTAGTACCAAGTGTTGCCAATTCAACAAACGACCAGTGGTTTGCATGGTCGTATACAACTTTAAAGCGGGCCCAATAAAGAGATGCACTGCCGATTCGTATAACTCAACTTCAGATACATGTTCGGCTAATGAGAGGGTTTGTACAATTTCTAGAAATTCGTTGAGTTTAAGCCCTTGGTCTGTTCCATCGTATTTGGTAACTTTCTACAGAGAAACAGGTAAAGTATGTCGCGATCGATTCAAATGTTGGATTGTAGGGTTATTAGAGTAAGGAAAAAATGGAATTGAAAATTGAGGCTGATGTAAATGTTCCGATTGCTGATTCGAGTGGTGTGTTTTTGGTTATGGCGCTGGATATGAATGATTATAGTTGAACCAAGATTGAGAATGATATTGATCGTTAGGTAGATAATTGCCATTGGAAACGGTTGGTATTTGAGGATTGAATTGAGATGTAGATGGCGTATGCGGAACTTTTCTGATTTTATTTTGCTGATAAGTTTCTGGAGGATCAGCAAAATTAACCGATTGTTGATTGGTGACACCATGTTGATTGGAATTTGAGTTCTGGTTGTAATTCTTCGATTGAGGTTGATGATTGGAATCAATCAAAGGAATCTGTGATGCTTTGGCAAGACGATTATTTTTCTCATGCACTCTCTAAATCTTTGACTCGAGTAACTATTGACAAGATCCAAGCTCTATCTTCTGCGTATAAATTAGAAATTCGATTCGGTGCTTGAGTTACCTTGAGCGAAGAGGACTGTTGTTGGATATTTGAATCATTATCTTCAAATAAATCATTTGGTTGACGCAAAGTTTGACCTTCTAAAGGATTGAGTGGTTCGTGGTTAATACTGAACAAATTTAATAAAGCTTGTTCATTATCAACCTCCTGTTGGTCCTTTGCGGTATTCAAATTTTCCGAATAAAATTCTCTTTGTAAAATCTACAAATTCAATAAGCAGAGATTCTAAAAAGTTATTTTCATCCATAATGATTTCTTTTTGGTTCAACAGTTGATAAACCCTATGACCATAATGCAAAAATCTAGTTTTACATTTTGCTCTAATGGTGCGGTCCTTTTGTTTCACTAATGCTCTAATTTCTTGGAATTTTTGTTCACATATACTCATTTCTTCAGCCCGATCCCCTATTATATCTGCAACGAAAAACCTTTTATCCTATTTTTGGAGAGATTCCCTTAAGCTTCTACGCCGGCGCGAGAACGTTGGATCATCTCGTATAATAATAGCACGCATCGACACTTCACACAAAAGTTCATCATTTTTTAAATGGTCCACCCCAGAATCAATTCTATAGCCTGAGTAGAAGTTGGTCGTACTATGGCCATTTTGAAACTATTCACAACATTGAAAGATGGAAGAAGAAAAAAATGTTAAATAATTCAAATCTGTTCACAAATAATTCCGTATAGTGTTCTAAATAATTCCTTTTTGTACGTGTAACAACAGGTTTCAAAATGGCGAAAAATTATTCACAAAGGTTTTTTTTTATCATCATCCGAGTGCTTTTGTATTAATTGTAGTATGTTTTTTTTGGAACTTTCGGACCACGTTTTATTTCTACTAATTTTGAACCGAACCAGAAATGAAGTGATGAATTGAAATTTATCAAATTTCGATTCCTCCCAGAGCACTTAAGAAAAAAAAAAAAAAAGGAGTAGATATATTATTTGAAGCCTTTTTTTTTTAATTTACGTTGGGCGCCATTGTTAAAAATCCTTAACGAGACTCTTCTTTGATTTTTGTGACTTGTTACATCACTTTAATTTAACACTTTACACAATAATAAATCTAAATTAAAAATATATATATTCACTTTGTTAGAATTAATAGAACGAGAGCGAAAGGGATTTGCATATAATAAAAAAATACTATAACACCGCTATATTTATTTTAAGTTCAAGGGTTTTATTTGTACAAGGAAACAGGGTAAATTTCAGGAAAGATTGGGTTTTAGGATAGGGAAGTGCGATAAGCGCTGGGATTTACCTGTGATGTTGCAACTATCTCGATGACGATGATGATGATGATGATAAAGGTTTTTTGTGATGACGGCTGCTGTATAGATGATGTCGACGGCAGAATCAACGGTCGGCGTCTTATAAAGTCAAATACTTTAATCCAGTACAAAAAAACACGTACTAGACTAAAGGAGTACAACCAACAATCAATATGCAACTAGCGATTTGAAATTGGTTCACTGTTGTAGAACCCCTTGGTCCGAAGTACACCTTGAAGCCAGCACCTAACTATACATATTTGCGCCTTTGTTTTGATTTGCTTTGTTATTTTGACAGAATATTTGAGAGTGTGTTCGTGTGAGTTCATTATTAGGGGTGTATTATCAACAATCAATATGCAACTAGCGATTTGAAATTGGTTCACTGTTGTAGAACCCCTTGGTCCGAAGTACACCTTGAACCAGCACCTAACTTTACATAGTTGCGCCTTTATTTTGATTTGCTTTGTTATTTTGACAGAATATTTGAGAGTGTGTTCGTGTGAGTTCATTATTAGGGGTGTATTATTAAGCTTGGGACCGATGTGCTAGTACTGACTGAGCCAAGAAAAACATCGTATTTGTTCGGGACCTACTGGTCTTAGAGTTAGTCTATGGTATTATTAAGCTTGGGACCGATGTGCTAGTACTGACTGAGCCAAGAAAAAAATCGTATTTGTTCGGGACCTACTGGTCTTAGAGTTAGTCTATGGTACAACGCTGTTCGTTGTATGTCTATGGCTATTCGCACACGGGCTGGGGTAGATTCACCAGAGTTGGGCACTGCACAGGGTGGTTCACCTTTTCTTTTGGTTTTCTTAATGAACACGGTATCTACCGCAGTAGAATAGTCAGTAACACTCGCGACACTTGTAGATTAATCTTTGTTCCTTGGGTGATAAAAAAGACGGCTATTATAACTTGCGATGTTACTGTGATAAACTTTGTTACCAAAAGAGGTCGAAACCTTCTCCAACATCTCATTATATGGCATCCGATGACTCAGCAAATTGCTTCCGTCATCGTATTTTCACGGTTTTATCTCCTGGCAGTTGGTAGTTTGCGTTAAGGCGACGACGTATTTTTGGGAAGGATAAAGAGAAAAGGTTTTGGTGATAGGGTATCTAGGGTTATTGGGGAATAAGATATTGAGCTCAAATTCAAATTTATTCATTATATATTTTTTCCAATAGGGTGTCTTATAAATGGTGAATAATAATTATATGCAAATTCAAAACGATATATGTACACATTTACAAAGGTAGTTGAAATAAATATGAAGTAATAGGAATTAAATGTGCAATAAGTATCGAATAAATACAGAATAAAATTAGGACTAGTAATAGAATAAATGTAGAATAAATATAAAATACAAGAAAAAACGAAGCAAAGTTGATTGGGACCGATTTTTGGAGGTAACAGTTTTTAAATACCTAATTTTTCTGTTCAGTAACAGACCAGTGGATGTCCTGCAAAATGCCCGCATATTCGCAAACCATTCCTAGACCTTATTTCTAATTGTTGACGACAATTTACGTTATTGTTACGACATTTACCCTTATAATTGACAACTATAAACTAACAATAATCTATATAGTTTTAACAATATTTCTGATGGTAAAAGGCCAAATAACTATATGCTGAATAGGCGGTTAAGTTAGGTTACCATATAAAATTGGCTATTTTCACGAACAAAATTTTTGCTGTACTCTATGCCAAAAAGTTGGTATATAATCCAGACCACGTGCAGACAAAGAGAATCAATGACAATATGGCAAACATTAACAATATGCGTTAATGTAGAGGTTGTATGGTGAAAGTGAGATTAAACTATTGGATAACAATAACATAAAATGAGATAATATATCTTACATTCGAAATATAGTTTTGACTGTATAGCAAATTGTTTTTCGTTTTGCGGGTGGTGAGTCGACAAATATCTCTTGTCCTCACATGTTCCTCTTTCATGCTTCCACGGGTCAGGAGATGACCGCCAGCTAAGGGTTGCGTACTTGGCTGGTAGTGCAGCCTGGTCACTATTGTCCTTCTGACTTCAGCTAGATTGAGGAGGTGCGTGATAGAGCGTCTGTCCATCAAGGTGCAGCTCAAACAGCGTCTGTCCTGCCATCCGGCGGCTGAGTAAGAGATGCTGTATCGCGTCGACTTTACCTTAGGCGGCAGTCCCACCAACGCGATGTAGGAACCGTGACCCCGGTAAGGTAACATGCTGAAATCTTACCCTACCACGAAGAATGGAAGTTTTCTTTGTACGGTATATGGTTTCGGTTCATCCACGGTTTTAAAATATGTTTTTCCTTCGAGGCTATGATGCAGGTCCGTCTACAATTGCAGCAGGACCACAGTCTGCAACTTTCAGACATTACAAATATAATTGTTGTTGTCATTCTATATTGTAGCATTCCTTCACAATATTTTTTATGCTATGTTCAGCTTCGCTTTTATGCATAGTTGTAAGTTTTAGCTTATCTTACTCACGTTTTGTGTTTTTTTAGAAAGGATTTAGAAAGGATACGACAAATTATACAGAAAATTGTTTTTCTTCATCCTTGGAATTAATTCAAATACTAACATTGTTTATGGCTCTACATTTTCTATTTCACAGACATAAAGAATCATTTATGGGAAGCAGCAGTTGTCAAAATATTCGAATTTTCAGTCATTTTTTAATTTTTTTTTTTTTTTTTTGTTAATTTGGATTTATTGAGTTTCCGTTTTTTGGGCAGTGATGAAACTCATATAAAATTTATTTCGCATTGTTGTTTGCTTGAGTATTCATTGCTGTTCTGCTGGGCTGCCAGGTGATCGACTTTATTTCATAGTACCTCGTTGGAATTTTCGCCATTTCAGAGTTTCAATCATCTAGCACCGAGGCGGAAGGGGCATATAGTTGCATTTCATGATTATATGTACGTTGTTTTGAAATTCTTTACAACATCGTATTATTTCATCATATCATGACCTTCACAGTTGAGTATACATTCATCGACTAATGGTTGAGCTGTATAGATGTATCAAGTTGCATCTTATTATTATTAGTTGCATATCATTATTGTTTTTACTACGAAAAATAATCATAAAGAAATTTTATCTGCTTCAAGGTTGTAGGAAGGGTGATTCCAGGTAGAGTAGATGTGTTACTGCTGTGTAGCATAAGATCTTTTTCTATTAACCACCCACACTTGTGAGTAGACTCCAACGGCATCCCTATTGTTGGTTTAAATCGGTCCTTAAGCTATGTGTTTTTAACGTATTCTTGTATTCCATTGAAATAAACCACCCACACTTGTGAGTGGCCCCAACAGCATCCTTATTGTTGGTTTAAATCGGTCCTCAAACTCGATGTATTAACATATATTTTTGTATTCTGCTGAAATGAACCATTCACACTTGTGAGTGACCTCAACGGCATCCCAACTGTTGGTTTAAATCGGTCCTCAAACTCGGTGTTTTAACATACTTTTGTATTCTGCTGAAATAAACCATTCACACTGGTGAGAGGCCCCAACAGCATATCTACTGTTGGTTTAAATTTGTCCTCAAACTCGGTGTTTTAACATACTTTTTTATTCTGCTGAAATAAACCATTCACACTTGTGAGTGGCCCCACCAGCACTTCTGATCTGGCAATAACGGAGTAGCAACCTCGGGCGGTCAATCATGCTCATGCTCATACTCTTCCAGAGCTTAGGTTGTCATTCCGCTACATTTTGGATGAAATACTGCATTGCAGAAACCATGACAAGTAATATTCGTGCCCATGATTTCGGTAGTACAAGAGTGGCACGTATTACTCATTTGGAAGCACGTAGAATTAACGAGTTAAGTTCTGAACTAATCGCCTTTCGATATGCAACCACAGGACACCACAACTTCTTCGTTTAAATTGTATGCAGATGCTGCTAAACGGGAAAATATGCGAGCAGGAATGAGTAGCAATGAATTCTGTAGAACAGCACAACCGAAATTCAATCACTGAACAGTGGTAAAACACAACGGAAATTAGCAATATTTCAAAACCGCGCACTAATATAAGGTGAGAAATGTAAAATCGAAAGCACAAAATATTATTCGTATATGAATACGCGGTTAAAAAGTAGATAAAACGTAGAGCGTATGATGAAGGGGCAACGGCTGTGCTGGCAGTGGTGATTGTATTGATATGATCGACTAGCTGTAGACCATTATCCTTATCGCGTTATAGATTATTGAAATTCTGATAAGGAATTCAAAGTAAATTATTATTGATATTTTCGAGCATTGACTTGACAGTTGCAAAATCTCCAACTGATTGAAGCTACAATCTCGGAAATATATACACAGGAAAAAATCTTGTAGTATAAACTACTATTATACCCGACTATGCCTATCTTTAAAACTACCATGAAATTTCAGTCAAATTTACTACGTTTATGGTAAAACTTTCATCATTTGTGGTATATTTGAAAGACCTCATATTGATATCAACCGCATCATGGTTGATCTAGTCGCAGGCATGGTAAAATCAAACGCATTTGTAGTCAGCTGAAAATTGTTGATGTGTGCTTAATTTAACCCTCGAAATGGTAGTTTCTACTGCGTTTTTTTGCGTGTAGAGAAATGATAAAGTTGTTAGCGTTCAAAGAGTTTCAATTATTCGTGGCGGTCGCCATTTTTTTTTTCAAATTTTCATTTAAACCCTACCCCAGCCGATAGACGTAGTCTAGGTCTTGTAACCGTTGGTCACATAATGTCGGCTTGTAGCTCCTCCACAAGCAATATTTCCTATCCCGATTTTGTCCCAGTGAGTTCTTTCAAGTATAGAATCCGACTCTGTCCCTGTCCGCGAGAACTCACACACTATTGTTGTTGGTGTGTCGCTCACATATCAACTTTCGTTTGTTTGCAGCGGTTTGATTTTTAATTACTTGTATGCAAGAATTAATGTTTAGCGTCTTTATGGGTAACCCACAGAGAGATATTTATTGTTAAATTCGATTTTTTTCGGGTCCATATTTTCACTAATTTTAGCTTCCTCAGCTTGACCTAAATTCGTGTCGATCTTTCTGCCCGAGTCTTTACAAGGAGTAAGAAGTGCGCGACAGGTTCCTAAAAGTAATTTTAGTTTTGTAAAATTGTAAAATAGGTGTAAATTTCTAAAATTTTGTGTTATTGTAGGTTTAAAATTAAATTGAATCGGCTAGCGCTAAAAGTAAACCTTAAGATTAATTACAGTTAATAGTACGGTTTTTAAATTAAGTATTGTGTAAAAGGTTTCCCTATTGTAATTTAATTGTTCTATTGTTAAGGTGAAGATAATACATACCTCGAATAATACCATCCATTATACGGTTAAACAACAAGTAGAAAGAGTTGCTGAAAATCTACACAGAAAGGTAATTGTGTACCGAATAGTGCAAATAGAATAGGATTTTGGGGTTTTGGTGGACTGGGCTAAAACCATGTGGTGGACATGTGTTAATTCGCCATGGATAGGTCCGTCCAGCGGGCCTTTTTGTTTTGTATGGTTGAAGTTGCTTCACCAGATCTTTGTCTGGTAGGCACATTTTTCGCAGGATCTCGAGTGCGACGTACCAGGACCGAAGGATCGGAAAACGTTAATTGTTTCGGTCAAGCCGTAGGGACAGAAAACCAATCCGGTTCTGGTTTCCCCGCATGACGCCATCGCCACCTGCGTCCTCGTCGATCTGCCACTGCTACCACCACCGCCATACTCCTCTATTCACCATAGCCAGCCAGCCACCATACTACAACCGACACCAACCGCAAGTACTACCAAGCTAGTTAATAAGTGACGTCACTATAGTATTATGCATCAGGTTAGGAAGAATAAACCTAAAGTATGAAACGAAGTTCACACTTAATAGCTTAGTTTTCCCACAGTGATTCCGAATTTGAGTAATTTACACCAATTATTTGCTTTTATTCGATTTTCCGTGTTTTTCAAGCAATTCCCAGGCTTCGCCTTGTTAAGACCGTTTCTAGAGGGGGAGACACGTGTGGTTTTTGAGCCCCTTCCAGTGAGAATACTGTGGTTCACCTTGTTGACAATAGCATACCTTCTTGTTAGCCTTTTCCCCTAATCCTGCTCAAATGAACATAAGTGGTTGTGTGAGTGTAACCGACTGACAGCATAAGCGACCCTGTTCCAGCACATTTCCCTTTGGAAAGATTTTCCCCATTGAGCGTAGCTTACAGGCTACAGTCTAAATAGCGAGAGTGTTGTTAGAGCAGCAATAGAAAGTAAGTATGTGAGAAAATTCTATTGTACACTCTTTAAAAAGCATTTGGTGGTCCTGAAAAGGGCCATTTGGTTTGAATGATAATACGGCCACGGTCGTATTTGCTACAATGGTTGAGAGGGCCACTATCTTTATTGCGTGAAATCGGTTTAGTTACCCTTCGCCAAACCACCCTTCAGGGAATTACATACATTTAGGCGAATTCTACAAAAATGAAAATTTAACGAATATATGAATATGGAAGATAACTATGACTATAATTTACCAAGATTCTCGAAAATATTTCTATCATTATGAAAAGAATCATTTAAACAACATGCCGTTAAACGAAATTTCTAGATTGTTGACCTTTTTGTAAGGGAATAGGGATAGCTTTAAAATCAACTTCGAACCGTGGTAGGTCCAAGTGGCGTATAACATTCGAATCAGATTGGTGAAATGGATTAATGTCTGTGGTTGGGCATGTGTATGTGTGTATGCATGTGTATGTGTGTATGCATGTGTATGTGTGTATATATGTGACGCTGAAGTAGAGTAGCGCGTGTTTTAGAGCAACCACTGGACCGATTTGAATGAAATAAAAACGACAAATAAAAGGTATTGTGGCTCCTTATGGTTTACCTAAGGAACATATTTCGGAAAATATGGGTTGATATTTTCTAATTTGCCTGTACAACATCATGCAACTTCTCAAATAATACGAAAGTTCAATATAAAGATCAAATGTGGTCATATTGAGTGCAAAGGTCTGAATCGGCAACATACAGGTAGTTTCCAGATATACCCACGGGAATAAATATTGAAAACCATGTGCAATGGTGATAAAATCTAAAGATGAATAATAAGAATCCATATTCTTAAAGCAGTGAAATATTGCACGAAATATTTTTGGTATCGGAGTTTTGGGTCTTCTAAAATGCGAAATAATAAATAAAAAATTTTCATTCATTCGCAAGATAAATGTGAAATATCAAGCATTCATAATTGACCTTAACTAAATAAGAAAACAAATACATCAGGAAAAAGCCATAAGAAAGATGTCGAAACGTGCAAAATTTCAAAAATAAACTATCACACTATAATAGCTTTTTTTTCTAACCAATCAGGAATTCTATTTTCCTCATTATGCAAGGGGTGGAAGTTGAAGGCTCGGTATATTCTTGAAATAGCTTGGAATAATTTCCTGATGACATGCACGATGTATCTCAATGATCACACTTGAGCCCATTTTAGTTTTGTAGGATTTGTGGAAGAAAATTGTGAAAAATATATAATTCTTTGGAAAGTTCAATCTTTTTTCACTATAATGTAAAGGGTGGGAGTTGAGGGCTCGGTATATTCTAGAAATAGCTTGAAATAATTTTCCGAGGAAATTCTCGATTTATCTCAATGATCAAACTTGAGCCCATTTTAGTTTTGTATGGTTTGTGGAAGAAAATTGTGAAAAATATATAATTCTTTGGAAAATTCAATCTTTTTTCACTAAAATGCAAAGGATGAGAGTTGAGGGCTCGGTATATTCTTGAAATAGCTTGGAATAATTTCCTGAGGACATGCTCGATGTATCTCAATGATCAAACTTGAGCCCCTGGGAGTTGAGGGCTCGGTATATTCTTGAAATAGCTTGAAATAATTTCCTGAGGATATTCTCGATATATATCAATGATCAAACTTGAGCCCATTTTAGTTTTGTGTGGTTTGATGGAGAAAATTGTGAAAAATATATAATGCTTTGGAAAATTCAATTTTTTTTTCACTAAAATGCAAAGGGTGGGAGTTGAGGGCTCCATATATTCTTGAAATAGATTGGAATAATTTCCTGAGGACAAGCTCGATGTATCTCAATGATCAAACTTGAGCCCATTTTAGTTTTGTATGGTTTGTGGAAGAAAATTGTGAAAAATATATAATTCTTTGGAAAATTCAATCTTTTTTCACTAAAATGCAAAGAGTGGGAGTTGAGGGCTCGGTATATTCTTGAAAAAGACTGGAATAATTTCCTGAGGACATGCTCGATGTATCTCAATGATCAAACTTGAGCCCCTGGGAGTTGAGGGCTCGGTATATTCTTGAAATAGCTTGAAATAATTTCCTGAGGACATTCTCGATATATATCAATGATCAAACTTGAGCCCATTTTAGTTTTGTATGGTTTGATGGAGAAAATTGTGAAAAATATATAATGCTTTGGAAAATTCAATTTTTTTTTCACTAAAATGCAAAGGGTGGGTGTTGAGGGCTCGGTATATTCTTGAAATAGCTTGGAATAATTTCCTGATGACATACTCGATGTATCTCAATGATCAAACTTGAGCCCATTTTAGTTTCGTATGGTTTGTGGAAGAAAATTGTGAAAAATATATAATTCTTTGGAAAATTCATTTTTTTTTCACTAAAATGCAAAGGGTGGGAGTTGAGGGCTCGGTATATTCCCTAAATAGCTTGGAATAATTTCCTGAGGACATTCTCGATGCATCTCAATAATCAAACTTGAGCCCATTTTAGATTTGTAGGGTTTGTGTCAACAACCTAGAAATTTCGTTTAATGGCATGTTGTTTACATGGTTCTTTTCATAATGATAGAAATATTTTCGAGAATCTTGGTATATTATAGTCATAGTTATCTTTCATATTCATATATTCGTGAAATTTTCATTTTTATAGAATTCGCCTAAATGTATGTAATTCCCTGAAGGGTGGTTTGGCGAAGGGTAACTAAACCGATCTCTTGCTCGATAGTGGTGCACATTGTAGCATAATCGGGGCCAAATATCATAATCTCATAAATAACTGCCAATTAAAGCTTCTACCCACCAAGGTTGAACTCGTAACGGCTAGTGGCCAAAAACTTAGCGTCAAGGGCTGTGTTAACTTGTCTATGTCATTGGCCAAACAAAAATTATTGAAACATTAGTAGTACCGGATTTAAAACAAAATCTTATACTGGGCACTGATTTCTGGAAGGCTTTCCAAATCGTGCCATCAGTCACAGCAATCTCAGTTGAAGAGGTCGAGGTTCCTTTACCAGATCCACAGTTGACCGAAGAGCAGCTTACAGAACTCGAGGCGGTAAAACCTAAATTATAAGCAGCCGTCGAGGGTAAATTAAATACAACTACGCTTATTTGCCACCGAATAGAACTATCGGAGGAATTTAAAAAGAAACCACCTGTTCGTATAAACCCATTTCCGACATCACCTGAGCGACATGAACAAATAAATTTAGAGCTCGATAAAATGCTCGAAGCAGGAATTATAGAACGCTCGTATAGCGACTGGGCACTTCGATTGGTACCAGTCGATAAACCTGACGAATCGGTTCGATTGTGTCTTGATGCCCGTTTGCTCAATGAGCGAACAGTTCGAGATTCGTATCCGTTGCCTCATGCGGACCGAATCCTCAGTCGTTTAGGTCACTGCCGATACATTTCAACGATAAATCTTTCTAAAGCCTTCTTGCAGATCCCTCTCCATCCAAAATCAAAGAAATATACCGCGTTTTCGATCCTCGGTCGTGGACTTTTCCACTTCACGAGAATGCCATTCGGATTGGTTAATAGTCCGGCGACTTTGTCCAGATTAATGGATCGAGTCCTAGGCGGGGGTGAATTAGAGCCGAAGGTTTTTATTTATTTAGATATTTAGAATCATCACCACCGATACATTCGAAGAACATATTGGATTGCTACGTGAAGTAGCAATACGCCTAAGTCAGGCCAACATTTCAATAAATACCGAGAAATCAAAATTTTGCGTCTCAGAAGTCCCCTATTTGGGATACATTCTGAGCACTAACGGACTTCGACCAAATCCCAACCGCGTAGAAGCCATTGTTAGTTTTGAACGACCAAACCCACTTCGATCTTTGAGACGCTTTTTAGGGATGTGCAATTATTATAGACGATTTATTGCCTCCTATAGTGAGTTGGTACGTCCTCTGACAGACCTCCTCAAAGATAAGCCTAAATCGGTATGGTGGATCGATCTAGCGGAAAAGGCGTTTGTTAAAACCAAGGAGCTGCTAATCAGTGCCCCTATTTTAACAAATCCGGATTTTTGTAAACCCTTTAGTATTCATTGCGATGCCAGCGATACAGCGATCGCCGGCGTGTTAACCCAAAACCACGATGGTGTAGACAAACCCATATCGTATTTTTCCCAGAAGCTAGGAGGGGCTCAGCAACGATATTTCGCTACCGAGAAGGAGGCATTAGCCGTGTTAAAGTCTGTAGAGAAATTTCGATGTTTTATAGAGGGCTCAAAATTCACGGTTTACACGGATGCTTCTGCCCTTACCTACATTCTTCGTAGTACGTGGCGTACCTCATCTCGGCTCTGTCGATGGGGAAAAAAGGTTCAAAGACATGATATGGTAATCAAGCATCGCCGAGGGGTAGACAATGTGGTACCGGATGCCCTATCAAGGTCGGTTGAAGAGCTCTCCACGTCACCGACAGATCGAGATTGGTACTGCAACATGTCACGAAAAGTACAAACAGAACCGGAAAAATATAAAGATTTTCGTTTGGACAATGGAGTACTCAAAAAGTTTGTAGCAACCCCGAATGCCCTCCTCGACTATCGTTTCGAGTGGAAGGTGTGTATTCCCACCAATATGCGCGAGAAGATCTTAGTCGAAGAGCATGATGATGCTTTCCATTTAGGTATCGACAAAACTGTCGCAAAAATTAAGAAAACATATTATTGGCCAAGGATTGCAAGCGATGTTCGATCTCACATTCGCCAATGTATGATTTGCAAGCAAAGTAAACCACCAAATAGATCCCAACATCCCGAAATGGGAAGACAAAGGGTAACCACCAAACCGTTCCAAATTCATGTCGTTGATTTCATCCAATCCTTGCCTCGAAGCAAAAACGGCAACGCACACCTACTAGTAATCATGGATATTTTTTCGATGTTTTGCCTTCTGTTCCCCGTGCGGAAAATATCGGCTACTCAAGTTTGTCAGATCTTAGAGCACAACTGGTTCAGAAGGTACTCCACACCAGAGTACTTGATAAGTGACAATGCCACTACTTTCTTGTCTAAAGACTTTAAAGCCCTTCTAGACAAATACTGCATTAAGCATTGGAAAAACTCGCGACATCATAGTCAATCGAATCCTGTCGAAAGACTTAATCGAACAATAAACGCTTGTATCAGAACCTACGTTCGTAAAGACCAAAAGATGTGGGATTCAAGAGTGTCTGAAATCGAGTATGTACTTAATAATTCACCTCACGGTGCCACTGTGTTTAGCCCCTATAGGATTCTTTTCGGGCACGAAATAGTAGGGAAAGAAGATGAAGATAGAATGGATAGGCATGAGGAAGAGGCATGAGGGAAGGACAGAAAGGAAGTTAGAGATTGATCGTTTAATACACAATATAGTATACAAAAATCTTCGGAAAAACTATGAAAAGAACGCGAAACTTTACAATACTTGCCATAAAAATCCGTCTCCGATACATGTAATTGGGCAGAAGGTCCTGAAAAGAAATTTCAAACAATCGTCCGTGATAGAATCATACAACGCGAAAATCGGTCCGATGTATTACCCGTGTACGATAATCGCTCGTGTAGAAACATCCTCATATTAAGTGGCTGACGACGACGGAAAATCTCTTGGTATTTTTTCGGCAGCAGACCTCAAATCCGACGATCCCTAGAAGAAAAAACTATAAGGGACAGCCCAATGGGGTTGTACGCAAAGTTGACGTAGGACTACGCAGCAATCGAATTCCCATACACGTCAGGGCCATCCGCTAATTGATTTAAGTCAGTCCTGAAAAGGGCCAAGAACATTCTATTGTACACTCTTTAGAAAGCATTTGGTGGCTCTTAATTATGATACGGCCCCGGTTGTATTCTCTACGATGGTTGAGAGGGCCACTATCTCTAACGCGTAGAAGGTAGTTATGGATCTGTTGGTTCATTGGTTGTTCAACGCGCTTTGCCATTTACTCCGGGACGCAGCGTTTAAAGCAATACCATGTTCAACCAGGGCGCGGTAATGGAAATTTCAAACAGCACAATAGAAAAAGTTCATCCAAACGAACTCTTCAGTTGGCAAACCAATTTGGTCGTCCTGAAAAGGACGGATTTAGTTGACGGGGGAGAAACAGTTCGCGATTGAACTTGGGCTTTCTTTCTTGGTTCATCTCGTGGGATGATTGATTCTTGTCTCGTTGTCACGGGCGGCTTTTTCCCGCCAAATCGTAGGCTTCAGCAGCCTTGTTTCTCACAGCGAAGTTGACGGGAGCATCGGCAACAACCGCCAACTGCAACAACGCCTCTCTGGGCAACGACTGCTCGCCGCCGCCAACTGCGATCCTAAGACCACTGCACAGCTTAACGACTGTCGTAAGACTGAATCAAAATGTTCTGCTAAGAGCCATGAGGTAAAGGGGTCGGAAGCTAGTGCACGAAAGAAGGCGGTACCAGCGAAGGCAATGTGATACAAATTGCACCAAAGGGGACGAAATTCAGTTATTGCGCCACAATAATTAGTTTTAATTACTGCACGCTAGACGGATGATTTTCTCAACAGAAATATGCCTTAATTATTTTCTATCACCAGCAACTAATCCGCTATGCACAACTAGGAACTACAACGAAATCAACCACATGGTCGATCTGAAGTGTCGCAGTTCGGTTCGAATTACCCGTTCTAGAATTTCGTTCGTTGATTGTTCAACGTTCTTTGTCATTTACTCCTGGAAGCGGCGTTTAATTAATGCTATTTGCAGCCGGGGCGCGGTGATTGAAATTAATTTGAAACAACACAAGAGAAAATTTTAACCAAATAAATTCTTTAATTGGAAAATTGATTTGGTCGTCCTGAAAAGGACGGATTTAGTTGATGGGGGAGAAACATGGTTCACGATTGAACTTGGGCTTTCTTCTTGGTATTCTTGGTTCAGCTACTTGTCGTTGCGGGTGACCATCTTCAGGTGACGTGGGATAGTTGATTCTTGTCTCGTTGTCACGGGCGGCTTTTCCCGCCAAATCGTAGGCTTCAGCAGCCATGTTTCTCTCAGTGAGGTTGACGGGAGTATCGGCAACAACAGCCAACTGCAACAACGTCTCTCCGAGCTACGACTGCCTGCCAGTTCTCCTGCCGGCTACGATCCAACTGCAGATCCTACTCTGCACAGCTCCACGACCACCGAAAAACTAATTCAAAATACGAAGGTGTACCCTTTATATAACATTCATGGCTGCCTAGGAGACGTTCATTACTTAAATATGAAATCTGTGCTAGAAAAGTACTGTGTATTTGGTAAATTTACTCTGAAAAAATCGACATTATAAGACATCACCTTATATTTGCGTTAATTTCAATAGTTGAATGTTATAATTCAATAGATTTAAATATTGGAATCGAAGCGTAGAAAATGTTCCGATTGATTGGTGCAAACATTTTGTAAATCGATCGTGAAATAACTTAGTTATTAACGTTCAAAACCTATATATTTTTCGTGACGCTCCAAATTTTCGCAATTCGAACGTGTACCCCAGTATTGAAAACACAGACGTAGTCCTACGTCAAAAAAAAAAAACAATCTACATGATATTCCATTTACGTCCAATAGATGAAAGTAGTTCTAGTCACTGGAACGTTCGTAATCCGGTGCACCTTGCGAAGGTAAACAGAAGCAATTAGGTCATACAACCGTACAGTTCAATCAGGCTCAGTATCTTGCTCGATCACTCACTTTTCCATAGTGTAAACAGTTCCATCCGTATATTTCGAGGGTAGTATCCATCGTCGATCCATGTAAATTATACCGCTTAATGAAAACGGATATGTCGAGACTAGCGCGCGTATGTCCATCTCGAAGATATACAACAGAACTGACAGCATTCTTTCCTTGTTCCAATTAAATAGATCAAATTTTCACTTCACGTTTCACTTTTGTTTTGAATGTTTTACGTTGCCACGGTGCAAGTTGTGAGTTTGACAATTGAATGTAAATGTGTTGGTAGATGACCCCTCACTTATGTCGTTTTCGGTTTTAAAACGGGGGGAGGGCCCACCCTGGCGTGTATTAAAAAAAAAAAAAAGGGGACAGAGAGGAGAAAATATATTGTTGTGGGGGGGAAATTGTGGGTGTGGGGGGGTGGGGGTGTGTATATAGGGGGTGGGGGGGGGGTGGGTGTTTGAATTTTGATTTGGGGGGGGCCCCCCATGTCGTTTTCGGTTTTAAACCTGGGTCAGAGCCAACCCTGACTCGTATTAAACGAACAAAAACGGATCCTGAGTCGAGTCAATATAATAGTGTTAGTGCAACAGTTCGAACTGTCAACTGAGTGTGAGTGTAATATAGCCAGTACTGTGAAAGTAAAAAACTTGTTGTGGATTCTCCAATTCATTTCTATAAAATGAACATCAATCTGAATCTATATATACCCATCCGGGACGAGCATGGATGTGTAGAACAAGACAGACGAATCGTATCGTTATTTTGCATTGCAGGTAAGAATTTGTTTTTTCTTACACCTGTAATAGGGGCCATTACTGAAGTGTAAACCGCAATAAGACCATTTGTGAAAAGCATTCGTTGGACCTCAATGCGAATGTAATTAGTATCGATTTGACTGGATTGTTTCTGTACTTTGCCTAAAATTGAAAAGATTGAACTTTCCATGAAATTCCACGAACATTGAGAAAGCTTTACGAACTCGGAAAGTTGTTCAGTCATTTCTACAGACAGTTCTACAAACTTCTACAGTGAACTTCTTTGAGTTTTGATTGTTTTTAAATGAAAGTAAAAATTGCTACACTAATGGTGTAAATCCATCCAACTCAAGCCTTTCAAAGAATTTATTCTGGAATTTTTAATTAATCAGATGGTTCTATTGTTGGTGCAAAGTATTCTGAAGTAGCACAGTTCTACGGCTTGCAAGAGTTACACAGTCCAGAAAAAGACAGTCATGCTTCATTTGAGGATCAAATGAGCATGCCAGGATCACCTTCCGACAGCCCATCAACACTGGAAAGCCAAGTACACGGAACTTCGCGAACGGTTGTTTCATGGACAGAAGAACAGACCAAATTTATGCTTGCGCTCTACAGAAGGTACATGGATAAAGTTGGCCTGCTGCAACGGTTTAAAAACTAGAAACAAGTTTGGTCTCAGATCAGTCGTGAAATATCAGAAGAGCTGGGCGTAGAGTTTACTCCACCACAGATCGAAAATCGATGGAAGAATGTTTTAAAGCGCACCAAGACCGCAGCGAAGAACAATAGATCCTCTAGAAGCACTATAATACGAACTCCTTATGATGTTGAGATGGCGCACATCACCGCATTGGACGATTCTATTGAGCCCGAAGTGCTAATGACTCCAACGACCATCAGAAGAAAAACACCTGTTCCGTCTTGTACCTCTACCCTTATTCCAGTTAAACGCAGAACGTTCGATAAAACAGAAGAACCTCATCCATCAACGTTTTCGACCTCAACCCACTCCGAGGCAACCACCGATCCTCCTTCATCACCTAAGCCATCAAATCCTCCTCCTTCATCACCTAAGCCATCAAAGTGGAATTCGAAAACCGCCAAACTCGCGCGGAGGAAAAGCAAAAACGGCACGAGGAAGAAATGGAAAAACTAGAGAAATTAACAAACGTGTTCACAATTATTGCTAATAACATGTCCGCAAACAACCGTTGATTTTAATTTTGTTCACAAACTAGTGTTTGAGTTGTTAATTGTTCTTTAAATACATCTGGATTATTACATGGATTGTTCTTTAAATACAATTTTGTGCACATCTAACTGAGTGAAAGAAACTGGGACATGGTTAAACCTCTAAAGAGGTTTCAGCTAAAAAAGTATAATTTAAAACTAACTATAACATTTCAAGTTAAGTACGGCTTGCATATAGTTTATTCTTTGAGCTTCATTTTCTCTAATGTATAGTTTTACTAGTGAGTTAGATATTAATTTATTTGCATATGTATGTACAGTATTCTCTCGTTAAAAAACCTGAATTAATTCACCGATGGTGGGACTGACGTCCAGTTTTTGAGAAAAATGTGATTTAAACTCACAAAAACACGTACTTCCGTAGTAATATGATCTACCTAAGCAACAACCAGAATATTGGCTCTGCCCTTTGCAAGTTGGACTTGGATTTTATGGAATGGACCTCTCTGAATCCATTCGTGAACACAGATTTTTCGTAACACGTAAGATTGATGAAATAAACCGGGATTTCATTCACAAAATTACGAATTTTCATGCAAATCAAGATTTCCTATTTTGAAAACATGAATTTTCGCTCCGCCCTTTGAATGTTGGGTTTGGATTTTATGAAATAAACCTCCCTGAATCCATTCGTGAACATAGATTTTTCGTTACACGTAAGATTGATGAAATAAACCGGGTTTTCATTCACAAAATTACGAATTTTCATGAAAATCAAGGTTTCTTATTTTGAAAAATGAATTTGCTTTGGTGGGGGGTTTAAAGTGAAAAAAGGGAAATAAAATTTAAAGCTGGGGGGGTGGGTGGGGGGGGGGAATGGAGGGTTTTGGTTGGGGGGGGGGGGGGGGGGGGGAGAAAAACCTGAATTAATCCACCGATGGTGAGACTGAACCCTTCTTACACTTCACCAGAATTACGAACTCAAATGTGGCCAATATGGTACTTTATACATATTTTCATCAGAAATTCCAGGAAAAACCAGGAATATTCGATATGTCATACATTTAGTTTTTAAAATGAATTATTTGTCAATCCTGAACGTATTGTTCATCGATGTGATTAAAATATTGCCATTAATAGTCTTTAACGACCTGTTTATATTAGGTATATAAAAGGAAAAAATACATAAATATTAGAAATTCCATATAATCAGTCCATAGAATGAATTATTACACAATCCTAAGCGTCCATTTTGATTATCGATATGGATTCAAGATGCTTAACAAGTACATGTTCGTTGAAAATTGTGTAGTTATAGTGAATGGAGACTCTGTGTAATTTTCGAATATACTCGTTGCAGTTCAAAACCGGACCACTCGAGCCAACCGATCCTACTCTAATTCTATAGAGTCGCATAGTGTGGCTAGTCCGCTGAATGTGCTATACAACGCACCAGATGCAGAACAATAGAATACAAGCGGCATCGATTGGGGTGAGTGGTCTTGTTCAGTTTTGAACAGCAACGAGTATATTTTCATCTCATATTTATGTGCTCTCAGGTATTGTTTTGGTCATATCTCCATGAAGGATTATCCAATCCTAATGAAATTTTGATCAATTATTTAAAAATTTTATAAGTTTAATTTGGCGCTAACAAAACTAAAATCGGTACACAAATAGCACAGTATGTAATAGGAGACTAAACTGTTTGATTACTATTATAATAGGCCGTCAAGTACTGTTTCGTTGATATCTTCGTAACGAAATGTCCGAATAAAAAAAAATCAATAGCGTTCTATGGGAATGTTGTAGCTTTCATTTGCCGTCAACAGAACTGAAATCGGTTCACAAATGGCTGAGAAACCGATGTGACATTATTTGTAACGACACCCCCCAAACACACACACACACACACACACACACACACACACACACACACACACACACACACATACACACACACACATACATACACACAGACATGTGCTCAGTTCGTCGAGCTGAGTCGAATGGTATATGACACTCGGCCCTCTGGGCCTCGGATAAAAAGTCGAATTTTCAAGCGATCTTAATACCCTTCTTTTGGTGTAAGAAGGGTAAAAAGAGAAGGTGGAAAAATATTTTTTTTTTAATATTTTAAATATAAAAAAAGAAGTAGTAGATTTTTTTTCCTGGTTTTTTTTGTTTTTATCGTGCGTTAAAAAAAATAAATGGGGCACAATAAAAAACGAAAAGGGTGGGTTTGTGGGGAATTGGGTTTTCCGGTTTTGAAGTGGGAAGAATTTTGTGTAATTTTATGTTCTCGGGTTTTTTTTTGGTTTTATTTCCATTAAGGTTTTTTCAATTTAAATTAATTTTTTATTAATTATTTAAAAAATTTGTAAGTTTTATTTGGGGGAAAAAAAACAAAAATAGGTAAACAAATAATTTAGTATGTGTTATATGAGTATAATTTTTTTTTTTTATTTTATTATGGGTGTAGTTTCTTTTTTTCGTAACGAAATGTCCGAATAAAAAAAAATCAATAGCGTTCTATGGGAATGTTGTAGCTTTCATTTGCCGTCAACAGAACTGAAATCGGTTCACAAATGGCTGAGAAACCGATGTGACATTATTTGTAACACACACACACACACACACACACACACACACACACACACACACACACACACACACACACACACACACACACACACACACACACACACACACACATACATACACACAGACATGTGCTCAGTTCGTCGAGCTGAGTCGAATGGTATATGACACTCGGCCCTCTGGGCCTCGGATAAAAAGTCGAATTTTCAAGCGATCTTAATACCCTTCTTTTGGTGTAAGAAGGGTAAAAAGAAAGCAAGAATCCTCAAGCACGTAGCTTAATGCGGCATTTTATAGAGCTTTTTGACGTTTAATTTGCGCACACTTCTGCAAGATTTGAATTGAGACAGTGCGAGTGAGAAGTCAACGAAGTTGTGGGAAACCAAACCGTGCATTAATCCTCGCATGTTAGACAAAGAAAGACGATTAAATGTCGAAAAGGTCTATTGGCGTATTTGCGGCACAACATTTGTGTCATTATTGCTGTCTTGCTTTGGCGTCAATTAATGCTCATGTTGACTCTCTTCAGCCTTGCACAATCATCTTTTATTCATTCGCAGCTAGCTATTTGAGTGTTACGGACGCGTTTTTTTATTTTTGTAAAAATGTCGCGAATTTGTCTGAACGATCCGCAAAAATTTTGTTGCATTTGTGGAGACGTGATATTGAAGGAACAGAGAAAGGGGTTTACACCTTTGTTGGAGACAGCATATCAGCTGTATTTTGACAAGGAGCTTCCAAATCGTGAGTTTCCATGGGTTCCAACATACTCCTGTTGCTCATACTACCGAACATTGCTTGGTTGGATGAAAGGTACGCACAAAAGCTTACCTTTTGCCAAACCTATGGTGTGGACTAATCCAACCAATCACATGAGCGATTGTTACCTTTGTTTGACAAAAAATCATGGATTTTCCAAAGCTTTGAAGCATAAAATCGAATACCCATCAAGGCCAACATTGCACTCCGAAGCAATGCCAGTTCCAATATCTCCAAATATTGCTGAACGTGCTGATGAGTTGGATTCGGAACCAGGCGAATCTGAGAAAAGCTTTCAGGATGATCCAGATTTTTTACCTTCGGAGTCTGAGGAACCGCATGTTATAACCCAAGAGGAGCTGAACGATTTGATTCGAGATTTGGAGCTACCCAAGACCAAAACGCAGCTGCTAGCTTCAAGGTTAAATCAGTGGAATGTCCTGGAAAAAGATGTAAAGGTGTCATCTTATAGGAAGAGACATTCAGATAACATTAAACATTTTTCGATGGACGGTGATCTTGTCTTTTGCAACAACATCGAAGGTTTAATGGAAGAGCTACAGTTAGAGTATCACGCAACTGACTGGAGGCCCTTCATCGACGCTTCAAGCAAAAGCTTGAAGGCAGTGTTACTGCACAATGGAAATAAGTATTCTTCAGTGCCAGTTGCATTTGCAGCTCACATGAAGGAAACTTATGAGAACATAAAAACACTTTTGGAAAAGATCAAATATTCGGAACATCAGTGGAATCTCTGTGCAGACCTTTAAGGTAGTGGCATTGCTCACTGGACTTGAAGGAGGCTACACAAAGCATTGTTGTTTCCTCTGCTAATGGGACAGTCGTGCGAGGGATAAACATTACCACCAGCAGCATTGGCCAGCACGTACCGAGATGGTACGTGGGAAGAAAAATGTGTCAAATCTGCCTCTTGTTGGCAGGGACAAAATTTTACTACCTCCGCTACATATTAAGCTTGGGTTGATCAAAAATTTTGCCAAAAAGCTGGATATTCAGGGAGAACCATATTGTTTTTTGAGGAAAAAGTTTCCGAGATTGAGCGAAGCCAAGGTGAAAGAAGTAGTATTTGTTGGCCCTCAAATTAGCAAACTCCTTAAAGACGAAAATTTTCAGCAAACTCGTAACGCGACAGAGTTACGAGCATGGAATGCGTTCCAAAAGGTTTGTGGTCACTTCTTGGGAAATGAAAAGTCTCCGGATTATGTACACATCGTTCAAGAGCTGGTTGATTCGTATGCTGCACTGGGATGTAATATGTCACTTAAATTGCATTTTTGCATTCTCATCTGGACGTCTTCCCAGAGAATATGGGAGCCGTCTCAGATGAACATGGAGAACGATTTCATCAAGATATCGCACAGACTGAAAAGAACTTTGCTGGCAAATGGAGCCCAGCGATGCTAGCGGACTACTGCTTGATGTTACAGAGGCAAACACCTTTGGAGAACCATAAAAGGAAAAAGAAAACAAAGTGAATTTAAGTTGAAAAATATAGAGAAAATTTCAACTAAATGACTGACTGACTGACTGACTGACTGACTGACTGACTGACTGACTGACTGACTGACTGACTGACTGACTGACTGACTGACTGACTGACTGACTGACTGACTGACTGACTGACTGGCTGACTGACTGACTGACTGACTGACTCACTGATAGGAAATCTTGATTTTCATAAAAATTCGCAATTTTGTGAATGAAAACTCATTTTTTTTCAACACGAATGGATTCAGAGAGGTTCATTTCATAAAATCCAAACCCAACATTCAAAGGACAGAACGAAAATTCATGTTTTCAGAATAGGAAATCTTGATTTTCATGAAAATTCGTAATTTTGTGAATGAAATCCCGGTTTATTTCATTAATCTTGTGTTCACGAATGGATTCAGGGAGGTCCATTTAATAAAATCCAAGCCCAGCATTCAAAGGGCGGAGCTGAAATTCATGTTTTCAAAATAGAAAATCTTGATTTTTATGAAAATTCGTAATTTTGTGAATGAAATCCCGGTTTATTTCATTAATCTTAGGTGTTACGAAAAATCTGTGATAACGAATGGATTCAGGGAGGTTTATTTCATAAAAACCAAACCCTACATTCAAAGGAGGGGGGGAGCGAAAATTCATGTTTTCAAAATAGAAAATCTTGATTTTTATGAAAATTCGTAATTTTGTGAATGAAATCCCGGCTTATCTCATTAATTTTACGTGTTACGAAAAATCTGTGATAACGAATGGATTCAGGGAGGTTTATTTCATAAAATCCAAACCCAACATTCAAAGGGCGGAGCGAAAATTCATGTTTTCAAAATAGGAAATCTTGATTTTCATAAAAATTCGTAATTTTGTGAATGAAAACCCGGTCTATTTCATCAACCTTACGTGTTACGAAAAATCTATGTTCACGAATGGATTCAGGGAGGTCCATTTCATAAAATCCAAGCCCAACATTCAATGGGCGGAGCTGAAATTCATGTTTTCAAAATAGAAAATCTTGATTTTTATGAAAATTCGTAATTTTGTGAATGAAATCCCGGTTTATTTCATTAATCTTAGGTGTTACGAAAAATCTGTGATAACGAAAGGATTCAGGGAGGTTTATTTCATAAAATCCAAGTCCAACTTGCAAAGGGCAAAGCCAATATTCTGGTTGTTGATGAGGTAGATCATATTACTACGGAAATACGTGTTTTTGTGAATTTTAATCACATTTTTCTCAAAAACTGGACGTGTTACAGCATTTTTGAGCCCATATTTGAATTCAGCGTGGCGAAATCTATAAAATTCAACATATATGCTTGAAGGGAGTGAAACACTGCCGACTAGTGTTATTAGACAATCATAAGCGTCAATTTTGATTATCGATATGGATTCAAGATGCTAAATGTGTACATGTTCCTTGAAAATTGTGCATTTATAGTAAATGGAGACTTTGTGTTATTTTTTAATATACTCACAGTTCAATACCGGACACTTACCACTTACGCCTATCGATCCTGCTCTAATTCTATAGAGTTGCATAGTGTGGCATCTAGTCCTCTGTTTGGCGCATCTGATGTACCATACCATACCATACCATACCATACAACGCACCAGATGCGACACAATAGAATGCAACCGGCATCGATTGGTGCGAGTTGTCTAGTCCGGTGTAATTGCAAGTATATTTTCATCTCACGATTTATGTGCTCTCAGGTATTGTTTTGGTCATATCTCCATGAAGGATTATCCATTCATAATGAAATTTTGACCAGTTACTTGAAGATTTTATAGCTTCAATATGGCTTCAACAAAACTAAAATCGGAACACAATTAGTTTAGTATGTATGTTGTGACCTCCGATAAATAGCGTTCTTCCCAAATTTCGACGCCTAACACAATTCTAGGGGACAAAATTGCGCTATCCCTTTACCTGCCGAGCGGGTTGCCTTCCTTGTTTTCAAAGGGGTTTGAAAGCTTCTTTCGTCGAACAGTTCATAAATTACACACGATCCGTCGCTTTATTACACGATTTTACGTACGGTAAACTTAGGCACTTTATTACTCGATACACATTTTTACACTAGACAAACATTTTATTCGATGATTAACACTACATTTATTACACTAACTACTTCTATTTACTATTCTTTTGGTGACCGGCCGCGCGCCAAGATGTCTGGCTATTCGAACTGATATTCAAAAGGTATAAAAAGGTTTTCTAACATGGGCGACCGCGCCTTTTTATAATGCAAGAATCTACGATGATTTCCGAGTGAACGGTCATTTCGTATGTGCTCGACACAATCGGAACTTTCCGTAAAAGCTTTCGTAGAATGTTGCGTGCAATATTACTACGCCTACCCTACTGCGCCTACCATAGCCCTTTTCGTACCGTGAATCAACATAGCCGGCCACCTAAATTTGACAGCTCAAATTTACAAAATCAAAACAAAGATGATGTGTACGCGGAACGAGCCAAGCAACATAGGAATGCAATTTTTTACCTTATTTACTAATTAATTCGTTACCATTTTAGCTGCTTGCGTTCCTGGAGTGTCGGTTGTTTCGGTGGTTGGCTGCTGGTCGTAAGGAAGTGGGAATATCCTCGAGGTAGGTCGTTTGTAGGCTCCGCTGGCTGTTCTTAAAGTGGCAACTCGTACCACTCCGTTTGCTCCGGGATGAACTTCTTCGATGCGTGCGAGGGGCCAAGAGGTCGATGGTTTTCCGTCCTCCTGTACCAAAACGATTTGTCCTACGTGGATGTCCGTCGGGAAGGAAGATTTCTTGCGTTGGTGGTTCAACTCCGTTAGGTATTCTTTCCTCCACCTTTCCCAATGCTGTTGGATCAGCTTCTGCAGTTGCTGGTAGTGATCGAGCCGGTTGGTTGGAATGTTGGTGTAGTCCGGCTCCGGAAGGCTGATGAGTGGTGTACCGATGAGGAAATGCCCGGGAGTGAGGACATCTAGCTCCTTTGGATCGGTCGACAGTGACGTCAGAGGCCGGCTGTTCATGTTAGCCTCGATCTGGGAGAGCACCGTCGCGTAATCCTCGAAGGAAAGTTGGGTGCTGCCGAGCGTTCGGTGAGTGTGTTGTTTGCCCCTTGGAAATTCGTCCCGTTGTCCGAGTGAATCTCTGCTGGCATACCGTGGTGGGCGACGAAACGACGTAGAGCTGCGATGAAGGCATCCGTAGACAGATCGCAGACCAGCTCGAGATGTACGGCTTTGGATGCAAAGCAAACAAACACGGCGATGTATGCCTTTCGTGATGCTGCTCTCCGGTGTGCTGGTTTCGTGTAGACAGGTCCGCAGTAGTCTACCCCGACGACGGTGAATGCTCTGCTAGGTGCAGTGCGAGGTTTTGGAAGTTGGCCCACGGGTTGCGTGACAGGGACAGGGTTGAGGCGAAAGCATTGCGGATACTTGCGACACACAAGGTTGGCAACGCTTTTTCCGTTCACTGGCCAGAATTCTTGCTTCATCGTGGCTAAAGTCATGCGGGGCCCAGAGTGCATGCAGAGTTCGTGGTAGTGTTTTGTGATGAGGCGTGTGAGTGGATGTATTTTTGGTAGTATCATAGGGTGCTTGGTTTGATAGTTCTCTGCGGAGTGTTCGAGTCTGCCGCCGAGTCGAATGATGCCTTTTTCGTCAAGGAAGGGACCAAGTAACCTCAACGACGATTTGTTAGGGACGGATCGAGTTTGAGTCAGCTCCTTCAACTCTTCGGCGAACATCTCCTGTTGTGAAATCTTCGCGAGAGTTACCTTGGCGTGTTCTAACTCCCCTACCGTGGCGAATAGGTGAGGATAGGGGTTAGATTTGTGACGACAGCGGTTTCCAAAGCAAAGAACTAAAGCGGTGATCCGGACCAAGCGCCAAAAAGAGGAATACCGGTGAAAAAGGAAGCAATATTCCGGTGGTTGCTGTATCACAAGTACAGTTTTTCGCCGCTCCAATAGGTCCTCCGGTGGGGTTCCTGTTGGGTGTTTAGGCCAGTCTTCTTCGTTTTTCGATAGCCAGGATGGACCACAGCGCCAGTTGGGATTTGCGATGAATTCTTAGGGTAGCATCCCACGTGAAATGTAGTCCGCCGGATTGTCCGTTCGCTTCACGTGGTTCCAGCTGTGTCCATGTGTAAGTTGTTGGATTTCAGACGTCCGGTTTCCAACGAATGTCTGCCAAGTATTTGGGGGTGCCTGGATCCAGTGAAGTGCAACCGTTGAGTCCGACCAGAACCAGCAAGGAATACCCTCCATCCGCAGCGCTGCCGAAACCTTGGCTTAAAGTTTCGCCCCCAGAAGTGCAGCACAGAGCTCAAGCCGCGGCAGACTAAGCCGTTTGAGTGGGACAACCCGTGATTTTGCAGCGACGAGCTCGATTTTGACTTGTCCCTCCCTGCCGGTCG
This sequence comes from Aedes koreicus, assembly GCA_024533555.2. Classification (NCBI taxonomy): domain Eukaryota; kingdom Metazoa; phylum Arthropoda; class Insecta; order Diptera; family Culicidae; genus Aedes; species Aedes koreicus. Next base: position 106,747 of record JAHHFK020004431.1, read on the forward strand.
AACGAGCGTAGATGCAAGCACCATACCCAACTTCGGATGCATCGGCGAAGACGTGGAACTGTGTGGAGATCGCATCAACCAGAAAGACGAACCGAGGAACCTTGTAGCCTTGTAGAAGTGGTAACTGTGCCGAAAATTCCTTCCATTTGCCAGCGATGTCCTCCGATACTGGATCATCCCAATCGAAAGCGCCAAGCCAAAGATGCTGCATTTGTGGGTCGTAGAGCTTCGCAATCGCCGAGAAGATCTTCCGTTTCGTCCAACTGCCTTCGTTTGTAGCCGGTTGTACCTCGATGCAAAGCTGGTCTGGTCCTGTTTCCCACCCCACCCCTAGCGTTTTGATTTTCTGATCCGCCTCGAAGTGCAGCGTGGTTTCACCTCCAAGTGCTTCGGTGGGCAAGTTCTTCAGGAGTTCTGGGCTATTTGAACACCATTTCCGTAGGTCGAGACCTCCTTCTGCCAGTAGAGCTTGTACTTCCTTTTGCAGCTGTATGGCTTCTTCGACCGTGTCCGCTCCCGAGAGAAAATCATCCATGTAGAAGTCATATTGCACGGCTTTAGCTGCAAGTTTGTAGTTCTGACTCAAATCCAGTGCTAATTGCTTCAACACCCGGGTGGCGAGAAATGACGATGGGGCCAAACCGTAGGTGACAGTCAGCAGCTCGAACACCTGGATTGGATCCGACGGATCGAAGCGCCAGAGAATTCTTTGAAGCGAAGTGTCGTCTACGTGAACCAGAATCTGCCGATACATTTTCGCAACATCCGTGACCAGGGCGATGGCATGTTTCCGAAAGCGGAGCATCAAATCCAAAAGTTCGTCCTGGATTGTGGGCCCAGTAAGTAGAGCTTCATTGAGCGAATAGTTCGTGGACGTTTTCGCCGAGCCATCGAAGACCACCCGTACTTTGGTTGTAGTACTTGATTCCTTAAACACCGGATGGTGTGGAAGGTAGCAGACCGTTTTGCCTTCATCCAAACGAGAATCGTCAGCGTCGCCGATGCATTTCATGTGGTCTAGCTCGATGTACTCCTTCATGAAGTCCTCGTATTGCGATCGAAGATTGGAATCCCGCTCTAGCCATCTCTCTGTCTGCATAAATCGTCGCACAGCCGTCTGCTTCGATTCACCAACCATGCTGGCGAAATTCATGTGCCTTGGGTATCGTACAATATACCTTCCAGTATCGTCGCGTGTGAAAGTGTTCACGAAGTGCGTCTCGCACTCTTCCTCCTCCTGTGAGCGTGGGGTTTTCGTAGGTAGTTCTTCCACCATCCAGAATCTTTTGATTGCTCTTTCGAGTGGTTCCAGCTTCGCAACGTGACAGCTGACCCGTGGTGATTCCTCCATGCATTTGGTTTCGCCGGCCGCCACCCATCCGAACACCGTGTTGACAAATACTGGAAGCGTATTGTCGAGATTGCGAACCTGTAGCCAGCCACCATCGCGTACATAGAAGTCGTAGAAAAGCTGTGCACCCAAGACCAAATCGATCGGACCAGAGACGTTGAAGTCCGGATCGGCTAGAACCATGTCGGACGGAAGTTTCCAATGCGCTATCGGTTGCGAGACAGATGGCTGGTCGTCAGTGACCTGCCCCAGAACCAAAAAATCCATTGACGTCGCGAAGTTCTGCACCCGAGAAGATATTGTGGGGGAAACTTCGGAAGCTGTGCGGCTTCGAGATCGTCCAATACCAGATATTTCCACCTTCCTGTCCCGCCGTGATAGTCCAAGTAGCTTGCAGAGATTTTCCGACATCAAATTGACTTGCGATCCAGAGTCCAAGAGAGCCCTTGCTTGGTGTGTCCTTCCCCATGCGTCCTTCACCTTCAGAAGTACCGTTAGCAAAAACGTGTGCGACCTAGTCTGCCCCACCGCCACATTGGAAGAAATTGATGCCACCGAACTAGAAACCGATTCACCAGAGTTCGAAACACCGCCGGTCGTTGATGGAGCAGAAGTATTCACGCTATCATTCGCTGCTAGAGTGGGGGTAGGAGTGGAGATAGAACCAGAACCAGGGAAACCAGGGTGCAGCAATGAATGATGCTTCTTCGAGCACGTTTTGCATCGAAATTTTGAAGGACAGTCTCGCGCTAAGTGATTCCGGCTCAGGCAGTTGCTGCAGAGACGCTTGGAGTTGGTAAGCTGCAGCCGTTTATCCACCGGAAGACTAGCGAAAGTTGGACACCGAGTAATCCAATGTTTTTCACTGCATGCGAAGCAGTTCGATGGTGTGTTTTCAGTCGCCGAGTTGACCGAAACCTTGGTTGGACGAAATTTGTTACCACTTGACGAAGTTGCTGTTGAGAACATGTGCTGATCGACCGATACGGCATCCAACACCCGAGTTTGCCTTTTGAGGAATTCGACCAGCGATACAAACAACGGCCTCCTTCTCTGGTGCGACATTTTCCTCCCACCGCTTCTGCATGACCTCGTCCAGCTTCGATACCATCAAATGCATCAGCATCGCTCCCCAGCCGCTCGTCTTCTCTCCTAATTGGTCCAGGATCTTCGTGTTGCGCTCGAAGCAGTCGGTGAGATCGTGTAGGCTGGCCGATGATTCCTTCTTCATCCTGGGGTACTCGAACAAGGCGTTCAAATGGCGTTTCTTGAGGAGATATTTATTGGAGAACCTCTCGACCAAACCATCCCAAGCAACCCTATAATTTGCCTCACTCATCGCAAACGAATCGATCAACTTTAGAGCATCGCCCTTCAGAGAAGCACGCTAGTAGTGGAACTTCTGAATGTCAGTTAGTTCTGCCGAGGAGTCGATCAAAGCCACGTAAGTATCGTGAAACGGAAGCCAATTTTGATAATTGCCGTCAAACTCTGGCAGGCTAATTTGAGGAAGTCGTACGGAAGCTTGTACGTTTGGAACGTGATTTGTGTGTGCAGTTGTGGTGTTAGGTGTCGCATGCCGTTGGGGTAACTTTTTCGCCAACCCTGCCCTTACCTCGAAATATTTCTCCTCGAAGTCAATCCTCAGCTGCTCGTACTCCGCCACGTTTTCTTTGTTGTCATCGAGGCCTTCGATGTCACTCTGGAGTTCCTCGAATTCCTGGTATTTTAGCTCGAGTTTGTCCAGCCGAATTTTGACCGCTTGCTCATCGAACTCTTTGGTGTTTTTCAGGAAGTGTTCGACCCGATCCACGAAATTGATAACGATGTTCCTGTTGCGCACCAGGCCCTTGTATTTGCGTGCCGTCGACATGTTCGTTGCACAAGACGAGATTCACGAAGAGCAGCCAAGAACTGTGGAAGAGCAACCAGCAAAGCACCTTCGAGGGAAAAGATAGCGTTTGATGGACAGGAACTCACCTGGTGAGCCTGTCAAACAGGCCTTGTATGAATAATCACTGTAGAGCAGCACCAGTCCACACCGTCGGTTAGAGCGCGATGCGATGTTCCTTGATCGTAGAATCGTCCACCGTCGTAAACGGTACGATACAATGACCTGGTGAGCCTGTCAATCAGGCCTTGAATCAAAATATCGTTGTCTCAGCTTCCATCTCCTATGCGAAGATTTGATCTTCGCACACCCCAGTGGTTCAGAACTCTCCACGTATGGTCGATAGCGTCTTGCGTCCCCTAAGTTGGCCCTCAGAACGTCCTTCCGAGTCCACCAGTAGTCCGAATCGCGCGAAAAAGATGAAAGTATATCCGGCCACCAAGAACTCCGTCAAAGTAGGTAAACATGTAGGAACCAAGAAATGACCAGGTAGAGATGAAACCAGAAAACTAAGTAGTTGGACAGGTCCTCACCTTGAAGGCCTGTTCAATAAGCCTTGTATAATTTTTCAATCTCTCCTCGATCCCAATTCCAAAAATCCGTTATGGCTGCACCCTAGCCCATGCGTACGAAATCGTGATGGCAGCGCCCAGTGAATTCACGTGTTCGACGGTCGTGATGGCGCCTCGTGCCTTTGTACCGAGCGAGAATGGCGCCAGTACAATTGTCCAATGACCCAATGGCGTCTCGGCGTCGGTTACGTAACAAAGAAACACTATCCTGGTCACGGCACCAATGTTGTGACCTCCGAAAAATAGCGTTCTTCCCAAATTTCGACGCCTAACACAATTCTAGGGGACAAAATTGCGCTATCGCTTTACCTGCCGAGCGGGTTGCCTTCCTTGTTTTCAAAGGGGTTTGAAAGCTTCTTAAAAACCTGAATTAATCCACCGATGGTGAGACTGAACCCTTCTTACACTTCACCAGAATTACGAACTCAAATGTGGCCAATATGGTACTTTATACATATTTTCATCAGAAATTCCAGGAAAAACCAGGAATATTCGATATGTCATACATTTAGTTTTTAAAATGAATTATTTGTCAATCCTGAACGTATTGTTCATCGATGTGATTAAAATATTGCCATTAATAGTCTTTAACGACCTGTTTATATTAGGTATATAAAAGGAAAAAATACATAAATATTAGAAATTCCATATAATCAGTCCATAGAATGAATTATTACACAATCCTAAGCGTCCATTTTGATTATCGATATGGATTCAAGATGCTTAACAAGTACATGTTCGTTGAAAATTGTGTAGTTATAGTGAATGGAGACTCTGTGTAATTTTCGAATATACTCGTTGCAGTTCAAAACCGGACCACTCGAGCCAACCGATCCTACTCTAATTCTATAGAGTCGCATAGTGTGGCTAGTCCGCTGAATGTGCTATACAACGCACCAGATGCAGAACAATAGAATACAAGCGGCATCGATTGGGGTGAGTGGTCTTGTTCAGTTTTGAACAGCAACGAGTATATTTTCATCTCATATTTATGTGCTCTCGGGTATTGTTTTGGTCATATCTCCATGAAGGATTATCCAATCCTAATGAAATTTTGATCAGTTATTTAAAAATTTTATAAGTTTAATTTGGCGCTAACAAAACTAAAATCGGTACACAAATAGCTCAGTATGTAATCGGAGACTAAACTGTTTGATTACTATTATAATAGGCCGTCAAGTACTGTTTCGTTGATATCTTCGTAACGAAATGTCCGAATAAAAAAAATCAATAGCGTTCTATGGGAATGTTGTAGCTTTCATTTGCCGTCAACAGAACTGAAATCGGTTCACAAATGGCTGAGAAACCGATGTGACATTATTTGTAACGCCCCACACACACACACACACACACACACACACACACACACACACATACATACACACAGACATGTGCTCAGTTCGTCGAGCTGAGTCGAATGGTATATGACACTCGGCCCTCTGGGCCTCGGATAAAAAGTCGAATTTTCAAGCGATCTTAATACCCTTCTTTTGGTGTAAGAAGGGTAAAAAAAGACGTCATATGCGAACTTGCTCCGGAATCGATAATCCAGTCGTTCGCCGTTTCACCACCTCCGACGGCCAGCGCGTACATGTTGCTGAGTCGGTTGGTCAGAGCCAAAGATAACCACGCTATAACCATAAGCCTTAAGAGGCTAGGACTAAAGTTAATGCTTAGGTCCCAACCGTTTGATGAAAAATGGAGGGTCTCATCTTCGTAACGAAATGTCCGAATGAAAAAAAAAAATAAATAGCGTTCTATGGGAATGTTGTAGCTTTCATTTGCCGTCAACAGAACTGAAATCGGTTCAGAAATGGCTGAGAAACCGATGTGACATTATTTGTAACGCACACACACACATACACACACACATACACACACACACATACACACACACACACACACACACACACACACATACATACACACAGACATGTGCTCAGTTCGTCGAGCTGAGTCGAATGGTATATGACACTCGGCCCTCTGGGCCTCGGATAAAAAGTCGAATTTTCAAGCGATCTTAATACCCTTCTTTTGGTGTAAGAAGGGTAAAAAGAGAAGTTGTAGAAATATACTATGTTTCAAATATTCAATATATAAAATGAAGTATTAGACAATTTTTAACCGTCAGTTCTGACTATCTCATGCGTCATAAAACGTAACAGATGCGACACTATAGAATGCAAACAGGATCGATTAGTGCGAATTGTGTTTTCCGGTTTTGAACTGCAACGAATTATGTGCAATTATATGCTCTCAAGTATTGTTTTGGTCATATCTCCATGAAGGATTATCCAATCCTAATGAAATTTTGATCAATTATTTAAAAAATTTTATAAGTTTAATTTGGCGCTAACAAAACTAAAATCGGTACACAAATAGCTCAGTATGTAATAGGAGACTAAACTGTTTGATTACTATTATAATAGGCCGTCAAGTACTGTTTCGTTGATATCTTCGTAACGAAATGTCCGCATAAAAAAAAAATCAATAGCGTTCTATGGGAATGTTGTAGCTTTCATTTGCCGTCAACAGAACTGAAATCGGTTCAGAAATGGCTGAGAAACCGATGTGACATTATTTGTATACCACACACACACACACACACACACACACACACACACACACACACACACACACACACACACACACACACACACACACACACATACATACACACAGACATGTGCTCAGTTCGTCGAGCTGAGTCGAATGGTATATGACACTCGGCCCTCTGGGCCTCGGATAAAAAGTCGAATTTTCAAGCGATCTTAATACCCTTCTTTTGGTGTAAGAAGGGTAAAAACGAAAGGGTGAGTTATGTCAGTGACATTACTGCAAAGTTGACGTAGGACTGCTTGTTGATGTGAAGAAATTGATGTCATCGAATTGATAAATTTCTACTATAGTTTATTCAGTCTATAGAACGATGAAACCCTATGCTATTGGTATGTGAGGCTCCGGTTCTTCTACCGCTATTTATTCACCACGAAAATTTATAGAAACTGCAGTTCGACTGTTAATGATATTTTGTTTGTTAAATCAGCGCCGACCACCCTTATTTGCTTTTGTAAACAATGGCTTTCGTAGTCATTTGCTCTTGAACAAAAGGTCACATACACAAATTAAGCGCTCTTTACGGAAGAAGAGCTTTATCTCTATCCGCTGACCCGAGCATAGGATTATACCAAGTTGATAACAAGTTCTAATACCAGGTTATCATTTTTTGATCGCTGAATATGTTATCAGTGAGGCTGAATAAACAGCCAAAATAACAGAATGAATAACAAAAAAATACTCGTTGAATATCATAATTATAGCTTATTTTGCTATCACTGCGACCATCTTGATAACAAATTCTGTTTTATGAGCAAGTTAATTGAAATGATTTCAAATTATGTTATCAATTTGAAATCAAATTCTTGTGCTAGTATCTGCAAAAAATTTGTTTGATTAAAAGCATAATTTCTTGTTCAAATATGCTGGGAATATTCATAGTTTTGCATTCAATTAATAACGTTCGTGAAAAAAATTATGTTGAAAATGATAACACACGATAACAAAATTTGCCAATGGTGATAACTAAATTTGATATGCGATAACAGCGGAAATCAAAACGATATCTGGGATAACAGAACTTGTTACTTATATGATATCAGCTTGTTATTTTCCTTTGCTAGGGGATATATTCAATTTGAAGGAATTGTATTCAACTTCCGTTAAATTTGCAGACAAAGTGTTTGTTTACAAAAGCAGATTCGCCCTAATCAAATGTTGGCGCTAAAATGTCCAACGTGCTTGTAAGTGTGAAATGGATCCTGTGTTTACAGAGGGAACACGGTTCGCGATTGAAATGTTCTTATCAGTTTTCTTGGGCTGCCGGACAGCCTGAGTGTTTGGTGGCACGTGATACTACGATAAAAATAGGCATTTACACCTTCTTCAACTCGAGATTGTACAGACTGAAGATTGAACATACACTCAAAAGTTGAGAAGGTGGCAAAAATTGCAATTACAGTTTTGCAATCATATCTTGAGAAATCCGCATGATTCAGCAAGGGCAATTTTGCCCATTTTGATCCACAAAGCGTTTTATGGTACAAATGAAGCCATGCAAGTGTGTGCAAGCGACTGGCAAGCAAAAATAGCTCGAAACAATCAATCAATTATTCAATCATCACCAACATATCAATATACAATATGGATGAGTCGATATCACAAAATGCCGCAACGCTATTGGTTGTATTGCCGCCGTCAAGTGTTCTATTTTTGTTCTCACTGATCAACGACAAAGCGTTTTATGAAATAAACAATGCCATGCAAGTTTGTTAGCGACAGGTTGCACATAGCCTCGTGGAAGATATGTCCATTTGCTTCATTGCTGTACCCTGAATTCCTCGCCAAGTGAACGAACTCTAGGGTTTCTATTCCTTATCTCTTAGTTTGTCAAGGTGGCTGAATGGCTGCCATCAAGAGCCACGGTGCTGCCGATCACGTTTCGTATCCCCCGATCTCGAAGAGGTATATTTTTTTGTGAGTCATCTGACTTTCGGACACCCATCTCTTCTTACTCATAAACTAAATAAGTATCACTGCGCACGACCTCACTCACACGTTTAATTTTTCATAGCGAATTGCTGTTGCATGTTTTCCTACAACAAATGTAAGATTTTTCAGTTGGGTGTAGAGCAAATTACGGACAACTTACCTAACACCAAGTGGACCAGTTTGGACATTTTCGTTTTGCAAAAAGTTCCACAGGCTGGAGCGGGAATCGAACCCTCAACTTCATGGCAATGAACGACGGGTGACGCCGCTAACCACTTGACCACGAAGATGATGTAGGCGATTTATTTGGTCATTTTCTCCGGGACGCGGCAGTTTAAGCAATGGCATGTTGAGCCGGTGCGTGCTAATAAACATATCGATGAGCTTAAGAAAAATTGCAATCAAACATACTCTTTAGTTGGCAAATTGATTTGGTCGTCCTGAAAAGGACAGATTTTAGTTGTTTACGGAGGGATGATTTACGTAAGCGTCGACGTCGGGCTTCTTCCGCTTGCCTCGTCTAGCGGACGTGCCACTCACATCAGGCGGCGTCTACTCGATCTCCAGATACCGGGAGATAACTCGGAAAAGCGCTTTTTTATCACGAGAGCGGGGCACACACGTCTGAACGTGTCGATGGTCCAATAACGAATGAAAACTGTTCGCCATGCCAGGCCTGTTTTGTATAATGGCATATACCAATACATGACAGGAAGGGGGTTCTCAACGAAAGCAATGCGAATCAAATTTTACAAAAGGGGACGGGCCTCAGTTGTTACGCCAGACACCACCGTGGAAATGAAATCATTAGTTTTCATTAGAGCGACAGGGGTTTCCGAGGTTAAATTCGCATCTTTTCAACTCAGGCAACAGAGAAACGTCCCTTGTCAGGGCCTCAGAACCCTATCCAAAGAGAGTTGAGAAATAGACACACTTGCTTGTGAAATTGCATAACAATGGAGTTTATAAATATTGGCCCGAAAAATAATAGCTCACTCTTTAAAACTACCTGCAACTAACCTAATCTAGTATCTGCAACTAATCCACTATGAACCTATGTACAACAAGAACTACAATGAAGCTAACCTACCCCCTACACTGAATATGTGAAACACATAATTGGTCTGCCGTGTTGCAGTTCGACTCAAATTAACTGTTTATATTTCGTTTATTGAATATCCAACGTGCTTGCTAGTTTTAACCTGGCAAATAGAGATTTATATATGGATACTAATAAAAAATGTTGCTCATTTTCTCTAGAACGTGGCTTTTCAAGCAACGCCATGTTGAGCCGGTGCGTGGTAATGAAAATTCGATGAGCTCAAGAGAAATTTCAATCAAACATACTCTATAGTTGGCAAATTTATTTGTTCGTCCTGAAAAGACCGGGTTCTAGGTGTTAACGGAGGGAACATGGTTCGCGATTGAAATTTTCTTCTCGGTCTTCCTGGGCAGCAGGATGGCCTGAGTGTTTGGCAGCACGTAATACTACGATAAAAATTGACATTTGCAACGTCTTCCACTCGAGATTGTACAGACTGAACATTGACCATAGAGCGAATTACAACGAACAACTTAACCTAACACCCAGTGGATTAAACTGGACATTTTCGCTTTGCAAAAAAGTTCCACAGGCTGGAGCGGGAATCGAACCCTCACTGCATGGCAATGAACGACGGGCGACACCGCTAACCACTTGACCACGAAGATGATGTGGGCGATTGATTTGGCCATTTTCTCCGGGACGCGGCTGTTTAAGCAACTCTTTAAGTTGAGCCGATGCGTGGTAATGAAAATTTCAATGAGCTCAAGAGAAATTTCTATCAAACATACTCTTTAGTTGGCAACTTGATTTGATCGTCCTGAAAACGACGGATTTTAGTTGATAATATGGTTCGCGATTGAAATTTTCTTCAGTCTTCTTGGGCTGCAGGACACCACTCTGTGAAATGGTCACACCGGAGAAAAGTTTGTTTAGCTCCTCGTCGTTGCGGATGGCTAGATGCAGGTGACGTTGATGATTCTTCTTGTGTTCACGGGCGGCGTTTTCTACCAACGTGCTCCGCAAACACGTCTGTCGCATGCGGATGCACAGCGAGAACTGATGATTGGTCGGTCGTCCCCACATGTTCGATAATCGCTTCGCTGGCACGGTAGCCGGGGCAGTGTGAGCCAATCAGAGCGAGGCGCAAACATGATGTCATTTTCGACCAATAGCGTTGTGCGTTTAGACATTTTTCTTTAAAGTACATTTTAATTAGTTTAAACAAACATTATGAATTAAGTTTGCAACAGGGATTCAGCGTTGATGTTCTACCTTGCGAATGAAATACTTATCGTAAAATGTCTGTGGGCCAGAGAGGAGATATTATCGTTCAAAGTCTCCAAACCAGCGTAACGATTGCGATTTCAGAAATTTTAGAACGGCGCCACTATACAGGAATAGAAAAGAGAGACGTAAGTCCTACGTCAAAAGAGAAGTTGTAGAAATATACTATGTTTCAAATATTCAATATATAAAATGAAGTATTAGACAATTTTTAACCGTCAGTTCTGACTATCTCATGCGTCATAAAACGTAACAGATGCGACACTATAGAATGCAAACAGGATCGATTAGTGCGAATTGTGTTTTCCGGTTTTGAACTGCAACGAATTATGTGCAATTATATGCTCTCAAGTATTGTTTTGGTCATATCTCCATGAAGGATTATCCAATCCTAATGAAATTTTGATCAATTATTTAAAAAAATTATAAGTTTAATTTGGCGCTAACAAAACTAAAATCGGTACACAAATAGCTCAGTATGTAATCGGAGACTAAACTGTTTGATTACTATTATAATAGGCCGTCAAGTACTGTTTCGTTGATATCTTCGTAACGAAATGTCCGAATAAAAAAAAATCAATAGCGTTCTATGGGAATGTTGTAGCTTTCATTTGCCGTCAACAGAACTGAAATCGGTTCACAAATGGCTGAGAAACCGATGTGACATTATTTGTAACGAACACACACACACACACACACACACACACACACACACACACACACACACACACACACACACACACACACACACACACACACACATACATACACACAGACATGTGCTCAGTTCGTCGAGCTGAGTCGAATGGTATATGACACTCGGCCCTCTGGGCCTCGGATAAAAAGTCGAATTTTCAAGCGATCTTAATACCCTTCTTTTGGTGTAAGAAGGGTAAAAAGAAATGGTTTGCAATCTTTCATACAACAGACCTGATTTCAGTGATATCAGGTTTACATTTTAATGAAATATTCCATGAATTCGTGTCAAATCTAGCATTCCATTTATACGCATTAGACAATGCAGATAATTAAATGTTTATTTCAAACTATGTTGCAACGCAAGTACTGTTCTAATCGGACGTTGGGTTAGCATAAGTGAGTAAGTAGGTTAGTCTTCTTTTTATTCTTTCTTAGCGTTTCAAGCTTATTGCTTTCGCAGTTAGCTTATTGCTTGCTCTCAACTTAGTATTCTAAATGCACTTCCACAGTTATTAATTGTTAGCTTTCGATGCCAGGTACCATTTTTGCATTAGTATGATTGTGTGGCAAGTACAATCATACCCTATATGTCCAGGGAGTCGAGAAATAGACCAGACCAGGAATCAAACCCAGCCCCCTCCAGTATGGTTTTGCTTTGTAGCCGCGTCTTTACCGAATGAGCTAAGGGAGGACCCTTTATGTTAGTATGCATTATGAAAATTAGGAAATTCTATTGTACACTCTTCAGAAAGGTTTAAATGGTGATACGGCCTCAAGTTGAAGGCCCTTCTCCAGCATCTCAACAAGTAGTTGGCAACGTTTAAGTTTTGCCTGATAATCACGAGTTCACTCGGCATCGGTACATGGTCGGAGGATTTTCCATATGTTCGATATTAACGCGCTTCCGAAATTTGTGAATATGTTTGGCATCAAAACGATTAGGCATCGTACTTACTCTCACTTTCATAGTTTCTCAAAACTCATTTCTTCCTAGAACGTAAACTGTATCCAACGCAAATCGTTAAAACAACAGAATAACTATTCATAACATTACTAATTGGAGTATGCAGAGAATGTTACTTCGGAATATCCTTTTCGAAAATCAAACGTAGGAAATTTCGTGATACTTGCCGGAACGCAACTTTCTTTAAAAATTTCCAATACCGATTGATGAATTATACGCGAAATATATTCATCTTTTGTTTGTAAAACTTCAAACACTTGAGTAAATAAAATGGCAATCGTAAAAACATCGACTAGAGCAAAAACCTCAAAAAAAAAAAAATCCATCAAAAAACGATCGAGTTATAAACGTCCGGTGTTTCAATTTTTCGTGACGGCAGCCATTTGAAAAATGTACACAATGCTCAAGGTATGCAACGAAGAGGAAACTTAAATTGTTTTAGCCACCGCTGGCTGTCAATTGGTACGAACTTGGATAGTAATGTTGAGTAAATTCCAATCAAACAAACTTCTTCAAAATTAAATTAGTCATGTAATTAATGGCTGCCTAGCAACGGTTGCCACCGCCAGCAGCCAAATCCAACGTTGGCGCCTTGCCTCTCCGCACTGCCGAATGAAGCTAGTGCACCGTCCAGGGTACATGCCATCACCAGCTGCCAATGTCGTCCTGAAGGACGGATTTGAATTAGTCCTTCTCGGTCTTTTCATGAAGCAGGTTATTTTTGCCGTGCACGTTGTGCTTCAGATACAGATGGCAACCATGAAGATCACGCACTCAAGCACGATATTTTGCTCCTCGTGATGGCGCCCAACGGCTGGCTACAAATCACCACAGCAACCGACTGCCTAGCACACCACTGAATATACAATGGCTGCCTAGCAACGGTTGCCTAGCCAAGGGCTTGCTAGCAACAGTCTCAGAGCAATCAACTAACTCACGACTGATTGGTAACCACTGCACCTTCTGTGGCATGTTCCACCACCTGCTACGTTAGCGCCTTGCCGCTCCGCACTGAAGGTTTCATGCCATCGGGGTTGCTTCCATCGCCAGCTGCTGATCCTTAATGGTTCCATTATCGGCGTAGCTCCAGTACTGCGACACTAATGAGTAAAATTGCGAAGGTGTACCCGTTTTATATCGTTCAGTGCTGCATATGAGCCCTCCCTTGCTTAAATTTGAAATCTGTGATAGTAAAGTACAGTGCATTTAGTAAATTTACTCTGTAAAATCGGCATTTTAAGACATCACCTTATGTTTTGGTTATTTTCAATAGTTCAAAATTGTTAACGGATAATGTTTGATAATTGAATTGATACGCGGGAAAATTTCCAACCGATTGATGTGAACATCATGAAAATCTATTGAGCATTTATTAAGTTATTAGCGTTTAATTTGTAACGATATTTCGTGACGGTCGCTTATTTTTAGATTTTCAATTGACACCCTTCCCTTGCCGTAAGACGTAGTCTACGTCAAAAAAAATCAATAGCGTTCGATGGGTATGATGAAGCTTTCATTTGCCGCCATCAATTGAAATCAGTTCACAAACAGCTGAGAAACCGATGTGACATTATGTAACACACACACAAACACACACACACACACACACACACACACACACACACACACACACACACACACACACACACACACACACACACACACACACACACACACACACACACATACACATACACACAAACATACGCACACAAACACACACATACATACACATACATACACACACAGACATATGCTCATTTCGTCGAGCTGAGTCGAATAGTATATGACACTCGGCCCTCTGGCCCCGGATAAAAAGTCGAGTTTTTATTGATCTTAATACCCTTCTTTTGGTGTAAGAAGGGTAAAAAGAGAAAAAAAGTTCTTTAGGAGACCATGATGCTGGGTAATCGAGTCGTCGGATTAGCGGGGGGATGATGTATGTCGAATGATGTAAGTTTAATATACACTACCACCAAAAGTATGCAATGGCTTTACTAAGTAACGCTACACCACAGACAAACAGAAGTAACAAAAATTTTCATCAACCCTAAATAAAACGGCCATTTTGATTTTCTTTAGTTCTAGAAGACGCATGCAGAGGCGGGCGCATCACTTTACTTTGCGTTTGATATTTGGCACTATCGCCCGAGCTAGAGCCTTCTGTTGGACATGTTTAAAAAAAACTGTGAATCATGACTTTGAATGAAAAATGCTTTAGATGTTACGTCTGTTTGTCTGTGGCTACAGCTTCTTGAATAGCCCATGTTGAAGTGTATTTTGAACAGCGCTATCTTGAAGAAAATTGTATAGTTGCAATAGACAATATTTTCGATAATAAACTAATATGAAAATAATTTTTGGTTCTATTTAAATGTAAATTTGTTTAATCTCCTTGAGCTAGCTTCAGTCATCTCGGTGGTTCCTTAATCGAATCTTTAATAATTATTGAAAACTATCAGCAATATTGTTCCTCTTTATTTCTCCAAGTCTTCGTAGAGCTGCATTCCGGATATCTGGATCATTAGGTGCAACAACACTCCTTTCTCTGGCCAGATTCACTTCATGTTGCGTTATCTCATCATCAATCTCAATACTGTCGTTCATGCTTATGCATATGTTGTGCAATACGCAGCATGCCATAACGAATTTGCACATTCTTTCAACGGTGAAACAATCTAGCCGCATCAACTGCCTAAATCGTGTTTTCAACAATCCGAATGCGTTTTCATTAAAACTCTTGTCTGAGCATGTTTAAGATTATATTTTCGTTTTGTTTGGGTCATTCTTGCGTCATTTCTGTATGGCGTTCTCGCAGCGTTCTCGCGTTCTCGCAGAGGATAGGCAGCATCACCAAGCAAATGAAATTTTTGGTGACATATTTGTGGTAAATCGTCGCTTAGTGGTGATATAGAAAATATTCGTGAATCATGAATTTTACTCGGAGACCCAACACAGATATCCAAAAACCTTTTGTCTGAATCACAGACACCTTGCACAGTTATAGACAGCATATCGTGTCTGTTTATATAGGTGCTTCTTATTTTGTGGGCTGGTTTCCTGATTGATATATATTTTCCGTCTATACATCCTAGAACGTTTTCAAATTTGGAAATCTGAAACACAAGAATTGGGTATGTATCAAACTTCTGGTGGACGCATAAGTGGCCCATGTGAATAGGAAGCCCATAGCTCATAGGATATTCATTCGGTCACCGTCAGTAAAATGCTAGCTGATAAGAGTGTTATCATGAAAATGAACCTATAAACGCAATGAAATTACTTGTAATCGTTTTTGGCATGTAGTAAATATAGACTTTTATCGAATAATCAGACATTTTTAAGGCGGATTGCTCAAATTGTTATTCAAATAGTTAAGTGACTGTACCCATTTTCTTGAATTTCACGGCAACTCGTTCCTTACCATCTTCGGTTTCAGGAAACATTATATAGTTTTTGGAGATGTCGTAGAAAAAATCTAATATATCATTTAGATGGTTGAAGAATGTCGATTCAGAAATGCCGAACAAGTTACAAACGCAAGTGTGCGCTGAACCTGTAATAGTTATTCAGTAGTAGTAAATTACTTCATAGGAAACATCTTAGTTCCTTACCAGAGAAAAGCCAACATTTGGTGCTTGTGCGAAATGCTTTTTCTACCTTTACCCTCGTTGACGTGGCCGTATGCTGATGACTTGTATTTGTCTATAACGAATTCAGCAGTGTTTCTATTTAACCTAAATTGTTGACGAAACTGTAAGGTATAAGATATTTTTTAGAAATTATACAACATTTACATGTTGTGAAGGTACTGTCAATATATCAGGTAGCCAAGCTAGACTCTCTCTTCCCTCTAAGTGAACAAGCTCTCATACACATTTTAAGAAATTTGTATGGGTAGTTGACATTATCCAAGCCCCTTTCCCCTTAGACAGTCACGGATCACTATGGACCACTCTGTTTCTCTTAATATGAGTTTCACTCAGTAGTTAGTAGCCCCCAATTTCTACTTTGAGGGAAATCCAGTTTTGAGTCAGACTGATGATTACAGTATAATGATTTTGAACCGACTGTGTATCATGCTGAAGTATTCACAATCAGTTTAACTTTTATTAAATACATTGTGAAAAATACCATGAGTTTAAACATCTTCGGAAGAACTGAGGCTTTCTTCTATTACTGAACAGTAATTGTAATTTTGTTGGTAACGATAACCCGCTAGTATAAACTGTATCAGGAAAAGGAAGTAGACATATTTTATTCAGAAAAACAGTCCTTACACACTTAGAAAATTTTACAGTATTCGGTAATTTTTTACCGAACTTTCAACAGCTGAACGTTCGGTAATCTGTTCGGTAATTAAATCAATTACCGAACGTTCGGTACTCAAATTTTTTGATGAACTGTCAAAAACTACCGTACAGTTCGGTAATGGAAGATTTGATGATCTGTCAAAAATTACCGTACAGTTCGGTAATTTGTGTAGTCTGGTACCGAACCATTTCGGTATTTTGTTTTTGTTTTTATCGTTAAACACCAAAATATTCGGATGTTATTGGTTAATTGATTATATTAAACAAAACTATATTTGTTGTTATTCCGACCGGGACTGTGGGGTCTTTCCAGCATATGGCGCAGTCAACAAAATACTACGAACGATGAGAGTCGGCTGCATCGGATGCTGGTCAGTGAAGTTGTGTTCTACATCTAGATGGATACAATGCAGCAAATATATTTTGCATGTGTACCATTTAGAATAATAATCCCTTTTTACATCGAACCTATTGATTGTTTAGCGTGTAATCAGCACATTTGAAATATTTATAGCTAGCCGGAAGAAAGCTCTAATTAACGCTGGTTTATTTTCTACATACAAACATGGAATAATTAAAATTAATCAATATCCAAACCACCTTCTGGACAACCGATCACTGGAACCACGAGGCTTCATAGAAAATGGCTGACAGTTTGACAGATAATAATACTTTACCGGGCTTCGGTGATTCAGAGTTCGTTTTACGTTTTGTTCGGTAAAGTTCTTACCGTATTCAGTAATTGTTTGTTTTTCCCGTATGGATTGTATTTTTTTCTACCGTATACGGTAAATAAAATTCAACATTACAGATCGTTCGGTAAAGTGTTACAAAATTACGGTAACATTTTTTATGTTTACCGAAAAATCGATAAGATGTTATGTTTACCGAAATGTTTCGTCAATTTTTTTACCGAACAGCAAAATCGAATTTAAGTGTGTAAACTTTGAAATAAATTAAATTATTAAGTGCGCAATTAAGTTCCCGCTGTTTAGCAATAGATGGCGCCAGTAGTAAGTGCTGGTCGAATGTTGTACATCTCAAGCGTCATAAACGAAGCTCAGACATATGGTAAACAACCCGCTTTGCCAAATCAGTGATTTTGGTTTAGTGTTATATATTTAGGTTGTTTGAAGATGTCTGATTTCGTGCCAAATAATCGTCATTTGCGGGAAGTGTTGATTTTCTTCTTTCATTCGAAGAAAACGGCGGCTGAAGCACATCGAGAGCTCCAAAAAGTTTACGGTGATGCTGTTATGAGTGAAACAACGTGCCGTGATTAGTTTCGTCGCTTCAAAAACGGTGATTTCAGTGTTGATGATCGTCCGCGTGAAGGAAGGCCAAAAAACTTCGAAGACTCTGAATTGGAGGCATTGCTCGATGAGGATCCGTGTCAAACGCAAGAAGAGCTTCGTTCAGGATTAGGAGTTTCCCGCCAAGCCGTTTCTAAGCGATTGCATGCGTTGGGAATGATTCAAAAGCAAGGAACTTGGGTTCCTTACGATTTGAAGCCAAGAGATGTTGAGCGTCGTTTTTTCGTCTGTGAACAACTGCTCCAGCGGCAAAAAAGGAAGAGTTTTCTACATCGCATTGTGACGGGTGACGAAAAATGGATTCATTGCAGTAACCCAAAACGGAAACATTCATGGGGACTGCCCGGGCATGCTTCAACATCGTCGCCTAGGCCGAATATTCACGCTGCGAAGGTTTGGTGGGACCAAGTTCGTGTTATTTATTATGAACTGTTAAAACCAAACGAAACTATTACCGGGGAACGGTATCGAACTCAATTGATGCGATTGAGCCGAGCACTGCACGAAAAACGGCCACAATACGAGCACAGACACGAAATAGTGATTCTTCAGCATGACAACGCACGACCTCACGTTGCAAAACCCGTGAAAACCTACTTGGAAACGCTCAAATGGGAGTCCTCCCCCCCCCGCTTTTTTTTTCTGTTTTTGCTCCGTTCGTTTTTTTTTTTTTTTGGTGGGTGGCGGTTGGTTTTGGGGTGGGGGTTGGTTGTGTGGTAAAAAGAAAAAAAAAAATATATTTTTATTATGTTTCGGGTGGGAGGGAAGGAGGGAAAAATTGAGTGGGGGGTGGGGGTTAATTTTTTTTTTTTTTTTTTTTTTTTTTTTTTTTTAATTTTTTTTTTTTTTTTAAAAAAAAAAAAAAAAAAAAAATACAAAAAGAAAAGTTAATCACCTGCTCATCGCTGTAGTTATTAACAACTTCCTCGATGAAATTGAATATTCTAATTTTCTTCACTTGCGGGCCATTCGAGATATCAAATTGGTTATGCAAGATCTCGGTGTCGGAGTCTTCAGACGAGCTTGAAGATGATGAAAACAGCATTTCAATATATTCCATGTTCTACAAGAGAAACGCATGAATTAATTTAGTTAAGCTATCGTATCATTTTCGATCTTTTACAGGGCACTTACCTCGAAGGATTTGGTAAATCTTTGATTTTCATGAAATTTACTACTTTCGTGGATAACGTAAACATTTGATTTTGACAAGTGTCGTACGCATGTATTGGTGATAGCAGGTTGGATCTCAACAAATCAGAAGAGCGAACCTCGCTGTGTTTGGGGCGAACCTAGGGCAGATCCGAATCCAACCCTGTCGAATAAAAAAACGTTTTGACAGCTTTTAGGGCGGATCTGGGGCGAACCTAGGTTTGCTCTAGGAATAAACGAAAACGACATTACTTTCCACACTGGAAAGAGTAACTCAGAGTAATAGCCGGGTTGCTAGTTTAGTTTCTCCGTAATTCGATTATTTATTAGCGATAAATAATTTGAAATTGAATTGAAACAATTGTGTTAAGGCGTGTATAGTGTTTTCCATGCCAGCTTTTAAAATGAATTTAATTCATTTTAAAAGAGGGAGTATGGGGTAATGTAACCATTGGTCACAAAATGTCGGCTTGTAGCTCCTCCATAAGCAATATTTCCTATCCCGATTTTGTCCCAGTGAGTTCTTTCAAGTATAGAATCCGACTCTGTCCCTGTCCGCGAGAACTCACACACTCTTGTTGTTGGTGTGTCGCTCACATTTCAACTTTCGTTTGTTTGCAGGTCCTCAGCTTGACCTAAATTCGTGTCGATCTTTCTGTCCGAGTCTTTACAAGGAGTAAGAAGTGCGCGACAGGTTCCTAAAAGTAATTTTAGTTTTGTAAAATTGTAAAATAGGTGTAAATTTCTAAAATTTTGTGTTATTGTAGGTTTAAAATTAAATTGAATCGGCTAGCGCTAAAATTAAAACTTAAGATTGATTACAGTTAATAGTATGGTTTGTAAATTTAGTGTTGTGTAAAAGGTTTCCCTATAGTGATTTGATTGTTCTATTGTTAAGGTGAAGATAATACAAACCTCGAATAATACCATCCATTATATGGTTAAACAACAAGTAGAAAGAGTTGCTGAAAATCTACACAGAAAGGTAATTGTGTACCTAATAGTACAAATAGAATAGGATTTTGGGGTTTTGGTGGACTGGGCTAAAACCATGTGGTGGACATGTGTTAATTCGCCCTGGATAAGTCCGTCCAGCGGGCCTTTTTGTTTTGTATGGTTGAAGTTGCTTCACCAGATCTTTGTCTGGTAGGCACATTTTTCGCAGGATCTCGAGTGCGACGTACCAGGACCGAAGGATCGGAAAACGTTAATTGTTTCGGTCAAGCCGTAGGGACAGAAAACCAATCCGGTTCTGGTTTCCCCGCATGACGCCATCGCCACCTGCGTCCTCGTCGATCTGCCACTGCTACCACCACCGCCATACTCCTCTATTCACCATAGCCAGCCAGCCACCATACTACAACCGACACCATGTACTACACAGTATAATTGTGAAACCGCAAGTGCTACCAAGCTAGTTAATAAGTGACGTCACTATAGTATTAAGCATCAGGTTAGGAAGAATAAACATTTAGCATGAAACGAAGTACACACTTAATAGCTTAGTTTTGCCACAGTGATTCCGAATTTGAGTAATTTACACCAATTATTTGCTTTTATTCGATTTTCCGTGTTTTTCAAGCAATTCCCAGGCCTCTCCTTGTTAAGACCGTTTCTAGAGGGGGAGACACGTGTGGTTTTTGAGCCCCTTCCAGTGAGAATACTGTGGTTCACCTTGTTGACAATAGCATACCTTCTTGTTAGCCTTTTCCCCTAATCCTGCTCAAATGAACATAAGTGGTTGTGTGAGTGTAACCGACTGACAGCATAAGCGACCCTGTTCCAGCACATTTCCCTTTGGAAAGATTTTCCCCATTGAGCGTAGCTTACAGGCTACAGTCTAAATAGCGTGAGTGTTGTTAGAGCAGCAATAGAAAGTAAGTATGTGAGAAAATTCTATTGTACACGCTTTAAAAAGCATTTGGTGGTCCTGAAAAGGGCAATTTGGTTTGAATGATAATACGGCCACGGTCGTATTTGCTACAATGGTTGAGAGGGCCACTGTCGCCTAGCTTACAGGCTACAGTCTAAATAGCGTGAGTGTTGTTAGAGCAGCAATAGAAAGTAAGTATGTGAGAAAATTCTATTGTACACTCTTTAAAAAGCATTTGGTGGTCCTGAAAAGGGCCATTTGGTTTGAATGATAATACGGCCACGGTCGTATTTGCTACAATGGTTGAGAGGGCCACTATCTTTATGGCGTGAAATATAGTTAGGGATCTTTTAGCAATATGAATTTTATTTACAAGTACATACAAGGTTTTTTTTTTCAAGAATATGTAACTGTATAAAATCATTCTATATCGACCGATGAGCCGGACCAAACGTGCCGTATCTCGTCAGAACACTGGTTTTCCAGTGGTTGTTTGTTGCTTTTCTCCCGCGTGGTTAGCGAACAATAATACGCAGTGTTATAGCTGATAGCGTTCGAGTCCCCCGGAAGCAGCTTGAATAAGCCGAGCATTATCGCAACGCAGTGAAAATAGTGCATTAGTGCAATAAATTATCGAATTTAATCCAGCAACATCATAGCAGCTGGCACCCGTGCTACGTGCTGCTATTCGGCCGATCAGTGAACGTTGCTTACAACGCCGGCTTAGTATAATTGAATAGCCAAGTGAATAGCTATTGTTGGGTTATTTTGCCTCGCAGCAGCGTGTGCGTCTGTCTCTCCCTGTAGAGGGGAGAAACGAATCAAGTTAAATAGGGTGGTAGGCCCGAGGTTTCCCCTAGCAATAAATTTTCTTTTTCATATATTTTTTCTACTTAATTTTTCGTTTGCCTTGCTTCATTTTGCATGGTATTCAGAACACTTTATTTTAATGGCATTTAATTAAATTGATTGGTGAAGGGTTTTTTGTTTGTTTTTGTTTTATTTTTGTGATTGTGTTTCTTGTGCATAACTATGACCTCTCCTGAGGTAAAAGTAACACGCATCAAGCACTCCCATCTGTTCTCAAAGCAACCATGGGTTGTCTTTTTTCGGCCAAAAGATAAACCGTTGAAAACTCTCGACATTTCGCCAGAGTTGCTGCATAAATATCCTGGTGTCTCGATTCACAAAGAGAGAATTTGGGCTGCGTGTAGAAGCGCTGAATTTTGAAATAGGTTACAAGATTGCTGACCACGAAGTGTTCAATATTGAAAAAAAAACCCTGCCATATACATATATACAGGGTGGCCACCCACCGGGAATTCCGGGAAAACCGTGAAGAATTTGAAGTCATCGGGAAAAACCCCGGAAAACGCCGAGAATTCCATAAACATTTTGAAATTCCGGGAAAATTTGGCTGAGGTCCCAAAAAAAAATATACTCATTGTTACGTGAAATTATTTTCAACTATTCAACTGACAAAGAACACTCATTTTTTTCTAATCTGCTTTGACATAATTTTCTATCTTCTTCTCTTTCCTTATACTGTCAACTCAGTTGGCCTGTGGCAAAAAAAACTTGTAGGCTCACTGTCAGCCCGCTTTTGGGTTAACTTTAAATTTGCCATACAGACCTTTTTGGCGTTTAATGGTCTTTATGCAGCGCATAGAAATGAATGAACGGTTTGTTTTCCTACTTATCTGTTTCCCTCTTGCTCGCTCTTCTTCGATTCAGAAGGTACGTTACTATGTGTCGATTAAACGCCAAAAAGCAGCCTGTGCACGCTATAAAAAAATTACTTTTACTGTGAGTAATGCTTTCAAGTTTACCATGGGAGTGAGAAGGACGGTACCAAAACATGGCTCACAGTAAAAGTCAAAAACACAAAATAATAGTATCAACGGCCGTTCACAGATTCCTAAGAAGCTCTACACACCCGTTCAATTAAAAAAAATGAGTGTTCTCTGTCAGTTGAACTGTTGAAAATAATTTAACGTAACTATGAGTAATTTTTTTTTGGGACCTCAGCCAAATTTTCCCGGAATTACAAAATTTTCATGGAATTCTCGGGGTTTTCCGGGTTTTTTTCCCGATGACTTCAAATTCACGGGTTTTCCCAGAATTCTCGGTGGGTGGCCACCCTGATTGTTGAACCTTTCTTCCAAAGCCTTGCGCATAAGAGTTTGAAATGAAACTTTTGTCAAAAGCTTCAGCGTTTAAACCGTGCTCTTAATTTGAAAGTTTCGCGGTGGGTGCCCTTAGATACACTTAATTTGTTGTGTTTCGATGAAAGATTAGAGAAATTACGGATAAAACATTGCCATGTCGATAAGATATTCTGATAAACATAAGGATTTTTTTTTCCTTGGAGCTGCTCAGAGCCAAAGGATTCAAAATGTGCTCGTTGCATGTGGTGTAACAAACAGTTCCAAATTGATACCATGGGAAAAATGGCTGTTAATAGCCATGAAAAATCCATTTTCCTTTACGAAAAATTCCTAGACCAGACCGGGAATCGAATCCAGCCACCTCTAGCATGGTGTTGCTTTGTAGCTGCGCCTTTACCGACTGAGCTAAGGAAGGACCCAAGACAAAGTGCAATCCGTGTAAATTGGGTCTTCTTTTTTTTTCGTCAGCCCGAGCAACAGATCTTCTGGATGGTCTGAAGGCAGGCCTCGCTCCAAGTTCTGACATGTTCTAAAACATCATCCAAATTTCGATGGACGGACCTAACGTTAATTTCAAGTTTGCTAAGGATTTGTGTCAGGATTTGAAACAGTTTCGTAAAACCTCATTCGATATTTTAAGTATCGGTAGTTGTGGATTACATGTTGTTCACAACGCATTTAAGAGTGGCAGTAAAAAAAACTGGATGGCGCATAGATGAGTTCCTGCAGTTGTTGTGCTATTAATTCAAGGACGTGCCTTTGAGACGCGCTGATTACAGGGCAGTAACCGGTTCGGAAGAATTCCCTTTTAAGTTTTGATCTGTGCGGTGGGTTGAAAACCAACGTGTCGCGGATAGGGCTATTAAAATGCTACCATTCCTCAGAATTTACGTGACATCTGCAAAGTATCAGCATGACAAAAAGCTCAAAGAGTCTGATAACAAATTCAAAAGAAGTTATTCGCTGGTTCTTAAATCGAAGGCTTTTAATGACGTTGCCAATGTAGTTGAGGATCGACTGCTAGTACTGAAGCTTCATTTCTTTATGGCTGCAGCTGCATTTGTAGAACCGTTCCTCAAAGAATTCCAGACAGACGCACCCTTTTTGTTCACCGGTACCCTTTTTGTTCACCGAGCTTATTGGGCTTATTAAACCAATAATGGACAAAGCCCTCAAACCAGAATGTCTCAAGGTTTAGGTTAAATGCTTGGTAGATTTGGAAGTTAGTCACAAAAATTTGCTCCCTCCTTCTCAAGTCGATATTGGTTTCGCTGCCAAAACCGCAGTTAAAACAGAGACCGGGATTGTCGGTCCTATTACAGAGGGTTCCTAGAGAAAATTATTGAACGCTCACCTCTACGGTATTCTCTAACAATGTAGATCCTGGAGTAATTTCCTCCTCCGCAGATGTGGCAAAGAAGCGGTTTAATCTTTGTCTGGAAACACTTGACGAAGAAGAACATCTTTCAGGATCTGAAGCAGACCCTGAAGCTAAAGCCGAGTTAATCGGGGTATGTAACCTGCCTTCGTTGAAAAATGCCTTAACGACCTTCCGAAGACAGGAGCGCTTGGACAGCTTCTGGTGCAAAGTGGTTTCAGAATTTGGCAAGGAATATGTTTACCTGATGGCGGTTATTAATGAAATGTTGATTCTATCCCATGGGAATGCGACAGTTGAAAGAGGATTTTCGGTAAATTAACAGTGCCTGATCGAAAACCAAACCGAAAAAAGCCTCGTTGCTCAACGACTGGTGTATGAAGCCGTTCTTAGTGCCGGCGGAGTAAGTGAAGTTGAAATTAATAAGACTTTATTCCGATATGCGAAGAATGCTCATGGACGTTACAAATAATCGTTGGACAAGAAGAGACGCGATTAAAACGAGGAAGATAAGGAGAAACAAAGGAAGCAAAGCCGCATCACGCTTTGCATCAGCACGAGGAGTTAACCTTCGAGCGCCGCAGCGACATCGACTCCACGGACGACCACAGCCAATCCGCTCACCTTATATCGTATGCTACAGATTTTGTTGTAAGTACCCCTCCATTAATACGCACTATTTATCATGCCAGAAACAAGAAACAGTGAGATTGCGCAGTTGAGGCAGGAGATTGCCCAACTTCAAAATTTAATTAAGGGTTCAGGGAACACGTATACCATTCCCGATTCCATTAAACTGCTACCAGAGTATTCTGGAAGCAAACAAGAATTGAACGCCTGGCTACAGAAGGTTGAAGAGATCTGTAATGAGTTCAAGGTAAAGTGTGAACGGGGAGCTCCCGACACCTTTAATTCACATTATTTCAGGGCAATTAAAAGTAAATTGAAAGGAGAGGCACGCGCAGTGGTGTGTGCTAACGGCAACCCTGAAACAATCACACAGTTGACGCATA
This sequence comes from Aedes koreicus, assembly GCA_024533555.2. Lineage (NCBI taxonomy): Eukaryota > Metazoa > Arthropoda > Insecta > Diptera > Culicidae > Aedes > Aedes koreicus. The sequence goes on from JAHHFK020004431.1 coordinate 132,311, forward strand.
TTTTGCGAGAAAACTTTGGCGATCAACGTGATTTCGCCACCAACTTACATAACCTATTCCACTTTAGAAGAGGAGATAGAAATAGCCATAAATGTTACAGTGACATCAAAGAATTTAATACAAACCTGAAGGCAGACCTACAGCTACACCCCATGCTACCGTCAAATATTAGAGCTGATAACAGTAACCAAATTCTTAGATGGAGTGAACGAGCCACTCGCCACCATTATTCGAAATTCAAAACCCAAAACACTGGAAGATGCCTTCCAGGCCGTTGTCATAGACCAGGACGCAGAGGTGCGAAAACTGATGCACAAACAAAAACCATCCAGTACACCCCAGCAAAGTACCGCGAACGGTGCAAATAAATTCAAGAAACCCGATCCTACGGCACAACGACGCCCGTTCCATCCAAAACCCAGAGTTGAAACTAACAACACGGAGGAGACAGAACCTGTTGAAAATGACAAAGAAGAAGAGGAAAATGAGTTTGAGGAAGAAGTTACATCGGAAGCCGATGAACTGAATTCTCAGCAGGTACGGCTGAAAAACATGAAGACCTAAATTTTATACCCTATTTTCGATACCCTACGACAAAAGGCTACCTGAATTTTCTCATTGACACAGGAGCCAATAAATCATACATTAATCCGGAACACGTTAAAAGGCCTCCAAATCCAAACACCCTTCAATAGTCACAAACAGAAATGGAAAGTTTATCATTGATAAAATGGTACATGCTAACTTTTTCCCGGAATCTTTCGACAAGAAGCTTCCTTACCATACTTTTAAATTTCATAAATATTTTGACGGCCTAATTGGCTACGAGAATTTGGCGGTGATGAAGGCTAAAATAGATTCTAGCACCCATCACCTTGTAGTGGGAAACACCAGGTATCCCCTTTCAAAATATTATCCGTGCTCAGTCAACTTTCATGAGCAATCGGAGAATTTGTTTGAGATATGCACCACAGCCGATGGTACGTTTCTTATTGAAGATGAATTGAATTTAACGAATGGCATAATATTACAACCAGGTCTGTATCTAGCTAAGAATAATCGTGCTACCGTGCATCTATCAAATAAAGCGATTCAGCCCTTCGAGAACGAACGCTTCCCTTTGAATCAAAATGAAACGCATTCTAAACTAAATTTCCCGGCGGAACCCCTGAACCGAGAAGAGAAACGCGAACTAGTGAAAGCATTAAAGCCTTTCAAAGATGTTTTCTTTGACGAAGAGCAAAAGTTGACTTTCACGCATGAGGTTAAACATCGCATCGAAACTAGTGATGATAAACCAATTCATCAAAAGACTTACAAATACCCTTATCACTTGAGGAAAGAGGTTTCTGATCAAATACAGAAAATGCTGGACTCGGATATAATTAGAGAATCATCATCTCCTTGGACTTCGCCCATAAAGGGTGAAACGGTCAAAATTTGGTCAAGGGAAAACGCGTGTAAATCGGTGAAATCGTTTATTTAAAAAATCAAATTAAATTTCTTTTTCAAGTTCATTTAGTATAAAATTCAGGAAAAATATTCAGTTAGGCTTCCACTTTTCCAAATCCGAATTGCCGGGCCTTACGCTTGACCCCTGCCATCAGATTTTGTACAGCCACCTTGTCCACCTTCTTCGCCGCAGAAAGCCAGTTTGCCTTGAACTGCTGCTCGTCCTTAGCAGTTTTTTTGGTCTTCTTTAGGTTCCGCTTGACAATAGCCCAGTATTTCTCAATTGGGCGGAGCTCTGGCGTGTTGGGAGGGTTCTTGTCCTTGGGAACCACCTGCACGTTGTTGGCGGCGTACCACTCCATGGCCTTTTTACCGTAATGGCAAGATGCCAAATCCGGCCAAAACAGTACGGAACAACCGTGTTTCTTCAGGAAAGGCAGCAGACGTTTATTCAAACACTCTTTCACGTAAATTTCTTGGTTGACAGTCCCGGAAGCTATGAAAATGCTGCTTTTCAAGCCACAGGTACAGATGGCTTGCCAAACCAGATATTTCTTTGCGAACTTTGACAGTTTCGTGTGCTTGAAAATATCTGCTACCTTTCCCCTTCCTTTTGCCGTATAAAACTCCTGTCCCGGAAGCTGCTTGTAGTCGGCTTTGACGTAGGTTTCGTCGTCCATTACCACGCAGTCAAACTTCGTCAGCATCGTCGTGTACAGCCTCCGGGATCGCGCTTTGGCCGTCGTATTTTGTTTATCATCGCGATTTGGAGTCACTACCTTCTTGTAAGTCGATAGTCCGGCTCGTTTTTTGGCTCGATGCACGGTTGTAGACGATACACCCAGCTTATTTGCGGCATCTCGGAGAGATAGGTTAGGGTTTCGCTTGAAACTACCGGCAACTCTCAGCGGCTTTCGGTTTTCGATTTCCCCCCGATCCAGACTTCCTGGCTGTCGACAAACGTTCCCCAAACACTTTAATTACATTTGTAACGGTTGATTTGGCAACTTTTAGCGATTTTGCCAACTTTGCGTGCGAGTAGCTCGGATTTTCGCGATGCGCGAGCAAAATTTTGATACGCTGCTCTTCTTGCTTGGACGGCATTTTGACAACTGAAGAGTGAATTCCAAAATCAAAATAGGAGCAACATTCTACACACACACACACCTTCAAAATGAGGGGTGTTCAGGTTTTTTAAATGCAAAATTGAAAGAAATACGTCAAGTTGATATTGACCAAATTTTGACCGTATCGCCCTTTATGGGTCGTTCCAAAAGAGATGGACAACTCTGGTAAGAAAAAGTATAGGATAGTCGTCGATTACAGGAAGCTGAATGAAAAGACTCCTGCCGACAGATATCCAATTCCAGAGAAAAGCGAAATATTAGATCGTCTGGGAAAGGCGCAGTATTTTACTGTTTTAGACCTAGCCAGCGGTTTCCATCAAATAGAGATAGACCCGAAAGATGTGCCAAAGACGGCATTCAATATAGACCATGGAAATTTCGAATTCGTTCGAATGCCATTTGGGTTGAAGAATGCCCCGGCAACTTTCCAACGGCTAATGGATTCGGTACTCCGAAAACACCTGGGAATAAGATGTTTGGTCTATATGGACGATATCATCATATTCTCCACATTTTTGAAGGTGCACATTAAAGATATCACGATGGTGTTACAAACCCTACGTGATGCTAACCTAAAGGTACAATGTGATAAATCAGAATTCCTTCGTAAGGAAGTTGAATTCTTAGGTCACGTCGTCACAACGGAGGGGGTAAAACCGACCCTCGTAAGGTAGAGGGAATTGCAAATTGGCCTATGCCAAAAACTTCAAAAGAATTTAAATCTTTCTTGGGAACCGTGAGCTATTATCGACGGTTTATCCCAGGCTTAGCCACCATTGCTAAACCACTCACTGGTCAGTTGAGAGGGAAAAGCAAAACAATTAATTACGAAACTGTAGATTTTCAAAACGCTTTTACAAATCATGACTTCAGATTTGCTACTAGCCTATCCTGATTTCGATAAACCTTTCTTACTGACGACAGATGCCTCCAATATTGCTATTGGCGCGGTATTGTCACAATTGGAAGAAGGAAAGGAACGGCCCATAGCCTATCTTTCCCGCACGCTCTCTAAGGCCGAGGAAAATTATTCCGCCACGGTTAAGGAACTACTGGCCATCTATTTTGCGACGAAAAGACCATGAACCGCTCACAAAAGAGCTGAAGTTGACCTAAGCCACGGGTAGGGTGACACGTCAACGTCTTTATTTGGTGCAATATGATTTTAAAATTATCTATAAAAAAGGCAAGCAGAGCGTGGTAGCAGATGGGCTATCGACAATTCCGCCCGCCGAAATAAATTTGCATGAACTGTCAAATGAGTGCTTCGACAATGACGAAATATACGGCCCCGAAATTGTCAATAAATTTAACAATCAAATCATCATAAGAATGAGTGACGACCTCTCGAAAAGTCCTCACATAACGTGCAAAATTTTTCCCGGACAAGTCCGCCACGTCTTTCATAAGGACGTATACACTAAACCGAATATTATTGATATTTTGAAAGGATACATAAACCCTACAACAAGTAATGGAATTTTCGCACCAGCTGATATTATCAGAACGTGTGATGAAATCATTGAAGAACATTTCTCCGAACGTCTTAAATTTCATTATTCTAATATACTTTTGCCAGATCTCGTTTCAGATATGGACCAACAAAACTTCATCAAGAAATGCCACAATTTCAACCATAGAAACTTTAAACTAACATACGAGGAAGCAAGAAAATCTGCTTACTTTCCTGGTATGTTGGGAAAAATAAAAACATTTATCAAAAACTGCACAGATTGCAAATTCGCAAAATACGAGCGCAAACCATTTAGGATTCCTATTTCAAGAAGAATCTATGAAGGCCCATTCGAAAATGTCTTTATTGACGTGTATATCAAAGACCAATACAAAATTTTAACCTTAGTAGATTCTTTTTCGAAATTTGCCCAAATTTTCCAAATTTCAAACGAGACTACAGACGAACTGACCAGTACTCTAATTGAGTATTTCAAAACCTTTGGAATGCCAAAAATGATCACTTGTGATCAGGCACCGGGATTTAGAAATCCTCGATTCAGAGAATTTCTTGAGAGTAAGGGAAGTGCTGTGCACTTCGCCAGCAACAGCAATAGTAACGGTATTGTGGAAGGTGTCCATAATAACCTACATGAAATGTATTTGACGAACCGACAAAAGTTTGAAGACCTTCCCTTATATGAAAGCTTGGCCCTAACTACGGCCCTGTACAATGAAGCAACGCACAGTACAACTAACCTAAAGCCAATAGACATTATTTTCGGTGCCTGTTCTTCTTTAAATCCAGCTGAAATTAATGCCTTGAAGCTTAGAAACATTCAGACAGCAAAAGACAATATAAGACGTACTGCTGATAGACATAATAACAAACAAAACTTATTAAATATTGAAAAGTTCAAAACACTTAAAGGCCCTATTTTGGTAAAAGGCAAAGCAAAACCAAGCCCTTATGGTCACCGTTATAGACAAATAGACATAGCTGACCAGACCGACAAAACTGTGACTGACTCACATAATATTAAAACACACAAGGAAAACGTTAATAGGACTTAACCAATACCTTTTCAGACTATGCCTGCTGGCGACGAGGACATGTGTGGACATACTTATACACGACGTAGAGAAAAACCCAATAGTAATTATCCCGATAGGCACAGCTAAAATTAACAGCAGTTACTTGAGAATAGGACACCATATTAACCTTAATTCACTTGCTGAAACAATACGAAAATTAAATACCATGATTCAAACCAGAATTTCTAACAACCAAATGTTGAGCCCAATCGTAAAATTGAAATCAGAAAAACTTCATTTAATGTTTAATTGATTGAGACCCTCTAGACAAAAACGATGGGAAAGTTTAGGCCATGCTTGGGAATATGTATCCGGTAGCCCAGATGCAGACGATTTAAGAATTATAAATAGCACCATGAATTCTCTCATAGATCAGAATAACAAACAAATAAGAATCAATAGCGTATTAAAGAACAGGTTAAAAAACACAACAGCATCAATCAATTCATTCATCAATATCCATGATAGCTTTCGAAACGAAACAATCAAAGAGTTTTAGTCAGTACACTTGATCTTCAGTTTAGATGAACTAATCAATCAGCTAGGGCTAATAGAAGAAGCGATTACATTAGCACAACACAACATCCCCAGCAGCCGCATCATTTCATCGGAGGAAATCACTATAGCTCAGGAATTCCTTTGGAACAATGGTCTTGGAACGAGTCAAGTTAACAGTATATTGGATGTATCCAGCGCTTACGTACTATTTGGTAAAGAAGAAATTATCTACACGCTTAAAGTTCCACGAGTTAAAGATGTGGAATATCAGTTAAGCCACATTGAACTAGTAATTTCCAACAAACATCGAATCCATCTAACAGCAACATATTACCTGAAGGGACCTAATTACCATTTAACCAGCAGCCCATGTACAAGGCATAGAAATGAATACATTTGCAACATTTCACAGCTGGAACCGTTGGGAGAATGCATTAAACAGCTAATTGATGGTGAATCAGCTCAATGTCCCATGGAAAAAGTAAACGGACAAAACGTTACAAGGAGGATAGACGACGCAAACATTTTGGTTAGTGCCGAAAACGTCAACTTAACATCAAACTGCTCAGGACAAGGACGGGATATTTGATCCAATTTTCGGGTTGTACCATCAAGTTGAACAACGAGAAATACGCCAACAGCAACGCCGACGTATCACCGAAATTGTATCTTCCAACAACGGGACTTACGGTAACTCCTACAAAAATCATAAACAAAATACCTTTACAGTATTTACAGGAATTTAACTTGAAACATCGAAGTCATATAGAGCATCTGAATATGACTACCGACAACATACAGTGGAAATTACATCTGGTTGGCTGGCTTTCACTTGGAACATCATCAACGCTAATGCTAATACTTCTAGCCGCAATAGTCATAGGACCGTTCTACGATTCTGGAGACAAAGTCGAACCAACACGGGAACCATCAACACGGAGATACCTACGGTACCAGAAACTTCAGGACTAGGACACGACGACAATATAGACCACTCCATCAGGCCACCAAGATTCATCCCACAGTAGACGAGGATCGTGAAAGCCGAGGACGACTTTCCAGTAGAGAGGGAATCGTTAGGAAGACACTGGTGAGTGGATCAACCAATCACCGGTAGCTGGTAGTTTGGCGCGCCTTCGCCAGCATGTATGACCATACGAAATAATCCAAGGGATTCAGATCTGATGAACAGGGAGGCCATTCATTCTTGTCCAAAAAGTCGGTCAAATTTTCTCGGCACCAGCCCTGAACGAGATTTGCAGTATGCGATTGCGCTCCGTCCTGCTGAAACACATAGTGATCATCTCCAAACACCTTTTGTACATATGGCTTGACAACTTACTCCAAAACTTCCGTTTTATAACGGAATTCACTTTAACGCCTTTTTCGATGAAAACCAGTGGTAATTTGCCTCGCTTGCAAATTCCTCCCCAAACCATCACTGACGCAGCACTTTGGAACCGTGGAATATTCCTATCACTCTCTGAAACAGTTCTCGAAGAGAGAGCCCACAATCTGTCGTTCTGGACATTGTGAGATTGTTGCAAGACGAATAACTTTTCGTCGGAAAAGATGTATTGTTTCCCACCGTGCCGTGATAAAAGCAGACTTGCTCTTTCGAGTCGTTTCTGCTTGGAAGGTTCCGAAACTCCGTGAACCTTACGTTTCTTGAAAGCTTGGAATCGAATAACTTTTCGTCGGAAAAGATAAATTCTTTCCTACAGTGCCGCGACAAAATCAGACCTGGGGACTATTCATAAACCACGTAGACTTTTCTGGGGGGAGGGGGTTGGGGGGTGTTTGACAAAAGTCTACGCTCCATACAAAATTTAAAAAAAATGTATGAAGAAAAGTCTACGAGGGGGGAGGGGGGTAGGAGATTTTCAAAAATGAGTCTACGTGGTTTATGAACAGGCCCTTGCTCTTTCGAGTCGTTTCTGCTTGGAAAGTTCCGAAACTCCGTGAACCTTACGTTTCTTGAAAACTTGGAATCCAGGGTCATTTTGCAGTATATTGTGCATTGATGATCTCGAAACATTCAGATCTGCGGCCATTTTACGTACAGAGCGCTGTACGTGGATTTTCGTCTAATCCGTTCCCTGACTACTTTAACAACTCGTGCAGTCCACACCGTACGAGTACGACCGGATCTCTTCCGGTCACCCAACGAGCAGGTGTCACGGTACCTTCGGATGGTTCGATAAACAAAATCCCGCTTTACTCCGAGGTTTTTCAAATTTCTGAAAATAGCGCCCGGGCGCTCACCTTTCAAAAACTTTTTTATCACCACAGCACCAAACTCCTTCATCGCTGGTAAAAGATAAACACCGAATGAAAACAATCGGACGTAACCTAAAAGCCTTTGTATAAACAAAACTACACCAACACATACGTGAAGCATGTTGAGTAGTTTCAAGACACCAATGCAAGGAAAAGGTGTATGAGAATATATTGGACACGGTGCAGTTAATAAAACGGTAGAGCACACGAGGCTCTACCTCTTTCTCTTCATTTACTTGTAAGGTGTAAGTAGTAAATAGTGCTCTAAGTAAAGTTTGTGCTTTTTTTAAAAAGCGAACTTAAAAGTAAGATCCCCTGATTTTAAAATTCTCCGTTAGGGTTCCCATAATTAACGTCTTCCTTGTGTGTTTTAATATTATGTGAGTCAGTCACAGTTTTGTCGGTCTGGTCAGCTATGTCTATTTGTCTATAACGGTGACCATAAGGGCTTGGTTTTGCTTTGCCTTTTACCAAAATAGGGCCTTTAAGTGTTTTGAACATTTCAATATTTAATAGGTTTTGTTTATTATTATGTCTATCAGCAGTACGTCTTATATTGTCTTTTGCTGTCTGAATGTTTCTAAGCTTCAAGGCATTAATTTCAGCTGGATTTAAAGAAGAACAGGTACCGAAAATAATGTCTCTTGGTTTTAGGATAGTTGTACTGTGCGTTGCGTCATTGTACAGGGTCGTAGTCAGGGCCAAGCCCATCTGCTACCACGTTCTGCTTGCCTTTTTTATAGATAATTTTAAAATCATATTGCTCTAAATAAAGTCGTTGACGTGTCACCCTACCCGTGGCTTCGATCAACTTCAGCTCTTTTGTGAGCGGTTCATGGTCCGTGTAGATCACATAAATATATGGTCGGAACCTTTTCGCAGCAAAATAGATGGCCAGTAGTTCCTTAGCCGTGGCGGAATAATTTTCCTCGGCCTTAGAGAGCGTGCGGGAAAGGTAGGCTATTGGCCTTTCCTTCCCTTCTTCCAATTGTGACAATACCGCGCCAATAGCAATATTGGAGGCATCTGTCGTCAGTAAGAAAGGTTTATCGAAATCAGGATAGGCTAGTAGCAAATCTGAAGTCATGATTTGTAAAAGCGTTTTGAAAATCTACAGTTTCGTAATTAATTGTTTTGCTTTTCCCTCTCAACTGACTAGTGAGTGGTTTAGCAATGGTGGCCTGGGATAAACCGTCGATAATAGTTCACGGTTCCCAAGAAAGATTTAAATTCTTTTGAAGTTTTTGGCATAGGCCAATTGGTAACTCCCTTTACCTTACGAGGGTCGGTTTTACCCCCTCCGTTGTGACGACGTGACCTAAGAATTCAACTTCCTTACGAAGGAATTCTGATTTATCACATTGTACCTTTAGGTTAGCATCACGTAGGGTTTGTAACACCATCGTGATATCTTTTATGTGCACCTTCAAAAATGTGGAGAATATGATGATATCGTCCATATAGATGAAACATCTTATTCCCAGGTGTTTTCGGAGTACCGAATCCATTAGTCGTTGGAAAGTTGCCGGGGCATTCTTCAACCCGAATGGCATTCGAACGAATTCGAAATTTCCATGGTCTATATTGAATGCCGTCTTTGGCACATCTTTCGGGTCTATCTCTATTTGATGGAAACCGCTGGCTAGGTCTAAAACAGTAAAATACTGCGCCTTTCCCAGACGATCTAATATTTCGCTTTTCTCTGGAATTGGATATCTGTCGGCAGGAGTCTTTTCATTCAGCTTCCTGTAATCGACGACTATCCTATACTTTTTCTTACCAGAGTTGTCCATCTCTTTTGGAACGACCCATATGTATGGCCGAAGTCCAAGGAGATGATGACTCTCTAATTATACCCCTCTTTCCTCAAGTGATAAGGGTATTTGTAAGTCACTCGAGAGACGCGACGCTAGAGAGTACAATACTAAAACAAATATTCATATTGTGTTACAATACATGTCGAGCGAAGTGAAACAATATTCTACTGGGATTCCAGTTTCGTCAGATGAAACAGAGAAGAAATTATTGGAGCGTCGTCTTTATCTATCAAAGGGTGGCTGGTAGTGGCGATGTACATTGATTCCCACGCGTTCAATTGTTAGTTTTTCCTTACTTTTTTTTTATTAATTTGGCGTTCTCCCAATCTACGCAGTGGGCAAAGTTAACAGCGTGTGCTGCCACACTTGAATCATTGACTCGTCGATTCTCCACTGTTGTTGTAGTAATATTTTGAAAGGGGATACCTGGTGTTTCCCACTACAAGGTGATGGGTGCTAGAATCTATTTTAGCCTTCATCACCGCCAAATTCTCGTAGCCAATTAGGCCGTCAAAATATTTATGAAATTTAAAAATGTGGTAAGGAAGCTTCTTGTCGAAAGATTCCGGGAAAAATTTAGCATGTACCATTTTATCAATGATAAACTTTCCATTTCTGTTTGTGACTATTGAAGGGTGTTTGGATTTGGAGGCCTTTTAACGTGTTCCGTATTAATGTATGATTCATTGGCTCCTGTGTCAATGAGAAAATTCCAGAAAATTCGTCCAGTGTTTTGGGTTTTGCATTTCGAATAATGGAGGCGAGTGGCTCATTCACTCCATCTAAGAATTTGGTTACTGTTATCAGTTCTAATATTTGTGACGGTAGCATGGGGTGTAGCTGTAGGTTTGCCTTCAGCTTTGTATTCAATTCTTTGATGTCACTGTAAAATTTATGGCTATTTCTATCTCCTCTTCTAAAGTGGAATAGGTTATGTAAGTTGGTGGCGAAATCACGTTGATCGCCAAAGTTTTCTCGCAAAATATGCGTCAACTGTGTGATTGTTTCAGGGTTGCCGTTAGCACGGGAGTAGTACGAAAGGCCGAATCACAGAAGGCCGAATCACAAAATGCCGAATCACAGAAGGCCGAATCACAAAAGGCCGAAACACAAAAGGCCGAAACCACAAAAGGCCGAATCACGAAAGGCCAAATCACAAAAGGCCGAATCACGAGAGGCCGAGTCACGAAAGGCCGAATCACGAGAGGCTGAATCACAAAGCGCGCGCTCGCACCGGTCCACTTTGTCGCTCTGCCGAATTTATTCGACCTTTTGTGATTCAGTCTCTCGTGATGAAGCTAAGATATGTATTTAAAACATGTAGGTCATTTAGATTGACCTTTGCAAATTTTTATATGATAAATGATTACTAAGGCTGTGTTCCAATTCACGAATTCCTACTTAAACTTGACAGATGTATAATTATCGAATATGTCTGCTACTCGAGCTGACTCATTACTGGCAGACGGAAAAACCTAAATTCGTTATTTAAAAATTTAAATAAAAATTGGATAATTTTCTTGTTTAGTGTATTTAAGTTTACATTCATTTTTCTCAAAGTTGAATTATATTCAACTATGATTAGGGTTACTCATAATTGGATAACTACACAATAAGTAGTATTCATTCAGATTTTTGAGTTAATTTGACTGAAAATTTCTTATTCAGTAGGCAAATTAAAAATAGTGTGAAAAATTATTCAAACTGGGTAAATATTTTTCAGCGTGCAATTGTGCTTCAGAAACAGAACGGTAGAGAGGGACAGAGAATGATTGCTTCCGGCGTCTTTCATTGATGTTTTTTGATTGAGACAGTGAGGATTTTAAAGTACCAGTTTTTATCTTATGTTCGATGTTGAATTGTTGAATTATTGAGAAAATGAGTGCCATGAATGAAGATGATTTCCATGGGTTTATCGATGAAGAAGTTGTACCAGTATTAACATTGATTGATTCGCAAAAAGGAAAGCATATGCTAAGTATCAATGGATAACTGTACAACATTAACAAGGAGGTAATTATTCGCATTTAACTGATATTATAACTTTAGAAAAAAAATTCTATTATTTAATTAAGCTAATGATCGATTCTACTGGGACTGTGCCACCAGAATGCATTCAAAAAATCGAAACGACGCGTGCAAAAGTCGTGCGATTACAGATTACAGTGGACAGAGGTTGTTGGATGCAATCATTTATCTATTACCAGGATAATCATGGAATTGCAAAACGAGCAACAAGAAATTGAAGGACGAATTTGCCGCATTTTACAAGGAAACGTTCCACAAGAATCACGGAACCATCTGGAATAAATCAGAGAAATATATTTGAACAGTGACGATATCACTGACTTGAATTTTGTTGAAAGCATTGCTTTTCTGTTGGCGTCTAAGAAAAAAAGGACATTAACATATTTCCCTTTACTATTATTATTATTATTTTTTACTATCCCTTTTATTTTTATTTTTATAATTTTAATTTATAATTTATAATTTTTATAATTATTATCATGATTCATTTCTTTCGAACTGAACTGCTATTTTGCAGTAAAAAAGAAATAAAACTGCCATGTAGTGCAATAAAAATTAAAAATAAGCAGATATTTATGAGTAAATTTCATTCCTCCTAGGAGCTAAACACAGAATACATCATTTCGCATTTTTAACAGTGCAAAAGTGGTCTGTAGTTATGTTTTTTAACATGACTTTGTTACAATTATTAAAGTATAGACATTTTGTAGGAAACGGAACCTAAAGTTCAGTATTATAAGCAAATTGATTGAATTTTAATAAATTCAATGTTTAGTAAATTTTCGGCCTCGATCGATTCGGCCTTTCGTGATTCGGCCTTTTTGGCTTTCGGCCTTATTGATTTTCGGCCTTTCGTGATTCGGCCTTTTTGGCTTTCGGCCTTTTTGACTTTCGGCCTTTTGTGGTAGGGTAGAACATTTTCTGCCTTATGTGCTTCGGCCTTTTTTGCTTCGGCCTTTTGTGAATCGGCCTTTTGTGAATCGGCCTTTTGTACTGGTCCCGTCGGGAGCTCCCCGTTCACCCTTTACCTTGAACTCATTATAGAGCTCTTCAACCTCCTGTAGCCAGGCGTTCAATTCTTGTATGCTTCCAGAATACTCTGGAAGCAGTTTAATGGGATCGGGAATGGTATACGTGTTCCCTGAACCCTTAATTAAATTTTGAAGTTGGGCAATCTCCTGCCTCAACTGCGCAATCTCACTGTTTCTTGTTTCAGGCATGATAAATAGTGCGTATAAATGGAGGAGTACTTACAACAAAATCTGTAGCATCCGGTGTACGGTGAGCGGATTGGCTGTGGTCGTCCGTGGAGTCGATGTCGCTGCGGCGCTCGAAGGTTAACTCCTCGTGCTGATGCAAAGCGTGATGCGGCTTTGCTTCCTTTGTTTCTCCTTATCTTCCTCGTTTTTATCGCGTTTCTTCTTGTCCAACGATTATTTGTAACGTCCATGAGCATTCTTCGCATATTGGAATAAGGACTTGTTAATTTCAACTTCACTTACTCCGCCGGCACTAAGAACGGCATCATACACCAGTCATTGAGCAACGAGGCTTTCTTTGGCTTGGTTTTCGATCAGGCACTGTTAATTCACCGAAAATCCTCTTTCAACTGTCGCATTCCCATGGGATAGAATCAACATTTCATTAATAACCGCCATCAGGTAAACATATTCCTTGCCAAATTCTGAAATCACTTTGCACCACTTTGCACGGAAGGTCACGGTGGACAGTAGTTAATAAAACGGTAGAGCACACGAGGCTCACTTATTTCTCTTCAGTAACTTGTAAGGTGTACGTAGTAAAAAGTGCTGTATGTATAGTTTTTGCGTTTTTTAAAAAGCGAAATTAAAAGAAAGATCCCCTGTTTTTGAAATTCTCCAACCGACAGAACTAATTACACTTCTTATAGTTTTTCAACCATATCCTAGATTAATATGTATATCAGCACACTATCGTTAGGGTTCCCATAATTTTCGTTCCGGGAAAATGACAGTGTACACGGTGTTCAATAAGTTCGAATACAAGTTTTCATCATTGCGTAGGTATGCGCCATGTACATATTCTGCATTGGTATTGGTGTCAGCTTTAGCTTCATTCATACGCTACCGAATGTGCGCGGTGTTGACATTCAGTTAGTTGTTGTTTGTTTGTTACGCGCGATGAAAGAGTATCGGGACTTCGTAATTAAGCGTTTTTTGAACGGTGAGCGACCCGGCGATATATTCCGGCTGCTGAAATCGCATGGGGTCAAGCGGAACTTTGTCTACACGACCATCAGGCGATACCGGGAGACGTCCTCGACCAATGACCGTGCGAGATCCGGTCGGCCGCGTTCAGCGAGGACGCCACGGGTCATCAAGATCGTGAGGGAGCGAATTCGGCGCAAAAAGAACCGCTCAATCCGGAAAACGGCTGCAGATCTCAACGTTTCCATTGGAACCGCTCACACCATACTCACCAAGGACCTTGGTTTCAGGCCTTACAAAAAACGTAAGGTCCATGGCGTTTCGGAGGCTACCAGCAAAAAGCGGTTGGATCGAGCTAAGAGGATCCTCTCTCGGCACGCTGGTCAGGAGTTTGTTTTTTCGGACGAGAAACTGTTCGTGCTGCAGCAGCCGCACAATGTGCAAAATGACCGGGTGTGGGCGCCATCGAGGGACAGCATTCCTGAATCCAATATAAACATCCCTCGGTTCCAAAGTGCCGCGTCGGTGATGGTTTGGGGGGCAGTATGCAAACGTGGTAAGCTACCCTTGGTGTTTATTGAAAAAAACGTCAAAATCAACGCGGCGTACTACAAAACTGAGGTTTTGGAAAAGGTTGTTGCCCCCAGTCTCCGAAGCCTCTACGGCGATGAGCACTACGTGTTCCAGCAGGACGGTGCACCAGCCCATACGGCAAATGTGGTTCAAGCCTGGTGTCGGGACAATTTAACCGACTTTCTGGACAAAACTTTGTGGCCTCCCAGCTCCCCGGACTTGAATCCTCTCGACTTTTTTGTTTGGTCCTATATGATGGCGAAGCTGAACGAATACAAGGTCAGCACTTTGGATCATTTCAAGACGGTAATTCTCAAAATCTGGGACGAAATGCCCATGCAGTCCGTGCGTGCCGCCTGCGACGCGTTCGAGAAACGTTTGAAGCTCGTTAAGGAGTACAAAAGGGGGGTCATTCCAAGAGAAATGTTGTAAACGTTCCTTGTAAACATAGCTTTCAATAACATAAATCCAAAAAATAAAAAAACATGTTTTCATTTTTTTAACAAATTTTGAAAGTGTATCCGAACTTATTGAACACCGTGTATATACCGGGAAAAGCGGGTAAAAACCCGGGAATTTTAAAAAGGCCCATGAGTGGCCACCCTGTATATATATATATATATATATATATATATATATATATATATATATATATATATATATATATATATATATATATATATATATATATATATATATATATATATATATATATATATATATATATATATATATATATATATATATATATATATATATATATATATATATATATATATATATATATATATATATATATATATATATATATATATATATATATATATATATATATATATCTTTATATATATATTTTAATAAATATATATATTTGTTTATATATAGATATATATATATATATATATATATATATATATATATATATATATATATATATATATATATATATATATATATATATATATATATATATATATATAGATATATATATATATATATATATATATATATATATATATATATATATTTATATATATATACCTATATCTATATATATTTATACATAGATATCTATATATATTTATTTATATATATATTTATATATGTATATATGTTTATATATACATCGACATTCTGGTAAAGATGTGCGAACGCGCAATAGAGTTGTTTGCCCTGCCAGAGGATGAAAAGAGCTTCATTTTTTATGTCGGCTGAGGTTCGGGACATTCCGGAAGTGTACTGGAAGATCAGGACCACGCATGGGATAGCGTTAGTGATTGCGGTAATATGTGAAATAGAAGCGTACGATTAATTAAAAATGTTGAATTAAACTAAATTTTGCTTTGAAAAAACCTAGAAATAGTAGAGAGGCTCGCATTACCATTTGTAGACTTCTGTTAGATTGAGAGAAGTCTATCAATGTAAATGTGCACTTTTCTTATGTTTGTTAGCATTTTATTCAAATAAATATTCTTGCAATTAGAGAAAAAAATGCAGGTGATTGTGAACGGAAGTGTTTGTTGTTTCAACCTTTTTTTTTTTGTTTCAAACAGCAATTAAGTTTAAATCATACAAAATTTGTTTGAAACAAACCATAAGTGTTGGTAGAATAAACCAACAAAGTTGTTTGTTTTCGTGCTGTCATAATGAAACAACCAACAGAATGGTAAATTCAAACGGATGTCAGTTGAACTTAACTGCTCAATTCCCGAAACAATTACTCAAAATTTTAGTTAGTTTTAACCACCATAGGTAGTCAAATCAAACTAATATGATGTTTGTGCCCAATCCAACGTGAAATTCCGGTTAAATGAAACCTGAATATGTTTGCGTTTACCAATCTTTTATCTCAGTGTATATATCATTTTCAATGCTAAATGTCCATTAATTAGTGCCAGTATATAGTCATATGCAGATAATATAGATTATATGTAGATGATATGGATATGTATGTAGATGATATAGATATGACGCAACGTTGAGTGTTACAAATCCATAATCACTATGCCACAACGGCACAACGGTATTTTTCGAGGTGTTCTGTGTTTAGCGCCACGGTCCCCAAATTTCGACAGAATGCCGATAACTATTAAATGATGGTTTTCACACAAAAAGCTCAGGGCTACTATTGTGATTTTGAAAGAGTGCTTTACTGAATTATTATACGAGCTTGCTCATTGTATGCGCATGACGATTGCTGTTTGATAAATACCATATATTTCTTAAAATTATGTTTCATCTCAAGCATTTCTGCAAAAGTCTGCCTGGATCGTCCAGAGATGGAACGCTGCACATTAACGGATTGCCTTTTGTACCTTGGGCACTCCTGCAATGAGTTAGGATTCTCAACACAATAAATACACTTCTGTGCAGCTTGTGTGCCAGAATTCTCTGTGTGGCTTTCACCACACTTGCCAGTCTTTTGCAGTTGGAACAATTATATACCCTCGGTTTATGAAGGCACACCGGGAAAAAAGCTCCATCTAATTTTACATAATTGGGGAGAACAGAACCGGCGAATGTCACCCGAAACGAGTCGGAAAGTTGATAAACTTTGTTTTCGTCTTGCAACGATGCTGAATGTAGTTGACGTACATCCAATATAATTACAAGTTCACGAGTGACTAGAGTTCTTTTTTTTTTAATCAGTTCGTTTATTTGTTAGGCTCAGGCGTGTGTAACACTTTACGGAGCCGATATTCAATATTGTTATTTACAATGTATAATTTTTCAATTTTAGTAAACTGGGGTGCCAATTACCCGTGGCTAGCTCGAGGTTAATGGGCCACATTCAGGCTTGGCTTCTCTTCGCACGTGTAGCTAGCAAGTATACGATTTGAACCACACGCGGAGCAAAACACTCGATACACGCGGTGAGAACATCGGCTGCACGCCGTGCACGAGACCTTGAAAACGGAGCAAGAGCATTGCCTATCGGGAGCGTGTAACATGCAGAAAGAGAAACACGGAGGAAATCGAAGATGCTCCGTGCTCTTGGATTTCGGAAATCTTTCATCAGTGTTAGTACGCGGTTGTACGTTTTTGAATGATGGCTGAGAAAAGGAAGTTAAGTGGGAATGTGTGGAATTTTTTCTCGTGAAAATGGATCCGTAAAAACTGTCTTTCTAAACCCATTATGTAAAGAGCGGTCGCTGCAGAGAGGCTCAAAGTTTAATTTGACGGGGCATATTACTTCCGTTTACAACGAAGGCAGTAGAGTGTGGACTTCTAAAGTATAATAAGGGAAACCTCTACGCCGCGGATGTTAAAAAAAAACTTTTAGAAGTGTTATTTCGATTGATGTGTTGTTTCGATGGACCGTAATGTGTATATCAACAGTATTGTGCAGTGGATAACAGAGTGTGGACTTCCGCTCATTTTTTTCCGAGGGCTGAGTTAACAACATTTTGCAACCTATTGAAAATGCACTGAAGTTACCACATTTCGGTAGCAGAAACATAGTGCAACATTTGGATGTCGTGCATTCTAAGATTTGTGAATTCATTTAGACTAAGTTCGCGGGACGCATTGTTTGTATAAACTTAGCATCGCGTAGGGGAAGATCTGTGCTTGAGATTGTAACCCAAATTTCAAATCGTACCCTTGCTATAAGCCAGTATCGACTTAAACACTAGAGAGGTTTCGGAATTTTGTTCAATATTACCAAGCGGAATTTTGACAATTGATTTGCATGCAACGAAATGTCACATTCACTTACGGAATAATCGAGCGGAATATTTTTCCGAAAGTAAAAGTGACAGCTCCCATTAGTTTGCGTGGAAACCTTACAAATTTCAATTTTATTTTCCGTTCTTTTCAAGTAAATGGAATTTAACATGGGATTGATATAGGAAAAGATATTTCTTTCGAACTCGATACGACCTTATGGGCTGAAGCATTCTCGGCGGTAGCAATAACCTCATAATTTAGAATTGATATAACTCAGAATCTGTACTAGATATTGAATTTTTAATCACATAACTTTGTAAGCTTACTTGCTGTGAACAATCTGATGGAGTTCGATTCGATGTTCATTGACTAACAATCGAGATTTATCAATTTGAAAAAGCGAGGTAAGTTGGCGAGAATGAGATAAAAGATAGAAAAATATACATGGAGCAGCGATCGACCTTATGGTGGTAATATTTGGCCGCAAAACATTGGAAGTTATTCTTGAAAAAATTCTAAAAGTTATGAAAAACTTTAACATTTATCTGGGTCAAGGTTACTCTATCACTACTGATATTGGTACCAATTTTATTAAATGAACCGATATAATGAAAGATGCTCTGACTCTTCTTTCAACGAATTGAAAATAATTTCCATTTTCGGTTCAATTCACTTTGATATATTTTGGAAAAATTCAAAAGAATTTTTCCGCCACAATAACTCGAATTGCAAAACACTATCGTCATTCTATGTACACGTTCGAATTGTGAAAATTTGGAGCGTCACGAAAAATATATAGGTTTTGAACGTTAATAACTAAGTCATTTTACGATCGATTTACAACATGTTTGCACCAATCGATCGGAACATTTTCTACGCTTCGATTCCAATATTTAAATTTTTTGTTTTTTAACATTCAATTATTGTAATTAACGCAAATATAAGGTGATTTTTTTTAATGTGGTTTTTTTTTATTATATTTTCAAAATACACATTATTTTTTAGTACAGATTTTTTTTTTTTTTAACGAACGTCTCCTTGGAGGTAGTGATTGTTTTGTTTATTTGTTTATTTGTTGTTATAAATTTCATCTGACATATGTTTGTCTTCATGAATAAATCAGTTAACGCTAGCATTAAAATAGTCTTCTTATAAAAGTAGTCAATGGCATATTAAAATCGAACAAGGAATAAACACTATTAAACGCATCGGCAGCAGCACGCAGGGGTTCGTTCATACCATAAAGATGATTACGAGGCGCAAGGTGCAAAAAGTTTCGTTGTCGTATCGCTCGTTCAGGGGCATAGAAGCACAATTGATTGAGAAGTTCCGGAGAGTCAATTTCACCGGTGATCACCTTAGCCACAAAAATAGCTTGAACTCTACGCCTCCTTCGTTCTAACGTATCGATTCCAAGCAACCGACACCGATCTTCATAGGCAGGAAGGTTTGCTGCGTCCCGCCATGGTAGGTGGCGTAGTGCGTATCGAACAAACCTACGCTGAACAGACTCCAGCCTCGCAATCCAGCAACGTTGATAAGGACTCCAGATAACGACACTATTTTCTAGTATTGAGCGCACCAACGAACAGTACAATGATTTCAGACACAGAGGGTCTCGGAAGTCTTCAGATATTTTGAAAATAAATCCAAGTTGCCGGTTTGCCTTCGCTATTACTTCGTGGTAGTGTGGCCTGAACGTCATCTCTTGATCGAGAGTTACTCCTAAGTCTTTGACCTGCCTTACTCGTTGAAGTACGTTATCAGAAATATGATAATCGAATTTAATCGGCTTGCGCTTTCGGTTAAATGAAATAACCATGCATTTATTGATGCAAAGTGTCAGAAAATTTAAAGAGCACCACATCGCCATATCATCTACACGTGATTGCAGGTATTCACAGTCCTCAAGACAGTTGATTGTCATGAACATTTTTACGTCATCCGCATAAAATAATCTACACCCTGGAGGTAGAAGATGAGAGAGTTCATTGATGAACAGCGTAAACAAGAGGGGTCCGAGGTTGCTGCCTTGTGGAACACCGGAGGTATTGGTGAAACTTTCCGAGAGCGATGATCCGATTTTCACGCAGAGCAGGCGATTCTTTAGGTATGATTCGAACCAGCACGCCAAAGGGGAAGAAACACCAAGTTTTTTTTAGCTTTGCCAGCAAAATGCCATGGTCCACACGGTCAAATGCTGCTTTCAAATCTGTATAAACAGCATCGATTTGACCACCAGCGTCCATGGTGCGAACACAAAGTGAAACGAACTCGGTTAAATTCGTAGCAACAGATCGTTTCGGGTAGAAACCGTGCTGAGCCGTTGAAATGTATGTTTTGCAGGAGTTGAATAAAGCATCGTTTATGATGATTTCAAATACCTTAGAGCACGAACATAGAGATGTGATCCCTCTGTAGTTTTCTACATTCCGTTTGTCACCCTTTTTGTAGACAGGAAACATGTGAGAAAGTTTCCACTCACCGGGAAACTTACTTTCGTGCAGTGACCGTGAGAACAGCTTAGCCAATGGTACGGCAAGCGAGTTAGAGCAGTTTTTCAGAATGGACGACGGAATCCCATCCGGACCAGCAGTATACGAAATTTTCAGCTTTCTGAGGGCCGACAGGACGGCGTGTTCGTCAATAATAAATGCATGAAAATCAAAAGCATTACTTGGAGTGTACTGAGTCGCGGATGCTATTTGAACGGAAGTGGCAGGGATGTCATTGAAGGTACTTTTAAAATGCTTAGCAAATAGCTGACATTTACCCAGCTCAGAGCTAGCAAGTTGTTCGCCGAGATGGACTGATATAGGCAAACCAACTTCTTTGCGCTTGGAATTCACAAACGACCAAAATCCTTTAGGGTTTCTACGAAGAGATGACTGCTTACGAATAACATATCGACGATATAGGGAACGGTTGTAAACACGGTAGGCATTGCTAGCACGGTTGAACTGTTGCTTACTAAACTGTGTGCGACTCCGGCAGTGATGTCGCAATGTTTTTGCTCTGGCACGTTTGAGTTGACGCAAATGGCTATTGGACCATGGGGGCTTTGGCTTCGGGCGACACAAAGGAACATGTTCAGCAATTATATCGCGAACAATGTGGCTGAAGTAGATCACAGCGTCGTCAATGCAATCAAAATCATCGATAGGTTGCCAATCGACACGGGAAATAGCAGCACAAATATCGGCATGATTAGCACGGCGGTAGTCGTACATCTGCGAACCATCGGCGTAATCGTCAAACGTTATCGATTCAGGGAGGTCAACCACCACGTCCAAAGCTGGATGGTCGGCGTCGAGAGAGATAAGCGGTTCAATAGCTTCTGCAACTTTACATGCATTGCTAACTGCGTCGTTTCCAAGGACGAGATCCAAAAACCGTGAATTTCTGTTCGGTACTCCATTAAGCTGAGTCAAAGCCATGGAAGGAAAGACCGTCGACTAACGCACAACCGGAATTAGAAAGAACAGATTGAGGGTTGACTTCTAGAAATCCGTTATCCGTTGCTTTCCACTGCAAATACGGTTGATTGTAATCCCCAAACTGCAACACGAAGTCATTCAAAGCCAGGTTGGAGATTATTGAACCGATGGAATCCAGATGATCGAGTATGCAACTCATATTGTCACGTCGGTCAGGGGGTAGATAGATAACTCCAACGCTGATGATTCGAGTAGGCGTCGAGATTTTAATCCATAACTGCTCAAGAGTTATACTCGTCGTTGTAGGATCGATAAAGCTGTTCCAATACTTGGAGACCGCGATCAAAACACCACCACCACGGACCTTTGAGCTGTTCGTTGCATTGCGATCGGTGCGGTAAACAGCAAACTTGGGGCCAAATAGCTGCGCATTGTGGAATCGCTCATCCAGCCAAGTCTCCGTCAAAACAATGACATCATAATCGCATTCGCTGACAGCCAAGAAAAACGAATCTACCTTAGTTCGGAGTCCGCGTACGTTTTGGTAGTAAATCCGCATAGCAGAAACAGGTACTATGTCATTGTGCACAATAACATCAGTCGAGCAACCTCTAGAACCGTCAGAGATGAAGTTTCCAGGCGACGGCGACTCAAAGTTGGATAAGGCGCCAGGTGCACACCTGGGTTGATCACTAGAAGCGATAGACGTTACCGGAAGGAAGTTGTTCGAATCGCAATTATACTTGCCTGTGTGGACGGTTTGGAAGACCCCCTTTCCATACCCAAACACAGGACCGGGATGACTGTTGGTCGCTGGCTGCAATGGCTCGACTGTGATGAGAGGATTGGAGGCTTCCATGAGGCTTGCAGGCATACATCCCGGAGGTACGACGAGCATCAATGGATCGGTTGGTCTATCATTCAGTTGGCTGGAAACATTTGGAGTATCAGGAACGAAATAGGCAGGAATATGTTCATCGGAGTAGTACTTGCCCGAAGTGGTAGTGTGGAAGACCCCGTCTCCAATCCCAAACACAGGGCCGGGACGTCTGTTGAGCGCTGGCAGGAAAGGCTCGACTGTGTTGGGTGGGTAAGGGGCTTCCAAAAAGCGAGATGTGTTGCGTCCCGGGATAACATTGTTTAGTTGACGGTGGTAGCTGGCGATGGCGAAGCTTGGGGTACCAGTAATGGTGTCACTACTCTCCTGATTTTTGACGGAACCCGAAAATCCTGGGAACCGTAATCCTCGAATTCACGGAAAACCAAACCTTCATACCAAGTCGATGGATCAAGAGCTTTATCCTTAAGTGACGGGTCGAGTCCGATTTTGAAGGACACGAAGGAAAGCGTGTTAGTTTCCTTTCCTTTAGCAATAAGTTTCACCACGGGCGGGTTATCTTCTATCTCAAGATTGGCTTTAACTAGAGCAGCAACTGCTTCAATGCTGACGTCGGGTCGGATTCTCGACAGATACAACCAAAACTTTTTGGCCAGATCTTGGCTGCATATGGGAATGGTGACATCATTCTCCTGTGGTTTTTTGCTACCCATGCGGCAGTCAGAGGCTGGCTTTTCTGCATCAAAAACGCGACGAGGACGTTTTATAGTTCCTACATGCTCAAGTGTAGGCCAATGTGCAGTCTCAGCAGGAATCAATTGAGCGACAGGCTTAGAGTTTAGTTTCTTAATTTCACTCCTCAGCTCGGTTATTGCTGTTGTAAGTGAACAAAGAGGTGAATTCTCATCAGCTTTGTTCGAGATCGTACGGAAGTGCGAATTCTCAAACAGCTCCGCGCACCCATCACACATCCAAAATAGATTTTTTCGATGGGATGAGAAGTACGAAAGCAGTGCACGTGTAACACCTGAACAGGTATTCATGTGAAAAGTAGCCCCGCAGTAGCCACGGCAGACTACGTAATCGATACCAGTAATTGCCTCGGTGCACTTTGCACAGTGTTTTGCCATAGTGATGCGCCTAAGCGTATACTGTACAACAGCCGATGTCAAGCAGATTCGTGCAGATGGAAAGCTCAGCAATGTGAATAGAAGCTTGCAATGAATTCCGTCAGATGTCGCTTCAGAAAAAAAATCGACGTGGGGGGAGCTAGGCACAATAGCACTAAACAAAAACACAAACACTCCGATTGTCCGTCGAAAATTGTTTGATTATTATCACGGCGGCGACGTAGAACGGAACAAATTTACACGATATGAATTGATGACGCATAAACTTAGAACAAAACAACCGAATAATGATTTTACAACATAGACGACACAAGAAAAAGTTAAAAATTCACGACCGAATATCAGAAAACTTTCGTTATAGCAGAGAACTTTATAGTTTTAACGGGTACACCTTCGCATTTTGAATTAGTTTTTGGGGGGGGGGGGGGGGGGAGGGGGGGGGGGGGGGGGGGGGGGGGGGTGGGGGGGGGGGGGGGGGGGTGTGGGGGGGGGGGGGGGGAAAAAAAAAAAAAAGAGGGGGGGGGGGGAGGGTTTTTTGGGAATCATCTCGATGCAAATTAATTCTTAAATTAATTTATACTTACATCTTGTAGGGTAGGGAACGGCTTAATCAGGGGTCACTATTTTAATCAGTTGTTAGGAAATAGGTCTATAACTCCTACATTTTCCTAATTATTGCATTTTTAATGATACGATCATAAGCTTTATCTATTGGGCCAATGATTCGATGAATGAAATTGATTAATTACCAATTTATTACTGTCATTTTGAAGATTTAAAATACATCATGTAGAAACCATCAGTTTCTGACCTGCTGAAGAAGTTCGCTCCAATGTTGCCTTTGTGTATTTCGCATTTGCATCGCGTGTACCGGAGAGCATGTCTTCATAAGCTCTCTCCCACAACTAGGCTTGTTGCCAGAATGTGATGTTAAACATTGAGTTAAATTTATTACATATTTAGATAATCTGAAATCGCTATTTATTTCATGTTTCTTCCAGTCATTGGAGGTTGATCTATGCTTATGATTTTATTGTCCATCATCTGGCACTATCATTTGCAATAAAAAATATGTTTTGGAGCTGTCCAACGACTAATAATGCTTCGCCGTTGAGCTGTAGCTATGGCATCACTGTTGCTTTTGAGAGAGCCCATGTTTCCTCTCTTTTTTGTTAACCATGGATATAGCGCACCGGTAATGTAACGTGAAGCCTGCTGTCTCTTGCATTTGTTTGTTTTTAAACAAAGCATCCCGTTTGTCATCACAGTCGCTTTGGGTAACATTTGCGTGAGAGTAAATGAAATAAGAAATACACATTGCCAATCTAAAGATCAATGACAAACTAAAAGTTTGGTCGTGTACGTCTGTCTCATAACCTGCTTGTAGACGAGTTTGTGATCGTAGCAATCGACATGTTTTGGTTGATTGTTTTGGAGAGCGGATGGGTAAAACGAAGGAGCGGGTTGAGGAAATTGACGTTTGCAGCAAATCGTCAACTGGCCTATTTTAGTTCGCCTTCGCACACATGCACGGAATAGCACTCATACAATATTGTTAGTTTATGTACCGATAGAGGAGCTGAAGAAAACATTTTTTTAATCGGAAAGCAATCCGCATGTGTTTAAGAAGTCCCTGCAATTGGGAACTTTATTCCATGGCTATGAAATTTTCTGAGCCTAATGCTCGTTGCTGAAGGTATGTTCCGATAGACCAGACGTAAGCAGAGGGATTAATCTCTAAATATCGGCAGTTTTAATTATAGATTACATACAGCTTCATCAAATGTCTCAGGGGCTGACTAAGCTGATTAAAACCCGTCCCGCACCCTATGTGATGCACCATGGGCGGTGTCATGAAATCAATTGATGGTTTCTTATGAAATATCAACTAGTAAACCTAATGATCCGCATGATTCTAAACGAAAAAAAACGAAGGGGGGGGTTTGTGGGGGGAAAAAAGAAAGGTGGGGGTGGGGCTGGTTGTTGGTGTTGTTAAGGGGGGGGGGGGGGGCCTCCTTGGCCCGGGGGGGGGGGGGGGGGGCGGGGGGGGGGTGTATTTAAAAATTTTTTTTTTTTTTGGGGGGGGGGGGGGTGGGGGGTGTTGTGGTGGGGGGGGGGGGGGGGGGGAAAAAACACGAAAAAAGAAAGTACTTGTTTTAGCCAATTAACTTTTTTATTGCTGGACTTACGGACTGTGTGGGTGTGTCGAGTGTGAAACGTTGCGGCCGGCCGGTGGTGAGCTGCTAAGACACGTGGTTGACGGACTGGCACTGTCTACGTCGCACAATACGCCCGCTGGATTGACGGTTTGCCTGCTGGGTCGTCTGATACCCTGGTCGATCGTTGACTGGATCCGACGCTGGTGGGATGAACGGGATAATGGGTTGGGCAAATATGCACTCCGGACTTATGAGTTTCTTATGCCGGTAATGGGTCCTGGGGTATCACGAATGCAGAATGGGGACATTAGTGTGGCTACGGGGGACATTCAATCGAATGTTTCAACTTTGAGCTTTATATTGCTCTTACCTGATACAACTTTCTTTGTGCTATCATCCGTATTGCTGGTACAATTACTTGGTTGCTTGGCGCACCGTTTAATTTCGGATTTTCCTCACTGTACTTTACTTCCAACTGTATGGTTCGAAGCTCTGGATAAGAAAGAGCTTATCTAACCCCGTAGCCTGTCCCCCCTTTTTCCCCCTTTCCCCCTTTTTTTCTTTTTTTTTTTTTTTTTGGGGGGGTTGGTTGTGTTCTCTTTTTTGGCGGCATGTTGCCACAAGAGCATCGAGTGAACTGGCAACCCGGTCGACAGAACATCACGCGGTGAGCGGCCAGTCTATGCGCAACGATCTCTATCTGAGAGACGTCAGTCAACTAGAACAGCGAAGTCAAAAATAAAAAGGACAGTTCACAACAAAGAAAAGTACATGCGGGTGAAATTTATTAGTGCGAAAAGTTAAATTTAAAGTTATTATTCTACTTACATACTAGTTTAAATCTAAATAACTGTTACGACTAGTAAAGGTAAATTATTGATTAAATAATGAAATGTGAATCAAACTAAATTAAAAATAACATCCTAGGACGAAACTTAACCTAAGCTGTTGGATGCCTGGATTGAAAGGCTAAAATGCACAATAGGGCCACTGATTTGTGAGTTTCCTAAAATAACCTTAAAAACTAAGTCTTATAATCTAAAACTCTAACTTACAGATTTGAAGCATACACAATTTTCAATAAATTCGCTGTTCAATAATCAGTGCTGCGCCTTTCATTGTTTGGTGATCCAACAATCTTCAAATAAATCATCGCGCAAATGTCGATTCCATTACGAGATCCAGAGATACAGCATGGTAATTGTGCTGCTTGTAATAATCCGGATGCCGATGTTAACTACGTGCAGTGCGATGGATGTGATTTGTGGTGGCACTTTTCGTGTGCAAATGTGACGGAATCCGTCAGCGACCGAATGTGGATATGCGCTAAATGTATCGAAACCCCGCAACCGAATCCACCCGCACCAGGAAGTATCTCGTCGAACTGTACGAACTCTAGTATGCAGCGTAATCTCGCCCTACTGAAACAACGTCAGGAGCTCGAGCGGCAACGGATGGAACATGAACTTCAAACGAAATTTTTGGATGAGCAGCTGAGACTGATGGACAATGCGATTATACCCCGGAGCCGGGCAAGCAATTGCGAACGTGGAGTAGCCGATTGGATCGGTAATAATCCGGATCAAGAAGATGGCGCAGTGGGTGGTCAACCAATTCCACCAGCAGCTGCTCAGTCCGTGGACGTAAATAGTCGCGACGTAGTAGAAGCGGTGCGCAATGTGGAAGAGCAGCTAGAACGATGCCAGCTACAGTCTGTTCCGACCAGCCAGCAACTGGAAGAGCTACGACGTCAGTTGCAGCAGTGTAAAAGGCAGCTCGGTTTGGATCCAAGCTACTGGAATATCAGTCCGACGGCCGTGCAACATCGGTACACCTTCCCGAGTTCATCCAGCGATAAGCGTCAAGATAATCAGCAACCAAGAAAGCTGGGTGCCTACAAGAAATCGCATGCCATTGAGATTGGCGGTGCAGGTAAGAGTAATGTTAAAGAGAGTGGTTTTTCAAATAAAATGTACGGTGGTAATGTCCCTCATAAGTCCTCCATGATCCCCCACGATACGGTTCCCTTTGCTGCCAGGGATCAGCAGTCTGATTTTCGCGATTTCGTACAAGCTCCTCTCGATAGTCGCCCGCAGCAAAGAGTCCCCTTCGCCAACAACGAGCAGCAGCGAGAACCCTTCGCGCACTCCACGATTAGAAATGTACAGCCTACGCCGTGGGAAGAGTGGTATCATCAGCAACAACAACAGCAGCAGCAGCAACGTCAGCAGGAACAGCGTCAACAACAGCAACAACAGCAGCAGCAACATCAGCAGGAACAACAACAACAACAACAACAACAACAGCAGCAGCAACAGCTAGAATGGAATCCTCATCATAATGGTCCATCGCAGCCTCAGCTAGCATCACGTCAATCATTGGCTCGTGATCTCCCATCGTTTTCGGGTGATCCCGCAGATTGGCCCATTTTCATCTCGAACTACGAGTAC
This sequence comes from Aedes koreicus, assembly GCA_024533555.2. Lineage (NCBI taxonomy): Eukaryota > Metazoa > Arthropoda > Insecta > Diptera > Culicidae > Aedes > Aedes koreicus. The sequence goes on from JAHHFK020004431.1 coordinate 160,502, forward strand.
ACGACAACGTCGTGTGGATACACGGATGGAGAGAACATGCTACGACTTCAACGATGCCTCAAAGGACAGGCCCTGGAGACGGTGCGCAGTCGATTAGTATTGCCTGCTGCGGTACCGCAAGTCATCGAGGCACTTCGTAGGCGGTATGGACGTCCGGAGCTGTTAATTAACGCGTTGCTGGAAAAGGTGCGGAAGATTCCTGCCGTAAAACCGGATAGGTTGGAAGGACTGATCGAATATGGCATGGCAGTGCAAGCTCTCTGTGATCACATTGAAGCTGCTAACGAACATGCGCACCTGTCAAATCCAATGCTTCTTCAGGAACTCGTCGGGAAGTTACCGTCGGACCAAAAGCTAATGTGGGCCGGGTACAAGAGGGGTCTCCGCGTAGTGAATCTGAAGACTTTTAGTAGCTACATGGAAAACACGCATCCAGTGTAGTGCTTTTCGAACCGGAGTCTGGTAAGGGCAAGGACAAACCAAAGCCGAGAGCGTATATTAATTCCCACACCGAGAACACCGTCACTCCTGACCGGTCAAGCAAGCCAATCGAATGCATCTTTTGTAGTAAGGTGGGTCATCGTTTGCGAGAGTGTTCGGGGTTCAAGAATTTGAATATAGACGATCGTTGGCGAAAAGTTAGAGCTTTGTCACTATGTCAGATTTGCCTATTCAGTCACGGTAGGCGATCGTGTCGGAGCAACAACCGTTGCAATATCGATGGGTGTCAGTATCGTCATCATACGCTGTTGCATTCAACCAGGCGGACTACAGAAGCTGCTACGCCAACTCAACACGCGGGAGCCACACTCATCAGTATCTCGGATCGAGTTTCTTGTTTCGGATCGTGCCTGTTACGCTCTATGGGCAATCTGGTGAGGTAGACACGTATGCTTTCTTGAACGAGGGTTCATCGCTGACTCTATTGGAGAGCGGTATTGCAGAGCAACTTGGACTAACCGGAACTACACAGCCACTGTGCCTACGGTGGACCGGGAATACGTCAAGAGTCGAGGAGAAGTCAAAGGTCGTCACCATCACCATCGGTGGAACTGGTTCGCAAAAGCGGTTTAGGATGTCGAACGTTCGTACCGTGTTGAACTTGAACCTGCCTAGCCAGACCTTCAGAATGGACGAAGCCGTGAAGCACTTCGACTACCTCAAGCACCTACCTATACAGAGCTACAAAAACGCCGTGCCGAAGCTGCTTATAGAACTTGACAACCTATCATTAGCCGTTCCGTTGAAGTCGAGGGAAGGTAACGGCAACGGACCAGTTGCAGTGAAGACTAGGCTCGGGTGCTGCGTCTATGGGAAGCAACGGCCTGGAGCGAAATGTGAATACAGTTATCATATTTGCGAATGTACGATGAATAAGGAGCTGCATGAGGCCGTCAAGCGGTTCTATGATGTCGAAGAAGTCGGAGCAGGGAATGGCACCCTGCTATCTAAGGAGGAACAGCGAGCGCTGGATCTGCTAGAACAGACGACGGTTCGTGTCGGAAACAAATATGAAACTGCATTGCTGTGGAAAGAGGACGAGGTAGAATTGCCGGATAGCTACACTATGGCGCTTCGCAGGCTGGAATGCCTCGAAAAGAAAATGCTACGGGACCCTACGTTGAAGCAGAACGTCTTCAGACAGATGCACGAGTTCGTAGACAAGGGCTACATCCATAAAGCCACAAAGGACGAACTAGAAGCCGCGAATCCTCGCAAAATCTGGTACCTCCCTGTAGGGGCGGTGATTAACCCGAAAAAGCCAGACAAGACACGGATTGTTTGGGATGCTACTGCCAAAGTGGATGGCGTTTCACTGAATAGTATGCTGCTGAAAGGCCCAGACCAGTTGGTGTCGTTGTTAGGAGTACTGTTCCGCTTTCGACAGTTTGCGATTGCGGTGTGCTCCGATGTAAAGGAAATGTTCCTGCAAATTCTGATGCGCCCAGCCGACAAGCACTCACAAAGAATTCTGTGGCGTGTTGATCCAGCTCTGGACCCGGATATCTTCTTGGTTGATGTCACGACGTTCGTATCGACATGCTCACCAGCTTCAGCACAATTCGTGAAGAATAAGAACGCTCAGGAACACAGCGATAAATTTCCCAGAGCGGCAGCAGGAATACTACAGAGTACGTACGTAGACGACTACCTCGACAGCTTCGGGACGAAAGAGGAAGCTTGCCGTATTTCTGAAGAAGTCCGACAGATTTTCCGAAACGGTGGGTTCGAATTACGAAGCTGGATTTCCAACAATGAGAGTGTACTGCAGTACCTAGGAGAAATGCAAGTTGCTGCCAGTAAATGCTTGATAACAACGAGCACCAATACGGAACGAGTGCTCGGGATGTTGTGGGACCCACTAACGGACGAACTATCGTTCAGCACTCGAATGAGCGATGAAGTTCAATCTCTTTTGGAAAGTGGCAGAATTCCGACGAAGAGGCAAGTGTTACGCTGTGTCATGACCCTGTTCGACCCACTGGGGTTATTGGCTACCTTCTTGATTCACGGAAAGATTCTGGTTCAGGACTTGTGGCGCGCTGGAACCGGATGGGATGAAGAAGTCGGTGACAAGCAATATGCGAACTGGTGTAGGTGGATCCGGATGATTTCGTACATAACGAATATTCGAATTCCTCGTTGCTATTTCCCGGAAGCGGCAGAACGTACGTACGAAGATACCGAACTTCACGTCTTTGTTGATGCCAGTTTGCTTGCGTATTCCTGTGCTCTGTACCTGCGTACAAGTGGTTCTGAAGACACGCCTCAGTGTTCACTGATCGCTGCGAAGGCAAAAGTAGCCCCTTTAAAACCGATGACTATTCCGAAGCTGGAACTACAAGGTGCCTCCTTGGAACAAGAATGGCTAAGTTCGTGCAAGCTAATCACTCCATTCCTATCAGAAGACGAATCCTATGGACAGATAGCTCGGTCGTGCTTTCGTGGATTCGTGCAGACCCGAGAAACTACCGGCCATTTGTGGCCAACCGAGTCGGAGAAATCCTCGAAACAACTACTGCTGACGAGTGGAGATGGGTGCCGTCGGAGGTTAATCCTGCCGATGAAGCAACAAAGTGGGGGAGTGGACCCTACTTTGGCAAGGATAGTAAATAGTTTAACGGACCAGAGTTCTTGCACTTCCCGGAGAAGGAATGGCCAAGCTCTACGAAACCAGTAACGGACACGTCTGAAGAAGCTCGTGTGCTATTTCACGCTACATGGGAACCAGTGATCGAATACGAGCGGTTCTCCAAATGGGAAAAGCTGAAGCGTAGCATGGCTTATGCGCTACGTTTTATCTTCAATGCGAGAAAGAAGGAAGGGCGACGCAACGGCCGATTCACTCAACAGGAGCTGTATACTGCCGAAATAGAAGTCCTGAAACAAGTTCAAATGGAAGTTTTTGCGGATGAGGTGACAACGTTGAAGAACAATCAAGCGCTACCGAAAGACAAGCAGCAAGCAGTTGAAAAATCGAGTGCCATATACCAACTAATGCCGACGATGGATGATCAGGGATTGATGCGACAGAACAGCCGAATTGCAGCAGCGAAACATCTCCATCACAGCGTACGCTTTCCAATCATCCTGCCAAGGAAGCACCGGTGTGTCGAACTCCTTGTCGCAAGATATCATCGCCTGTACCGTCATGCGAACTCCGAAACTGTGGTAAACGAAGTCCGTCAACTGTTCGCCATACCAAAACTCCGCTTAGTGGTGAAAGGGATTGGACGAGACTGTCAATACTGCAAGATTCGGAAGGCACTTCCGACTGTTCCACCGATGGCACCATTACCAGCAGCAAGGCTAGCCATGTACGTCCGTCCATTTAGCTATGTTGGAGTGGACTACTTTGTTCCAATACTGGTCAAGCAGGGCCGCGCGCTTGTAAAAAGATGGATTGCGCTTTTCACCTGCCTGACAGTGTGCGCTGTTCATCTTGAAGTGGCGTATAGTCTTTCAGCAGCGTCGTGTATTTCGTGCATCCGAAGATTCGTCTGTCGTCGTGGATCGCCTGTGGAGTTTTTCAGCGACAACGCTACACATTTTCATGGAGCCGAACGAGAACTTCGTGAACAGATCAACGAAGGAGTATCCGCGACGTTCACTAGTGCCAACACGAAGTGGTCTTTCATTCCACCAAGCGCTCCGCACATGGGTGGCGCATGGGAGCGGTTGGTCCGTTCAGTAAAGGCTGCGATGGGGGACGCATATACCGAAGGAAAACTCAACGATGAAGAGCTGCAAACCGTTATCGTCGAGGCAGAGGGCATTGTAAATACTAGACCACTCACGTACTTACCACTTGATTCTGCGGAATCAGACGCGCTGACCCCGAACCACTTTCTGTTGGGGAGCTCTAACGGAATCAGGCAGCCCAGCGTGAGTATCGAGTCTCAACAAGGGACCTCCAGGGAGTCGTGGGAACATATTCAGCGGCAACTCAACCGATTCTGGAAACGATGGCTGAAGGAGTACCTTCCGGTGATCCGAAAACAGTCCAAATGGTTCGAGGAGTCCCGACCAGTGAAAAACGGTGATTTGGTGTTGATAGTGAACGAGGCCAAACGTAACGGTTGGATACGTGGGACCGTGATTGAGACGGTCAGAGCACCAGATGGTCACGTGCGTCAAGCTATGATTCAGACTACGGGAGGAGTTCTTCGCCGACCTGTATCGAAATTGGCGGTACTCGATGTCAGCAGTTCGTGCGGTCATTGATGCCAGTGGACCGCACCCGGGGGAGGATGTTGCCACAAGAGCATCGAGTGAACTGGCAACCCGGTCGACAGAACATCACGCGGTGAGCGGCCAGTCTATGCGCCACGATCTCTATCTGAGAGACGTCAGTCAACTAGAACAGCGACGTCAAAAATAAAAAGGACAGTTCACAACAAAGAAAAGTACATGGGGGGGAAATTTTTTAGGGGGAAAAATTAAATTTTAATTTTTTTTTTTTTTTTATTATTGTTTTAAATTTAAAAAATTTTTAGTATTTGTAAAATTTATTTTTTTATATAATATAAAAGATCAGACTAAATTAAAAATAACATCCTAGGACGAAACTTAACCTAAGCTGTTGGATGCCTGGATTGAAAGGCTAAAACGCACAATAGGGCCACTGATTTGTGAGTTTCCTAAAATAACCTTAAAAACTAAGTCTTATAATCTAAAACTCTAACTTACAGATTTGAAGCATACACAATTTTCAATAAATTCGCTGTTCAATAATCAGTGCTGCGCCTTTCATTGTTTGGTTATCCAACAACTCGTTTTTGGCTCACTTCATAATGTGGTGTGTGTTTCTATGTGAAGTGTGTTTACAAATTTTGTTCTACTTATGGCTACTCCGGAGTATAAATATAATTTTTATTGCTAACATTTACTAACATTTACACTTAATTTTTACTAACAACCGAACATTTATTTATTTATTGATACAAAACTAGGGTAAATAATCTCAACGGTAACACCACCCTCTATCTCCTCCCAAAATTAATTGAATGATTTATCATCAATTAATTTTGCATAAGTTTACCTAACGAAATAGCATACCAGGTTTGAGTTGCACTTTTCGTGCATTAGACTTTCTCAAAAACAGACACTCTTGCGTGTATTCAAAAGATAGTTCATTCCATCATGCTCGGAATGCCATCTGTACCGCCTAAATTCCTGATTCTGTTAAACTAGCCTATTCATCTTCCAATATCCCAAAACAGTACATCGTTTCGTGAAAGAGGGCCAAATCATAAACCATACTTGCGAAATTATTTGGATGCAAATTTATCGAATGTAAATTAGTCTCTGTATTCATGACTTAAGGATGAAATTAAGGGTAATTAGGATGTGTTCGAGGAGTCTTTAATGTCACTTATCGAAAAACGCAGTGCAGATTAAACCGGTTCCAAAGAATCTACAATATACGATGAGGAATTTCGTCACTTCTAGTCTGCTTTCCCTCAACTGTTGTGTTCCACATTCATATGCTACGATCTCCGATAACGACCAACTATTGCTATTGAATTTCAATTTATCTATTAGAAAGAGAAAGAAATACACTGATAAGACAGACTACAGATACCTACATTCTTTTACATCACATTCGCGCTCTCTCTAATAATTTTAGCTCTTCCTAAACAATACGAGTATCATCTTCTATCAAACAATCGACTGACGTGGACGCTGTGATATTCGACGCTCTAACAAATCTTTAGACAATAGTGATTTGACGTGAATATTACTTTTAAAACTTGTCTGACTGATCGGTGAAGTTGCTTTTCTTTAATCCGCGCAACCGAGTTTTAAGTCTGCTGCGGAAAATATTCCCAAGTTCCTTCCGTTTTCGTCAGCTAATTCGTAGGAGCTGGTGCCCCTTCGAGAAACAATGGTGCATGGAAGATACGCTGGACCAAGCTTCGCATTGAACTTGTCACTTGCGGACGACTGTGCAAAGTTCCTTTTGTAGACTTTCTGGCCAACCTGATAAACCGGGGCCGGTTTAACAAAACGAAGATTGTATGCTCTAGGACTTTTATCGTGTGTCTTTTCTAAGCTTTTACGGACTACATCGTACACAGCTTGATCTATTTTTAATTTTTGTCCATCTCGTTCTGTTTTAGAAACTTCGGTTGTATCTGGATCCCATCGATGCCCTTCGCCACTGGTAATGATTTCATGACCAAAAAGGATACGATATGGAGTGAAACCTATCGAAGAATGTGTGGTGTTATTCAACATATGCTCAATCGACGAGATCTGTGTGTCCCACAAACGATAATCGTTTTTGACATACGTACGTATGCAGGCATTGATACTATGATTCAGTCGCTCAACAGGGTTTGCCTGCGAGTGGTGTCTCGAATTTGCCCAATGCTTCACTCCGTATGTCATCAGAAAATTCTTAAATCCGTGACTCAGAAAACTAGTGGCATTGTCCGTAATTATTATCTCGGGAACTGAGTATCGTCTAAACCAGTCCTCCTCAAGGATTTTTACGATTAGTTCCGTTGAAATTTTCTTGACCGGGACCAGTACTGTCCATTTTGAGAATAAGTCAAGAAGAACAAACAAATGAACATTGCCAGACTTAGATCGTGGTAAGGACTGTATTAGGTCCACTGCCAAAATTTGAAATGGCTTGCTTGCTAGTCGAGGATTCCCCATAATTGGGTGTTGCGAAATCTGATCTAAGAGTTTTGGATAGCCGATATGCAACGACTCATCGTGCTCTCGGATGAGTATTTGTTTTCTCTGGTTCTCTGGAACACAGAGCTTCCACTCATGCCGGTAATCCAGCACTTCAGTTTTGCTTGGGACCAGTTTGAAAAGCTGTTGGTTCTCAATTTTGTAATCTAAATGTTCATCCGGTGAATCTTCAACCTTTTCACATAGCTTAGAGTACCAAACGTCTCCATCAAAGTTAACTTCCGAAATTTCTACGGATCTGGATAAAGCATCGGGAATGATGTTATCCTTCCCACGCCTATGTCGTATTTCTAGATCATATCCCTGTAATTATATGCTCCACCTACTCAACCTAGAAGAGGTACTCTATTTACCCTTCATGATATGGGTTAAGGCTGAAGCATCGGTAACAACAGTAAAATGGGTTCCATCAATATATGGACGAAATTTCTCAATGGCACTTAAAACTGCCAAACCCTCCTTCTCTGATGCAGCATATGACTGCTGTGCTGGTGAGAGTTTTTGAGAAAAGTAAGCAATCACTTTCTCTCCCTCTTCATGTTGCTGGGTCAAGATAGCAGCGATTGCACTATCGCTAGCATCCGACTGGATTTGGAAGGGCAACTCAAAGTTAGGGTTTGCCAATATTGGTGCGGCGATTAAACTCTCTTTCAATCGCAAAAAAGTTTGTTCTGCCACTGGATTCCACGTTAATGATTTGGGCTTTTTCTTAAGAAGATCAGTGAGGGGTGCAGAGAGCTCACTGAACCCTGGAATAAATCGTCTGTAGTAATTTGCCAAACCAAGAAAACGACGCAACGATCGAAGAGATGCTGGTCGTTTGTAATTAATTATCGCCTCTATGCGATCCGGATTTGGTTTCAGACCTTCTGGAGTGAGTATGTAACCCAAGTAAGGGAGTCCCTTAGGCAAAATTTAGATTTTTTAAATTAATTGAAAGATTTGCTGCCTTCAAACGTCGGGCAACTTCGGATAAAGCCTGGATGTGCGCTTCGAATGTCTCACTCACGACCACAATATCGTCTAGGTAGAAGAACACATTTGGTTCGAGTTCCCCGTACCCTAGGACCTCATCCATTAGTCGTGCTAATGTAGCCGGACTATTGACAAGGCCAAATGGTAACCGAGTAAAATGAAACAGCCCTCTCCCTAATACTGAGAATGCTGTGTATTTTCTCGAATCTGGATGCAATGGTATTTGCAGGAAGGCTTTCGTTAGATCGATGGTAGTTAAATATTTGCTAGCACCCAATCTGCTCAATATTCGATCCTGGTGTGGGAGAGGATACGCATCGCGTTTAGTTCTCTCATTTAAACGTCTCGCATCTAAACACAACCGTACTTCTCCCGTGGGTTTAATTACCGGAACGGTACTCTGAGACCATTCACTTTTGCTGGGTTCTATTACTTGCAACTTCAACATTTGGTCTACCTCTCGGTTGACGCGCTTCTGCATCTCTGGTGAAGTGGGATATGGATTTATCCTTATTGGTGGTGCTAATTTAAATTCATCTTTTAACTCAATTTTGTGAGTTGTTAACGGTGTGACATCCAAAAGTTGATCGTCAACCGCAATTTTAAATTTTCGTTTAGTTTCTTCTAGTTGGTGTTTTTGAACCTCACTCAAATTTTCCTCCTTCTCTCCCACTTCATTCCACTCCAACTCCTCTATCCTTATTTTTTCTTGACTTTCCCTTTTCGTTACTTGACAGTCTCTGATCAGCTTTGCCGGTTGTATATTAAATGCTTTCCAAAAATCATCAAACCCTTAAATCAATCTTCTTCGTATATTGGGCGCCAAGAGAGTTTTAATAATTCGATTTTTGTTCCTAAACGTTATCGGGAGATAAACAAAACCCTCGACATCTACTTTCGTTCCCGAAGCTGTCTGAACTGACACCTCAGTCGGGAATATTTTCAAGTTTAACGATCTAATGAACTTTTTACAACCAGTACCTAAAACTGATCGATGAGCTCCACTGTCTAATAAACCAATGATCTCTCTTCCAAGAACACTCACTTTGACGAAAGGTCGTGAATCCCCACCAACTTTCTCATACAATTAATCGATATTCGGTTGAGCAGAATAATCGCTCTCTGAGAAAGGTTCAAATCCATTCATTAGCAGATTTTCGATCACATGTACGTTTGTTGAAGGTATTTCACGCTCTAACTCAGGTTGCCTTCTCAAGCTGAGTTCACTCCGTTTTTTTGACACGCAGGACAGACGGAGGTTATTACATCTGCAAAACCACAGATTCTATTAAATTTTCCTCTACGTTCGGGACAATCTGCATAATGATGACCACTCACTCTACAGTTATAACATACTCCTAAAGGAGGACGTCTGTATTGGTCAACTAGCGTCTGCATAGTTCCCTTTGCTGATCCCTCCATTGCACCTGTGGATCCCTCTCCTCTTTTCTCCTTTACCTGTTTTGGTTCGCTATCCACTAATTTATTATTATTTTCCGTATTTTCGTTTTTAGGTTTGCTCTTAGAAAACACCCGAGACCCAAAACTTGAATATTGTGACGTGCCTTTAGACTTCGACGAATCTGTTACATTAACTTCATTGACCTGACTACGGCGATTAGTATTTTCGTGAGACTTATGCAACATGCTCCAGAATCTTTTCAGTTTGGACAACGATTTCACTCCAGCACCAGTCATGGCGTTCTTGTAATCGAAGCGAAGATTTCGCCAAATGATGTCAAACCTTCTGCGTTCAGAAATCGGTCTAGTCATAGAGTGAAATATTTTCATCATGTCATGTAGATAGTCAGTAAACATTTCCCCTCGTGCCTGCCGTCTCTCTGTAGCTTGTACCTCGAGCTGAAAATTTAAATCGGGCGGTAAAAATTCCCGTTTCAGTTCTCGTTTTAATTCATGCCAATTTCGAAAATCTCTATTTTCAACCCCCTCGATAAACCAATCATTAGCGTGACCTGAGAACAGGTGAATTGCACCTCGGAATAATTCCTTTTCAGAGATATCTTCAGAGATACATCTCATTTTTATTTCTTTGAGGAACTCAGTAAGCTTCCTCCCTTGATCTCTACCGTCATATTTGAGTTTCCACTCAGCCACCGGAATACGCTTTAGCTCTCTGAACCGTCTACTACTGCTTTTACCTTTCCCTCTTCCCTTATCTGATTCCGAGGTACTATCGGAATCAGTAAAATCTGAGCTTTCACTATCCGACGTCGTACTAGAACTTGATGAGAATCTCTGTCTGCGATGGTGTTTTCTCTTTTTTCGTCTGGATAATCCATCTCTGTTTTTCGCTGAAATCTTACTTTTATTTGATTTATGTGTTTTTCTCTCTCTCTTAATATTTTTACCCAAGCTTTCCTCTTGTGAGCTTCTAGTGGACTCTTCAGACTCAAATTCATCGTATTTATTTTTCTCATTTTTGCTAGCTTTCGCCTTTCCTTCTACTGCGCAAGTGAGTTCCTTCTTTTCCTGTTCTCCTATTAATTTGTTTCCTTCCAATGCTGTAACTTCTTTTTCCGGGTCCCTTTTCAAACGGTCGTTCAAATTGACCAATAACCTTTCTAATCTTTTCTTTCGCTCTATGCTTTCACCTGCGTCTTTGATTTTTTGCTCCTCCTCTTCAATTTGATTTTTTCTCACAAGACGTTGCTGTTCTGTAGTCTGAACTATGAACGTTTTAAATAGTGAAATTAGGTCTATTGAATCCCCTTTCTTTCCTTCTTCAATTTCTTTTAATTCCTTCAGTAACTCTTCTGACCTTCTTAGTGAATCATTCATTTCCTTACTTTTCACATCCAACGACTGATTTCTTATAACACTTTCTTCTAACTGTTCTTCAATCGCTTTTCCTACCGCTGTGGTTTCATTTAAAATCTCAATTTCGCTTCTGACTTCTTTGAGCACATTATTTATGTCTTTTTTCAAAAAATCCGTCTCTGATCGATACTCCTCATCACTAAAATACGAAAAATGTCTAGCAAAAATTTCAGAAGCCTGCCTTCCTATTCTCACTATTTCGTTTTTAAAGTTCTCAGCACCTGAAATTTTGCTGAGCAGATAAATTCGAACTCGATAGTGGATCAATCGCGTTTTGAACTTTTGCCGTTGAAGAGCATAAATTTTGGGTTTGTCTAGTAGACCGCCTATGACTTTTAATTTCGAACCTATAGTTGAAATTTCTTCTTCTGGTTTGCGCCAGTTTTGTGAAAATATGAATTTGTTCGCTTCCCTTTCTTGTTTCATTTTTTCTTTAAGTTTTCTGCGTTTAATACTATCATGATCATCAAAGTGGAACAAAATATTCCTTATGAGCAATTCGTATTCTACCTCATCAATCGATAAATGAGACACGTTCATCGACTGATACAGCTTTTGCAAATCCATTTAAACGGTTGACACTGAACTCACTCAATGAACCAAATTTATCGTTTTAAACTCCTGTATTATGTTTGCATCAATTAATATCGCAAGTAGAATAAACTATCACGAAACATACACTGCCTGCGACTCTTAGTCGAATCAAGACCCATTAACAAAATACTTTTTCCGATTTTTTCCGCCGTTTCACTTCACCGCTATCTGGTATATGCACAACAAAAAGTAAGCTTTTGTGAGGGTACGTGCACTAGTAGTATGCTAGTTAGAAAAATTTCACTTGAGCGGGGAGAAACTATGGTGTTACTGAATTAATTAGTTCATCCTCTATCTCTCAAATTTTATAACCTAGTTTAAGCACAATTGCCAAATGGGCAGTTTTTAATCAATAGCTAACCTTATATTTGCACGCTCGCCTGCCTTTTCAATGCAAATTATGAATTTGATAACCTAGATTTTATTCACTCCGGAAGTGTAATTCTTTGGATTCTTGATCAGAAAGATTTTAGTTGGCTGGAGCGGGAATAAAACCCTCAACTTCATGGCAACCGCTTGAACGGCGAGCGACGCCGCTAACCACTTGACCACGAAGATTATGTGGGCAATTGATTTGGCCATTTTCTCCGGGACGCGGCAGTTTAAGCAACGTCATGTTGACCCGGTGCGTGGTAATAAACATTTCGATGAGCTCAAAAGAAATTTCAATCAAACATACTCTTTAGTTGGCAAATTGATTTGGTCGTCCTGAAAAGGACAGATTTTAGTTGTGGGATGATTTACGTCAGCGTCGGGCTTCTTCCGCTTGCCTCGTCTAGCGGACGTGCCACCCACATCAGGCGGCGTCTTCTCGATCTCCAGCAGCCGGGCGAAAAACTCGGAAAAGCGCTTTTTTATCACGAGAGCGTGTCGATGATCCAATAACGAATGATAACTGTTCGCCATGCCAGGCCTGTTTTGTATAATGGCATATACCATTACATGACAGGAAGAGGGTTCTCAACGAAGGCAATGCGAATCAAATTTTACAAAAGGACACGGGCCTCAGTTGTTACGCCAGACAGCAGCGTGGAAATGAAATCATTAGTTTTCATTAAAGCGACAGGTGTTTCGGAGGTTAAATTCGCATCTTCTCAACTCAGGCAACAGAAAAACGGCCCTTGTCAGGGCCTCAGATTCCCATCCCAACAGAGTTGAGATTTAGACACCCTTGCTTCTGAAACTGCAAAACAATGGAGTTTATAAATATTGGCCAGAAAAATTATAACTCACATTTGTAAAGTACCTGCAACTAATCTAATCTATTATCTGCAACTAATCCACTATGAAGAGGTAACATAAGAGTGGAGATTTTACTGCACGACGCCAATAGAAAGGAGGATGGCACGCCGAGCAACACACTCGTTTGCTCGGCGAGCGCGCTCTTCGGGATTCCTCTTTTGCCGTTTCGCACGCTCGATCTACCGAATGGGAGGAGCGTGTATTTGTCGGTGTAGAGCAGATGCCAAACACGCACGACGCACCATGCAACTTATGCCATGCGCGTACCAGATACACTGCACTCTTCGCTCAAACGGAGGAGCAAGCCAAGCCTGGTCACATTATCGTTTGGAAGGGGCTAGGCAGGTAACTTATTGATGGTATTATTTGCTGCTCATGGTTGCGACATCTACCAAATCCACGGTCCCTGTAGTCCCTTTCAGGAACTAAGCCGCAGATGGGTGACCACTGCTTGCTGGGCAGGTACAAGTAGCACGGAAACAAAAGGATAGTATAACTGGGACACAACGGCAAGGAATTTACTAGACTGGATGGGAGGGGGTGATGACATTACACTCTTAGGTCAGACAAACAAAGGAATTCGTAAATCGCTTGCATGTAGTGGAGATCACGCATTCCCAAAACTTCTCTTACCTCGCGGGTGGGTTGTCTACCTCGGGCCACTAGGGTATCCAATAGTCGTGCTCTGGAGGCATCATTACCCGGGCAATGCCAAACTCTACTTTAGAGTTCTTAAAACAACCAGAAGCTCGTTTCAAGTCCTTGACCATCAGATTCGCATCGGAGACAACGCCATCGATCTCCACATCTCGTGAAGAGACGTATACACAGTATTCAATATTGAATACTTCGTGGTCAGAAGTCTTGTAACCTATTTCAAAATTCAGCACTTCTACACGCAGCCTAAATTCTCCCTTTGTGAACCGAGACACTAGGATATTTATGCAGCAATTCTGTCGAAATGTCGAGAGTTTTCAACGGTTTATCTTTGGGCCGAAAAAAAGACAACCCATGGTCCCTTTGAGAACGGATGGTAGTGCTTGATGCATGTTACTTTGACCTCAGGAGAGGTCATAATTGTGCACAAGAAACACAATCACAAAACAAAAACAAACAAAAAACCCTTCACCAATCAATTAAATTAAATACTTTTAAAATAAAGTGTTGCAAATACCACGCAAAATGAAAAAAAGGAAGAAAAAAATTGGGGTAAAACTATAAGAAAAAAAACTTATTGCTAGTGGTAACAATAGAGCTTACCACCCTATTTAACTTCTTTTTTTTTACTCTTTATTTATTCCAAATTTTACTTTATTTTACATTCATATATTAACCTAGGTGTCCTGCTAAATAATAAACATCTCAACCTTATATGCTATCATTTATATCTAATTGTGTTGATATTATTTTTACCTTGTCTATTCAGTACTTTTAACAGGGTTTTTATGCATGCATGTAAGAATAATTATTGATTTCTTAAAACTAGTTCTTATCTATAGAGAGAATTGATCATTGCAATTGAAGATTGCAATGATTTTTGTCTAAAATTATGAATTGTTTTGTTGGACATTTCTTCTAGAGTCTCAACGTTTGAAATTCTATGTAATTCAGTAGTACTGAACCAGCGTGGCAGCTTCAAAATCATTTTCAGAACTTTGTTTTGAATCCTTTGAAGTGCTTTTTTCCTAGTAGCACAAAAACTAGACCATATTGGCACAGCAGCAAGCATGGCCGGTCTAAAAATTTGTTTGATATTGGAAGTTTGTTCTTCAAACAAAGTTTGGATATTCTGTTTATTAGAGGATATAAACATTTTATATATTTCTTACATTTGGCTTGAATGCCCTCAATGTGGTCTTTAAAAGTTAATTTTTGATAGCCCTGTGGTAAATCAGGGAGATCTGAAGTGAAAATATTATAAAGTATTGGCCCAATAATGCTACCTTGAGGAACACCAGCTCTAACAGACAATTGGTCAGATTTAGAATTCTGATAATTTACTTGCAAAGTTCTATCAGTTAAGTAGTTCTGAACTAATTTCATGATATAAAGCGGAAAATTGAACTTTTTTCAATTTCGCAATCAAACCTTCATGCCAAACACTGTCGAATGCTTTTTCTATGTCTAGAAGAGCAACTCCAGTGGAGCAGCCTTCAGCTTTGTTTGAACGAATTAAATTTGTAACTCTCAAAAGTTGATGCGTAGTTTAATGCTCATGGCGGAATCTAAACTGTTCATCAGCAAAAATTGAGTTTGTATTGATGTGAAGCATCATTCTATTCAAAAATATTTTTTCAAAAAGCTTACTTATTGGAGAAAGCAAACTGATTAGTCGGTAGCTAGAAGCTTCAGCCGGATTTTTGTCTGGCTTCAAAATAGGTACGACTTTTGCATTTTTCCGTTTAACTGGAAAGTATGCCAGATGAAAACATCTGTTAAATAGTTTTACCAAGAAAGACAAAGTACTCTCAGGGAGTTTTTTGATGAGGATATAGAAAATTCCATCATCACCTGTTGCTTTCATATTTTGAAAGTTTTTAGTTATAGTTTTTACTTCATCCAAATCAGTTTCCCAAGAATCATCAAAAATATTTTTTTGAGAGAAAATATTCAGATACTCCCTGGAAACCTGACCCTCAATAGGACATGTAAGACACAAACTGAAATTATGGGAGCTCTTAAACTTCTTAACAAGATTTTGAGCCCTTTCCGCATTTGTGAGCAAAATTTTATCACCTTCCTTAAGCGCTGGTATAGGCTTTTGAGGTTTATTTTTTAAATATTTTAGAAAGTTTCCAGACGATGGAACTTGGATCAAAGTACGACACTTTATTTTCAAAATGTTTGTTCCTCAGGGCAGAGAAGCGTTTTTTAATTTGTGTTTGTAAATCTTGCCACATGACTTTCATAGCGGGATCACGTGTTCTTTGATATTGACGCCTGCGTACATTTTTCAGACGAATCAAGAGCTGAAGATCGTCGTCAATTATAACTGAATCGAATTTAACCTCGCATTTTAGCACTGAAGCAGCTCTTGCTCTATTTATTGAGAAAGCCAGAGATTCAAGAGCATTATTAATTTCATTTCTTGTTTGCAATGTAACATTATGATCAAAGTTTATTCCATATATGTCAATATTGATCCCAATTAGCTCTACGGTAATTGAAAGTAGAACTGATGGAATTAGAAATGAATTCTTGAGATATTTCAAATGTTACTGGAAGGTGATCAGAACCAAAGTCAGCATAGGTAATCAATTAACTACAAAGTTGACATGAATCAGTTAGGACCAAATCAATAGTTGAGGGATTTCTGGCTGAAGAAAAGCAAGTTGGGCTGTTTGGGTATTGAATAGTGTAGTAGCCTGCAGAACAAGAATCAAAAAGTATATTACCATTGGCATTGCTTTGCGAATTATTCCATGAGCATGTTGCATTGAAATCACCAATAACGAAGAATTTAGACCTATGATGGGTAAGTTTCTGGAGGTCACCCTTGAGCCAGTTCTTTTGCTGGCCAGTGCATTGGAAAGGCAAATAGGCAGCTATAAAAGTAAATTGGCCAAATTTTGTTTCAACTGAAACCCCCAAAGTTTCAAAAACTTTGGTTGCAAATGAAGAAAGAATGTGATGTTTGATACGCCTATGGACAATGATGGCAACGCCACCACCAGCTCCATTTAGGCCAGGGCTTCCCAACCGGTGGTCCGCGACCCCCAGGGGGGTCGCGAGGGCCTTCTAGGGGGGTCGCGGGCGTCTGACCAGCGTGACCATTTTTATGCATACATAATATAAAAAAAAAAATAACTGATCCATAAAATAAAATGCAACCTACTTATAAAGTGCATGAATTTAAAGAATAAACGAGTATATTTTGGTCTTCGTGCGTCTTATAATTCGTACGAGTAGAACAGAGTAGTGGTGAACGGAAGGCAACGAAGGACAGTTGCTTCTTCCATTGTCTTTTTCTTGCTAGCACACGCGATTGAATGGATTCATTTTTTACTTGCTCTTTCCTTCTTACTGAGATGTGAGTTGATGTATTAGTGTGCGTCCTGGTGCGTCGTTAAACGTGAAGAAAAACTCAATGAATGCGCAGTAGTAGTAGGCTCATTTGTTTTGTCTTCTTTTACAACTGAACTGGCCATTCACGCGTCGAGTCCCGAATCAATCAACCGACCAATTTGTTGCTTCCACATTTAAAATTTTGCTGAGATTTTGGTTTACCGCTGCAAACTAAATATTGTCAACTTGAATAGGTAAAGTATTCAATAAATTTAAAATAGTTACAGAAAAGAACAAGATTATGTTGTACTTTATAGACGGCCTCACCATGGAAAAGAAACGCAAGTATTCCGAGGATTATATGAAATTCGGTTTCACAACTATAATCGATAATGGCGTCGATAAGCCACAGTGCGTGCTTTGTGACGTTGTGTTGAGTGTTGAATCAATGAAGCCATCAAAATTGAAACGGCATTTGGATACCAAGCATGCCGTGCATAGTACTAAGGATGTGGACTTTTTTCGGCGTCATGAATCTGGCTTGAAATGGCAGAGATTCGATGCCACTGGCAGCATTCAACAACAAAACACAGCAGTAGTGCAGGCGTCATATGAGACAGCACTAGAAATCGCTAAAAACAAAAAACCTCATACGATTGGAGAAACTGATCAAACCTAGCATGCTGAAAATGTTGAATTTCGTTCTTGGGGAAGCAAGTGAAAGGAAAATGCGGCAAGTGTCATTATCAAACAACACTGTGCAAAGACGAATTGCCCATATGTCCGAAGACGTGAAAGAGCAAGTTCTGGAAGAAATAAAACAATCTCCTTTATTCGCAATTCAAATCGATGAATCCACGGACGTCAGTTCCTGTGCGCAGCTGCTGGTGTTTGTGAAGTACGTATGCTCTGCTGGCGATTTAAAGGAGGAGTTTCTTTTCTGTTGTGACTTGGAAACTACTACCAAAAGTGATGATATCATGGCTAAAATCAAGGCGTTTCTTGAATCTGGTGACTTGCAGTGGAAAAAACTTTGTGGAGTTGGCACCGATGGAGCTTCTGCAATGCTTGGCAAGAAATCTGGATTTCAGAAGAAGGTCAAGGAGCTTGCCCCACATGCCGCAGGTGTCCATTGCATGATCCATCGATATGCTCTTGCCAGCAAGATGTTTCCGGAAGGGTTATTGAAAGTACTGGAATTGGTCATAAAGATTGTTAACTATGTTAAGTCTGGATCCCTGAATACACGTTTATTCAAGGAACTCTGCAGGGAAATGAACTCAGATCATGAGGTTCTTCTTTTCTACACTTCCGTACGCTGGTTGTCGAAGGGTAATGTACTCAACCGTGTTTTCGAGTTGAAGGATGAGATCCAAACGTTTTTGAAAGCTCAAGGGAAAAATGATTTCCTTGCACATTTTAATGAAGAAGACTTTCAGAAGCGTCTCGCTTACTTAGCTGATGTTTTTGAGCATCTGAATTTGCTGAATTTGAAACTTCAGGGCAAACAATCCAATCTTGTTCACTTCCAAGATCATCTTCATGCATTCGCGGAAAAACTAAAAAATTGGCGCCGAAAAGTTAAGATGGGAAATGTTGCCATGTTTGATCGTCTGTGCAATATGACCCATAAAGGAGCAAGCGAGCTGACTTCAGCTCTCCAAGCAGAAAATATTGCACATTTGGATTCACTGGAGCAGCAATTTGAGAAGTATTTCCCCGAGTTGAAGCAATAAGTAGCTGCTTTAGTACGCAACTCGTTTTCATCTTCATTGGATGTGGCTAGCCTTCCAGATGAGATACATGATGAATACTTGGACCTGAAAAACGATTCTTCGTCTCGCGATTTGTTTCATGAAAAGGAACCGAGCCAGTTCTGGTGTTTTTCCCTGGTTATAACATAAAATGTCGTAATAAATCAAAAAGATCGTAAATTGATGTATTTCTTTATTTTTTATCGCAACATAATCCCATTAGTTTTCCAAGGGGGTCGCGGGGCCATTACTTATTCAAAAAGGGGGTCGCGAGCCCAAAAAGGTTGGGAACTACTGATTTAGGCAATCATTTCGGTAGACAAAATAATTTGGATCTCTTTTGACCTTATGGGCAGGTTTGAGATAAGTCTCAGTTATAACAGCAATATGCACGTCATGAACTCTTAAAAATTTAAATAGCTCATCCTCGTTATCTCTGATGGATCGAGCATTCCAATTCAAAATATTTAATGACTTAAAATCCATTACTGAACTTCAATGTCATGACAATATTATTGGCAAATTTAATTACAGTTTAGATAGCTTCAAACATGGAATTAGTTTTTAGCATATCGGTTATCATATCGATTAACGATTGCTGTAAAAGTTCTAATTTAGGAGCGGATATGTTTTCTAAATCAAATTCATCAGAAGACCCTTGGGAATTTTGGTTTTGGTTTCTACCCGCTGCAACGGCAGCGTAGGTAGGTCCATTTAGATGTTGAACATTGTTAACAACACGGTTAGGTAAGAATGTAGGGTTTGCAGATTGAACCCTGTTGGTGCCTACAGGTATCGAAATAGTATTTGCTCCTCGTCTAGCGTTTGAAGTTACAGTTGCGGATGGAAAAACCTGTCCGTTGTTTTTACCGACGGTTTGGTAGGAACTTGTTCTTTGCTGATCGTTGTTAACAGCTGCAGAATGGGTAGTAGCTGGTCGGGAACGTGTATTGTTTCCTACCTGGCGTTTAGAGCGCGACTGCAAAATTGCTTTGCGAGTCTTGCACTCCCAAAAATTTTATTTATGGTTTTCACCACAATTTGAACATTTGAATTTTTGAGGATCTTCCTTCACAGGACAGTCGTCCTTAGTGTGCGAGGAATCACCACAATTCATGCATTTACCAATCATATGGCAATGCTTTGTTGCGTGACCCCATCCCTGGTTTTTTTCAAATTTTGATTGGATGATGGATAACTCTCATCATCTGTGAGCATATCAAATTGATTACTCACATTAGCTTGATTTGCAGGCGAATCAATAGATTGCCCTTTTCGTTTACGCTTATTTGCCATAGTGGCAGAATAAAATGCTCCAAATCGACGACCAAGCAGATAACTATAAGAATCCGAGGGACCGAAGAGGAATTTTCCAATGCGATATCCAAGCCGAGTTACCCGAAGGGCTTAACAAGGATCGAAAAGGAATAAGAGGAAATCTAAAAATTCTTTTTTCTTTATGAATCCATTTATTTATACAGGCTCAATCGAATCAACTTTACAGAGCCATGTTTTCCTTTTTATATACATCAGTTATCTTAGAACTAAAGTTAAGGGGGTGGAACCGATTACTCGCGGCCGTCTCGAGGTAAAAAGGAATTACAAATTTATGGATGGGAAAATTACGGTGAAAATTTTGAAAAAAGCATAAGAAACAATGGTTTTCTTAAATTCAGAACTTCTAATTACAATTTTTAATTGAACATTTTCCATTTGAAAAAAAATCAGTCACTCACTCACACACACAACCACACTCACAAACTAACGCACACATTCCTCAAAAAAATTTCCTAAACAATTAAGTTAATCAAACTACAATCTAAGGCTAATGTTAGTCAAAAACACATAAATGAGTTTCAAAAACTCCAGATTGCGTGCAGCCAAAATGTCTCGAATCGGTACATTGGGTTGTCTACCCCGAGTCCGAAGGGAATCATGAAGCTCAGATCTGACTCCACGATGCTCAGCACAAAACCAAATAACGTGATCTGCGTCCTGGTAAACTTGTCCACATTCACAGAGATTGCTGTCTCCCAGCCTAACAGGGAACAAATGAGCGTTTAAAGAATTATGATTAGACATGAGGCGAGACATCACACGAATGAAGTCTCGACCCACATCCAATCCCCTGAACCAACATTTCTTAGACACCTTAGGAGTGATAGAATGTACCCATCTACCCGAATCTCCTTTACTCCATTTAAACTGCCAGCTAACAAGTGATATCTGACGAAAAATAAAGAAAAATTCGTTGAAGGCGATTTGTCGGTCATAAATATCGCCTTCTATAGCGCCCACCCTTGCAAGTGAGTCCGCTTTCTCATTGTCAGGATTCGAATAATGAGAAAGGACCCAAACAAAGATGATAATAAAAGAACGTGAAGATAAAGCACTTAGAAGACCTCGTATTTTCATAAGAAAATAAGAGGTGTGCCTTACCGGCCTCAAGGAGCGAATAGCCTCTATAGAACTGAGACTATCCGTGGAAATGAAGTATTGATCCGGTATAAGTGAGGCAACAATTTCTAAGGAAAAATGAATTGCCGCCAATTCCGCGACAAAAACTGAACAAGTTCCTCGAAGTTTACGAGTGACGCTATAATTTTCATTGTGTACACCAAAGCCATCGGAGTCCTCTATCAAAGATCCGTCAGTGAAGAGCGTTTTAGTGGAATCAACTTGGCCAAACTTTGCAGCAAATATCACCGGAGCAATCATAGGACGATGATGCTCTGGGACTCCACGAAGCTCCTGTTTCATTGATAAATAAAAATAAACCGAATTTCCAAAATCGAAGAAGCAAACACTATTGGGAATATTTGGCAAAAGGCTGACATCCTGTGTTATGTACAAATGGTACAAAGTCATGAATCAAGTTTGAGGGTTCAACTCAAGAAGCTTCTCAAAGTTTTCGATTACCTGGGGGTTCAAAACTTCACACCTGGTGAGGAGCCGGAGAGATAATTCTGAAAACCGATCCGAGAGTGGCAACATGCCGGCCAGCACTTTAAAACTCATGGTATGAGTCGAATGCATGCAACCTAATGCGATACGAAGACACCGATACTGAATACGTTCCAGTTTGATGATGTGCGACCGAGCCGCCGACCGAAAACAAAAACTACCGTATTCTATAATCGACAAAATCGTTGTCCGGTACAACGTTAGAAGATCTTGTGGATGAGCTCCCCACCAGGTCCCGGTTATTGTTCGAAAAAAGTTGATCCTTTGCTGGCATTTTCGCATCAGATACTCAATGTGGGATCTCCAGGTGCATTTTGAATCGAACCAGACCCCAAGATATTTAAATTCGGTTGTGCAGGGTTACGCTTCCTAAAAAAAACTACCAACTCAGTTTTCTCCGTAGAGAACTCGATACCTAGCTCGAGAGCCCAAGTAGACAAATTGTCTAAGGAATCCTTCAAGGGTCCTTCTAGATCGACACCATTGGGCCCCGTGACAGACACTACGCCATCATCTGCAAGTTGTCTCAAAGTACAGCTGTCACTTAGACAACTGTCATTGTCTTTGACATACACATTATACAAAGGGGGACTTAAACATGATCTCTGGGGGAGACCCATGTAGTTAAATCGAAAAGCCGTAGAGTTCCCATGAGAAAAGCTCATATGTTACTCTGACAACAAATTGTACAAAAAATGTTCATTAATGGCGAACAGCTACAAGCGTGGAGTTTATCTGAGAGAACTTCAACAGATACTGAATCAAAAGCCCCCTTGATATTCAAGAATACAGAAGCCATTTGCTTTTTTTTTAGCAAAAGCTAACTGAATATCCGTGGAAAGCAACGCGAGACAGTCGTTCGTTCCCTTACCTCTACGGAAACCATATTGAGTATCTCAAAGCAGGTTATTCGTCTCAACCCATTTGTCCATGCGGAAAAGGGTCATTTTCTCCAACAACTTTCGAATACAAGATAAAATCGGGATGGGTCGATAGGAGTTGTGGTCGAACGCGGGTTTACCAGGTTTTTGAATGGCAATAACTCTCACCCGTCTCCAATCATCCGGTACAATGTTTAGTTCCAAAAACTGATTAAACAAGTTCAACATGCGCGTCTTAGCGACGTCTGGGAGGTTCTTAAGCAAGTTGAACTTGATCTTATCAGCCCCTGGAGCCGTGTTGCTACACGAAAGGAGTGCGAGAGAGAGTTCTACCATTGAAAAAGGTTGGCTGATCTCATCAATCGAATTGGTTGTTTCGCGAGGAAACATTTGTGCTGGCACAGAATCTGGACAAACTTTTCGCGCGAACTTGAGGATCCATAGGTCCGAATACTCCTCGTTCTCGTTGCTCGTAGTTCTGTTACGCAATCTTCGCGCCGTATTCCAAAGGGTATTCATAGACGTTTCACGCGATATCCCGTCCACGAATTTTCGGCAGTAACCGCGTTTCTTGGCCTTCATGAGCTCTTAAATTTGCGTTCTAGAGCTATGTACCTTTCGAAGTGCTCAAGTGTACCACGTCTACGAAAAACTTTGAACTAGTCGGACTTTTTAAGGTAATCCTCGGTGCATTGCTGATCCCACTATGGGGAAGGAGGATTCTTGCGAAATGACGTTCCTGGAACTGGTCGAGTTTGAGCTAGAAGCGCGTTTTCCAAAATCAGGTTGGAAAGGAAGTTATATTCCTCCAGCGGTGGAAGCCCTTCTACCGTTGTAACGGTTTCATCTATTGCTGTCTTGAACCTTGTCCAATCGATACTACGAGTTAGATCATACGTGACGTTGATCGATTTCGACGGATTGAGCCCGGTGGCAACTGAAATTTTTAAGGGTAAGTGATCACTACCGTGGGGATCTTAAATCATACTCTATGTGCAATCTAACGATAGTGAATTCAAGCAAAGTGTGAGGTCTAATCTACTGCCAACTGAGGATGGACCAGCCGAGCGTGTAACTTCTCCATTGTTGAGAACTGTCATATTGAAGTTGTCACAAAGGTCATATATCAGAGAGGAACGGTTGTCATCATACAGTTCTCCCCAGCCTTTACCGTGAGAGTTAAAATCTCCCATGATCAACCGCGGAGCAGGAAGAACCGAACAAATATCTGAAAGTTGTTTTTGGTTAATTGGTGCTCTTGGGGGAATACACACAGAAGCAATGCAAAGGCTTTTATTTTCATTAACAGCCTGACGTGCAAATACTTCAATACCTGGAATTGAAGGAAAATTCACTCCATAGAAGGAGTAGCACTTGTTGATCCCCAAAAGTACTCCTCCTCCACGTGAATCCTCACGATCAAGCCGAATAATGTTGAATCATGGATCGGAAGATCGATTTCGGGCGAAAGCCATGTTTCACAAAGAGCAAATGCATCACAACCGATATTGTGAGCTAAAAATTTCAATGATTCCAATTTAGGAACAAGACTTCGACAATTCCACTGCAGAACAGTGATCAAATCCCCGACCTCTTTTGGCAAATTCAAAGGAAATGATAGCTGCAAGGAGGGGCCACTTTAATGTTTTTTTCTTCAAAAAAGTTTTCACAGTGGGAAGCATTGCCATAACAATGCTTTTATGATGTGTAGTTGGCACTACGAAAACCAGGAGGATTCGGATTATCCTTCTTTACACTCTCTTTGAATTGGGCATGTTGATTTGGGGCTTCTGTTCAGATACTTTCCCTGCTCGGATGCGTCTTCGCTTCCGTGAAGCGCCTTCCGGAAAACTGAAAGATGTCCCCTCCTCAACCAAGCCCGAATCAGACTCGTCATCTGACAGAGGAGCAAAAAGATTGGTATTGATATCGGGTGGCGAGGCTTTCTTAAGCATTTCTGCAAAAGATTGCCTTGAACGTTGCTTTAGAGAACGTTCCAATTTTTCTCCGCGTTGTTTGTACGCCAGGCATGACGCGAGAGCATGGGGAGGAGTTCCCTTGTAGAAAACACATTTTAGTGTGTTGTCTGCACAGGGACCAGCCTCATGTTTCTCCCCGCAAGTTGAGCAGCGTGCCTTATTGCCGCAATGAGAGGCCGTATGCCCCATCTGCTGGCAGTTTTGGCAGATCATTACCCGGGGTACAAATAACCGCACAGGTAGCCGAAGTTTGTCCAGTTCTAAGTAGTGAGGAAGGGCAGAGCCAGAAAAGGTCACCCGAAACGAGTCTGTGGGGGTAACTTTTTTCTTATCCTCGCTGTGCGATATTTTAACTAACTTTCTCACTTCCAGTATCTGAACTGGGGGGAGCAGAGGGTTCTTGAATCGGCCAACCGCCTGCCTCTCCAAAATTTCAGGGCACAGACTCGCCTCTGTGACCACTCCTACAATCTCCACATCACGAGCTGGAATATAAACTCGATATGCCAGTGTAAAATGCTGGGAGAAAGCAATCTCATTAGCCTGCTTCAGGTTAGAGACGACAACACGGAGTTTATTAATTTAAATTTCGTGATCTTTGTCACGGCTAATAATCGCTTCGTCAAATCAGTAGTTATTTGATACACATTCAGAGGTTTAATTTTGGGCTGAAAGTAGACAACCCATGGACCGACCGAGTCCAATGGATACGATCGTGGTCTGAATTTTGTTTGTGCCTC
This sequence comes from Aedes koreicus, assembly GCA_024533555.2. Lineage (NCBI taxonomy): Eukaryota > Metazoa > Arthropoda > Insecta > Diptera > Culicidae > Aedes > Aedes koreicus. The sequence goes on from JAHHFK020004431.1 coordinate 185,683, forward strand.
CCCATCATCAGGTGGCAAAGGCACTTTTTCAGCCAAACCTTCCATGTCGAAGAAACCTCTTCAACATGCACGATTTGCCTTAATCGTGGGAGCGTTAAACGCCCCCAACAATTTAAATCACACACAAACACAAAATACGAACACACACAAATTAACGCTAAACTCTAGTGGGATGAGAGACAGAGGAAAAAAACATAACTAATATTACTGATCTGTTGCTGCTGCTGCTGACGCACCGTATGCCTGAACGTCGCACTTCCATGCGGGCAGCGGGGAGCGGTGCGCTGCGTGGGTGTACGGGTGAATCCGATCGCCTTCGTGTGCACTCGCTCAACGATGTCGGATGACCGTTGGCGATGTACTAGTGTATCGCTGGTTAGCGTCACCACGCGGAGATGAAGCGAAAATAGGCGGGTTGATAATTCGCCAGCAAGCACTGCTTGATTTTCATATTTCACTGGAAAACCACACTGCCCTTTTAGGAAAAAAAAAACTCACTTCCACTCTATTCACAGAAGTGAATAGGTTTTGAGAAAAAAAAAACTAATAAATTCCAAGATCGCACTCGAATAAATCTTCCAAAATAACGGAGCGCTGGATCGCTTTTCGATTTCCTCAACTGTTTAGACAATATGACTTTACTGGTTAAGCTGAACAGATTATCTACACGATCTTCGAATGATCTTAATTTGCAGATATTGAACCTATAAACCGAAAAATACAGCCAAGATGTAAAGAAAATAGTCACACGTTATAAACTAACAGGTCACGTAGGTAAAATAACAATGATTTAACAAGAAAACCATAGACCCAACGTAAGGAACATATTTTTTCCCACGTTCCCAACTATGGCCTGTTATATGGAAAGCGTAGTAAAAATGTTGTTATTGGTAAAATTTACAATAAAAATGTCTGAGTTTCGATTGAAAGTTTTCCATATGGGTTATCTTAACACAAACTAAAGGAACAAAATCTGTGTAGAGTGAATTATAATGTTTTGATTATCAAATGGTCGCTAAATCATATGTGAAAATCACTTAAGTGTTTCTTAGCAGTTTTAGTATAGTTTGATTTAGGAAATTGTTTGTTGGGTAGAGCGAATACAGCTGGAAACGCATTGAATCAGAAAATCAGAAAACAAATTGTACGAAGAAAACATTTAATAACAAATCTGTCGAATGGGACGAACTTGCATCCATGACTAGACCCAATTTGGCGCTTATAGACCGACATTACATCCATATCCCTTGAAAGTTTCTGACTTTATAAAATGAGTTGTGTAACTTTTCGTGATACATACTACCAAATGGCATATTGAACATATCTAAGCAAGTGTATAACTAGTTCAATATCGCTTCCAGCTCAAATACTTTACGAGTTATAGTAAAAAATGTAATCGATTGTTGCATATTAGGCTGAGTCAAGGGACATATACCCTATTATTTAGTTCTGAAAAGTGCTGTTTAAGATTTGTTGTAGCGTTAGGTAGCAATAGCACTTCCTTCAGCAAATAGAAAATAGAACCGCACGGCATGAGAGCACAATGCAGACTGACCCTATTTAACTTGATACGTTTCTCCCCTCTACGGGATGGGTGTTGACCAAATTTGGATTTTTCAGATATAATCCTAAATAGGTTATAGAGTATTTTTCATTCATCTAGTAACCTAACGGCCGTGCTCCATCACAATATTTTCTATTGTGATGTGTCCAACTCAATGGGTAAATTGAACTGAAGGTGAGTTTGAAAGAAGGAGAACTTTGAGTAGAGAACACGTACCCGCTGGTTGACACTAAATATTGGCCAACGGGCTTTTGCACATTTGTTTGAGGATTTGTTAAGCGACACAAATTTCCAAATCCAAAGTTTGGATGCCGTGCTGTATCAGAGCCCAGACTTTTTGTTCATGAATCTGGACACTTTTCAAATCACAAACTAGCATGCAGTTATGAGCTTGTAAATTTATCATAATAGTATATGAGCGTTAAATCTGAGAGGGTTGATTCATCGATTTCTTTTACAATTTTTCCAAGTTTTAACATAACGCCCACTTGCATGTTAGGCGGTGGAAACTTCTTTCGTGATTTGGAATCGGATAGGATTGTGATTTTATAGTAAGGTTATTACAGTATGCTTAGGGAAGCAAACATCGAGAGAAGCTGAGCGGAAAGGATAAATAGAAATTTTGATATATATTGGGAACCACTCAAATATCTGCCTCAGCTTAAATGTAAATGCACAAGAAGCATTTTAATGAAACTCCTCATACTTAAACAAGCAACTTTGCGGAAGAAAGTGTGTCGATCTGTCTTCACAAGAATAAGTTAAGACCGTTGAAAGGCAGCATATTTTAGCAAAAAACCGCAAATTACAGTAAGCCCCCAAACATGCGCGGAATCCTTTGATGGTGGTCTCAAATGATATATATGCGCATTGACCTTTGTTGTTTCATCAGAAAATATCACGTGATCCCTCGTATATAGGAAGTAACTTCCTTCAGCAAAGCTGTTCAGTAGATCAAGGCCTTCAGGATGGTAAACTTAAAAGTTCAGAATTATCGTACTATGCGGCGCTAGAATGCATGTAAACTTACGTTTTAAGCTGAATCTCGAGGTCCTTGAGGTATAGCAAGTTTACGTCTTCGACAAAGATGTTTGATTGATTGAGGCCTTTCGGATGGTTTTAAAAATTAATTCAGAGCTCGTCCACTACGTAGCACTAGTGTACATGAGAGGTTTGTGTAGTACCTGTATTTTGAGATCTAGATCGTGTATAAATTTACTATTTTCAGGAAAGTTATTGTAAAATTATGAGCTACCAGACGTTCGACTCAACAGTTCAGAATAATCTCACTCCGTGGCGCTAGTGTTAATGTAAACTTACTGTAAAATCTGGATCTCGAGATTATTGACATATCGCAAGATGGCATCTTCAAAAACGATATTCGAAGGGTCAGTGCTATTTGAATGGTATACACATTAGATCAGAATTCGTCCACTATGTGGCGCTAGTGTTCATGTGAACTTTTTGTTATATCTGCATTTTGAAATCTAGATCATGTATAAATCCATTGTTTTCAGGAAATTTAATCGAGTAATCAGACGGTCGACTCCATAGTTCAGAATTATTTCACTGCGTGGCGCTGGTCTGCCTGTGAACTATGTAAATAAATGTTTATTGCTAGTATACATGAGAGGCTTATTACCCCAATATGGTTATTTATTGTACGGTCTTCTGACAACTTTGGGTTAGTCCTTCAGAGAAGTTCTTCAGAGAACTTCGGGGAAGTTCTTCAGAGAAGTTCTGCAGACAACTTGAGGGAAGTTCTTCAGAACACTTCATGAAAATTCTTCAGAGAACTTCAGAGAAGTTTTGCAGAGAACCTCAGGGAAGTTCCTAAAAAAATTTAATGAAAATTGTTCAGAAAAGATCAGGGAAGTTCTTCAGAGCCGGTCAGGGAAGTTCTTCAGAGAACTTCTTGGAATGTTCTTCAGAAAACTCCATGGAGGTTCTTCAAAGAACTTCATGGAAGTTTTTCAGAGAACATTAGGAAATTTCTGCAGAGAACATCAAGCATATTCTTCAGAGAACTTCATGGAAGTTTTTCAGAACACTTAATTAAAGATCCTCAGAGTACTTCAGGGAAATTCTTCAGAGAAGATCAGGGAAGTTCTTCAGAGAACTTCTTGGAATGTTCTTCAGAAAACTTCTTGGAATGTTCTTCAGGGAACTCCATAGAAGTTCTTCAGAGAACTTCATGGAAGTTTTTCAGAACACTTAATTAAAGTCCTTCATAAAACTTCTGGTAAGTTTTGCTGAGAACTTCAGGAAAGTTCTTTCGTCAACTTCAGGGAAGTTGTTCAGAGAAGTTTTGCAGAGAACTTAAGGGAAGTTCTTCCGAGAACTTCAGGGAAGTTCTTCCGAGAACTTCAGGGAAGTTCTTCCGAGAACTTCAGGGAAGTTCTTCAGAGAACTTCAGGAAAGTTCTGCAGATAACTTAAGGAAAGTTCACGGAGGTTCTTCAGAGAAATTCAGGGAAATTATTCAGAGAATATCAGGGAAATTCTGCAGACAACTTCAGGAATGTTCCTCAGAGACCTTTAGGAAAGTTCTTTAGAGAACTTCATGGAAGTTCCTAAGAGAACTTCGTGAAAGTTCTTCAGAGAACTTCAGGGAAATTTTTCAGAGCACATCAGGGACGTTTTTCACAGAACCTCAGGGAAATTTTTAAGAGAACTTCATGAAGGTTTTTTAGAGAACTTCATGTAAGTTCTTCAGTGAACTGCAGAACCCTGAAGTTCTCTGAAGAACTTCCCTTAAGTTCTCTGAAGAACTTCTCTGAAGTTCTCTGAAGAACTCCCCTGAAGTTCTCTGAGGAACTTCTATGAAATCCATGAAGTTCACTGAAGAACTTCAATGAAATTCTCTGAAGAACTTCCTTGAAGTTCTCTGAAGAACTTCCATGAAGTTCTTTGAATAATTTCCATGAAGTTCTCTGCAGATCTTCCCTGAAGTTCTCTGAAAAACTTCCAAGAAGTTCTCTGCAGAACTTACTTGAAGTTCTCTGCAGAAGTTCCCTGAAGTTCTCTGCAAAACTTTCATGAAGTTCACTGAAGAACCTCCATAAAGTTCTCTGAAGAATTTCCATGAAGTTCTCTAGAGAACTTTCGTAAAGTTCTCTGAAGGACTTACGCGAAATTGTCAGAAGGACGTACAAAAAAAACCCATATTGGGGTAATCAGCCTCTTATGTTTACTGGCGATAAACATTTATTACATAGTTCACAGGCAGACCAGTGCCACGCAGTGAAATAATTCTGAACTATGGAGTCGACCGTCTGGAAGACCATGATTACTCGAGTAAATTTCCTGAAAGCAATTAATTTATACATGATCTAGATATCAAAATACAGATACTACAAAAAGTTCTCATGAACACTAGCGCCACATAGCGGACGAATTCTGATCTAATGTGTATACCATTCAAATAGCACTGACCCCTTGAATATCGTTTTTGAAGATGCCATCTGGCGATATGTCAATAATCTCGAGATCCAGATTTTACAGTAAGTTTATTCTGAACCGTTGAGTCGAGCGTCGGGTAGCTCATAATGTTACAACTAACTTTCCTGTATACAGTAAATTTATACATGATCTAGATCTCAAAATACAGGTAATTCTTCCGCAAAGTTGTTTGTTCAAGTCTGAGAAGTTTGAAGTTTAAAAATGCTTCTTGTGCATTTACATTTAAGTTGAGGCAGTTATTTGAGTGGTTCTCTAAATACATCAAAATTTCAATTTTTGATGCCAATTTTTGAAGAAAAATGCAAATCGCATGAGTTCAAAACATAATATTTGGTTGTTTAGGGATCCAAGCCAACGGAGACTGGCATGGAGCTCTGGGTCTCAAGACTTTTTTTCGGATTTTGTTGACCAGTGTAATTAACCTTCAAACATTATATGTACTCACTAACAATATAGGGTTACAGTAACAGTATATACCAGTAACCTTTCAAGATTAAGGGGCTATTAAGTAGAACAGCTGACTGAGTTCATCAGATATAGCTCGAATGGGCTTCAGCTTAATGAACAACTGAGTATTGTAGTAATTAATTCAATGAAATGTTCTCACTATTCTCATTCATTGCTCATTTCGGCCAATAGTGTCCAACACACAGTTATTATCAACCATCGACAGCCCGCAACAATAACTCTTAGTATCTTTTCATAGAAATGTTTATGCTCTTCAATTGTCCGGGGGACTACAAGGATTCTACTTATATCTTTGTTCTTAATTTTGTTTCTTTTCAGGCAACAAATAATTTATTTCTACACAATTTTGAAGACAATATCTAATATCTCTCTATTTCTCAAAACTTTTTAAGTAATAATACGTCAGTTAGGCATAAAGATGAATTAATGTACCAGAAACTGGACGGACACTTGCGAAGTTGGGTACAGGCGACTCGTGAGTTAGTAAGTGCACTCAAGGACGTGGAGCAAGACAGGTAAATGTTACCCATTGTATCTATATTAATAAAATTTATTTTTTGCGTCGACCATCAGTTGAATCAGTTGAATCGGTTGAATCGGTTCTATCGATAGTTTGTTCCGCAATATTATGTTATCAGGCGTAGCGTTTTGTCTATTGTTTCAGTTGCCTATTATTCGTTGCGCGAGTGATCGAGTGAGCATGAGAAGTCGTGGTTTGCCGGGTAAGATGGGTCGATGGTGAGGTACATAATTAATTGTGATCTAAATTCTTCGTTCGCCATGCTCGTCGGGCCACCCTTTTGGACCCCTTGGAACAAATAAACCACTGTCTCATTTTGTAAGTGACTCTAGCGGCATCTGCACTGATGGTGTAGATTGGTCCAAGTTGGCTCTCAAGCGTTGAGATAAATTACCTTGTTTTCCTAATGAATTACCACTATCACACTCTGTGAGTGGCCCCAATAGCATCCTTACTGTTGATTTACATCGGTTCAAATCGGCTTTCCAGCATTATAAAACATCTCCCAGTTTCCCAATGAAAAATCACTATCACATTTTGTGAGTGGCCCCAATAGCATCTTTACTGGTGGTTTTAATCGGTCCAAATCGGCTTTCCAGCATTATAAAACATCTCCTAGTTTCCCAATGAAAAACCACTATTACATTTTGTGAGTGGCCTCAATAGTATCCTTACTGTTGGTTTAAACTGGCCAAAATCGGCTTTTCAGCATTATTAAAAATCACTTTATTTTCCCAATGAAAAACCATAATCACATTTTGTGAGTGACCCCAATAACATCCTTACTGTTGGTGTAAACCGGTCAATTCAGCTTCTCAGCATTATTAAAAATCACTTTGTTTTCCCAATGAAAAACCACCATCACACATTGTGCGTGGCACCAATAGCATCCTTACTCATGGTTTAAATCGGTTCAAATCGGAAATCGGTTCTAATTTTTAAATATTCGATTTACAGCTCATCGTTAACCAAAACGAACCCTGCTGCCATACAATCTTGTTATCCAAAATCCCAGTGATTTCTCGTGGAAGTGCAGTGGACTCCGCGGCTTCCAATTAAACGAGTATCACGTCTAAATTTTTCTACCATTTCCTTACTTGACCTGCATTCGAGCGCCGGTATTGCCTCAGTTTGGGATCACCAGTTTTGACGTAGGACTTACGTCTCTTTTTTCTATTCCTGTATAGGGGCGACGTTCTAAAATTTCTGAAATCGCAAGTGTTACGCGGGTTTGGAGACTTTGAACGATAATATCTCCTCTCTGGCCCACAGCAATTTTACAATAAGTATTTCATTCGCAAGGTAGAACATCAAAGCTGAATCTCTGTTGCAAACATAATTCATAATGTTTGTTTAAACTAATTAAAATGTACTTAAAAGAAAAATGTTTAAACGCACAAAGCTATTGGTCGAAAATGACATCATGTTTGCGCCTCGCTCTGATTGGTTAATACTGCCACAGTTACTGTGCCAGTGATTATCAAACATGTGGGGACGACCGACCAATCATCAGTTCTCGCTGTGCATCCGCATGCGACAGACGTGTTTGCGGTGCACGTTGGTAGAAAACGCCGCCCGTGAACACAAGAAGACCAGACCAAGAAGAATCATCCACGTCACCTGCAGCTAGCCATCTGCAATGACTAGGAGTTGAACAAACTTTTCTCCGGTGTGACCATTTCACAGAGTGGTGTCCTGCAGCCTAAGAAGACTGAAGAAAATTTCAATCGCGAACCATGTTATCAACTAAAATCCGTCCTTTCCAGGACGATCAAATCAAACTGCCACTTAAAGAGTATGTTTGATAGAAATTTCTATTGAGCTCATCGAAATTTTCGTTACCACGCACCGGCTCAATATGGCGTTGAAAAAGCCGCGTCCCGGAGAAAATGGCCTAATCAATTGCCCACATCATCTTCGTGGTCAAGTGGTTAGCGGCGTCGCCCGTCGTTCATTGCCATGAAGTGAGGGTTCGATTCCCGCTCCAGCCTGTGGAACTTTTTGCAACACGAAAATGTCCAGTCTAATCAACTGGGTGTTAGGTTAAGTTGTTCGTTGTAATTCGCTCTATGGTCAATGTTCAGTCTGTACAATCTCGAGTGGAGGACGTTGCAAATGTCAATTGTTATCGTAGTATTACGTGCTGCCAAATACTCAGGCCGTCCTGCTGCCAAAGAAGACCGAGAAGACAATTTCAATAGCGAACCATGTTCCCTCCGTTAACAACTAAAACCTGGTCTTTTCAGGACGAACAAATAAATTTGCCAACAAAAGAGTATGTTTGATTGAAATTTCTCTTGAGCTCATCGAATTTTCATTATCACGCACCGGCTCAACATGGCGTTACTTGAAAAGCCGCGTTCTGGAGAAAATGAGCAAATTTTTTTATTAATATCCATATATGAATCTCTATTTGCCATGTTAAAACTAGCAAGCACGTTGTACATTCAACAAACGAAATATTAACAGTTAATTTGAGCCGAACTGCAACACGGCAGACCAATTATGTGTTTCACATATTCAGTGTAGGGGGTAGGTTAGCTTCATTGTAGTTCTTGTTGTACATAGGTACATAGTGGATTAGTTGCAGATAATAGATTAGGTTAGTTGCAGGTAGTTTTAAAGTGTGATTTATAATTTTTCTAGCCAATATTTATTAACTCTATTGTTTTGCAATTACAGAAGCAGGTATGTCTATATCTCAACTCTCTTTGGATGGGGTTCTGAGGCCCTAACAAGGGCCGTTTTTCTGTTGCCTGAATTGAAAAGATGCGAATTTAACCTCCGAAACCCCTGTCGCTCTAATGAAAACTAATGATTTCATTTCCACGCTGGTGTCTGGCGTAACAACTGAGGCCCGCCCCCTTTTGTAAAATTTGCTTAGCATTGCCTTCGATGAGAACCCCTTGCCTGTCATGTAATGGTATATGCCATTACAGGCCTGCCATGGCAAACAGTTATCATTCGTTATTGGACTAGACGGTGTGTATCCCGGTTCAGACGTGTGTATCCCGCTCTCGTGATAAAAAAAGGGCTTTTCCGAGTTTTTCGACCTGCTGCTGGAGATCTAGTAGACGCCGCCTGATGTGGCTGGCACGTCCGCTAGACGAGCCAAGCGGAAGAAGCCCGACGTCGACGCTGACGTAAATCATCCCTCCGTAAACAACTAAAATCTGTCCTTTTCAGGACGACCAAATCAATTTGCCAACTAAAGAGTATGTTTGATTGAAATTTCTCTTGAGCTCATCGAAATGTTTATTACCACGCACCGGGTCAAAATGACATTGCTTAAACTGCCGTGTCCCGGAGAAAATGGCCAAATCAATCGCCCACATCAACTTCGTGGTCAAGTTGTTAGCGGCGTCGCCCGTCCTCCAAGCGGATGTCATGAAGGTTGGGGTTCGATTCTCGCTTCAGCCAGTGGAACTTTTTGCAAAACGAAAATGTCCAAACTGATCTACTTGGGGTTAAGTTGTTCGTAATTCGCTCTACACTCAAACTAAGAAAGTAAGATTGTAATACAATTTCGCTTGATTTTGTTCCATTCTTGCTATTGATCGTAACTTGGATGAAAATCTAACATTAGTTGTGGGCAAAAAAGCAACAGCAATTCGCAATGAAAAATTGAACGTGTGCGTGAGGTTGTGCGCAGTGATATTTAGTTGAGGAGTAAGAGATGAGTGTTCGAAAGTCCGATGGCTCAAAATAATAAAATGTGCCATTCAAGAGATCGGGATTCGAACTGAGATCGTCAGCGCGGCGGCTCTCGATGGCAACCATTTAGCCACTGTGACAAGGTTAGAACAATGGAATTAAAACCCTACAGTTAGTTCACTTGGCGAGGAATTCAGGGTACAGCAATGAATCAAATGGACATATTTTCCACCAAGCTATGTGCAACCTGTCGCTAACATACTTGCATGGCATTGTTTATTTCATAAAACGCTTTGTCGATGATCAGTGAGAACAAAAATAGAACACTTGACGGCGGCATTACAACAGTGGCCAATAGCCGGCGGCAATACAACAATCCGTATTGTATATTGATGTGTTGGTGATGATTGAATAAGGATCCTACAGCGATAAATTCATTTCGAGCTATTTGTGCTTGCCAGTCGCTTGCACACACTTGCATGGCTTCATTTGTACCATGAAACGCTTTGTGGATCAAAATGGCCAATATTGCCATTTCTGAATCATGCGGATTTCTCAAGATATGATTTCATAACTGTAATTGCTTTTTTTGCCACCTTTTCAACTATTGGGTGTATGTTCAATCTTCAGTCTGTACAATCTCGAGTTGAAGACGGTGCAAATGCCTATTTTTATCGTAGTATCTCGTGCCGCCAAACACTCAGGCTGTCCTGCAGCCCAAAAAACTAAAACTGCTAATTTATCGGAAGTTGAATACAATTTCTTCAAATTGAATATATCAGCAGATAGAAATAAAGCTGATCTTCCTTAAAGAGCGCTTAGTTTGAATTTGTGACCTTTTGTTCAAGCGCAAATGACTACGAAAGCCATTGTCTACAAAAGCATATTAGGGCGAATTAATGTTGGCGCTGATTTAACAAACAAAACAAACAAATAGTCAATTCGAGCCGAACTGCAGTTTCTATAAATTTTCGTGAAGAACCAATAGTGGAAGAAGAACCGGAGACTCACACACCAATAGCATAGGGTTTCATGGTTCTATAGACTGAATAAAATATAGTAGAAATTTATTAATTCGTGACATCAATTTCTTCACATCAACAAGCAGTCCTACGTCAACTTTGCAGTTATGTCAATGACATAAAGCACCCTTTAGTTTTTACACATTGAAGATGTATGTAAGTCCAAATCATCATCTGTTGGTTCTCTGTGTAATAACATATGATCTGGCAACAACGGAGTAGCAACCTCGGGCGGTCAATCATGCTCATGCTCAGGATTCGTGTCTCCCCTCTACGGGAGAGAGACAGGCGCACACGCTGCTGCGAGGCAAAATAACCCAACAATAGCTATTCATTGGGCTATTCAATTATACTTAGCTGGCGTTGTAAACAACGTTCACTGATCGGCCGAATAGCAGCACGTAGCACGGGTGCCAGCTGCTATGATGTTGCTGGGTTAAATTCGATAATTTATTGCTTTAATGCACTATTTTCACTGCGTTGCGATAATACTCGGCTTAAGCAAGAAGCTTCCGCGGGACTCGAACGCTATCAGCTATAACACTGCGTTTTATTTTTCGCTAACCACGCGGGAGAAAAGCAAAAAACAACCACTGGGAAACCAGTGTTCTGACGAGACACGGCACATTTAGTCCGGCTCAGCGCTCGATACAGAATGATTTTATACAGTTACATATTCTTGAAAAAAAAACCTCGGTTCTGGGGTAGGGTTCAAATGCAAATCTGAAAAAAAATGGCGACCGCCACGAATAATTGAAACTCTTTGAACGCTAACAGCTTCACCATTTCTTGATATATTTCCGAGATTATAGCTTCAATCAGTTGGAGATTTCTGCAACTGTCAAGTCAATGCTCGAAAATATCAATAATAATTTACTTTGAACTCCCAATCAGAATCTCAATAATCTATAACGCGATAAGGATAATGGTCTACAGCTAGTCGATCATATCAATACAATCACCACTGCCAGCACAGCCGTTGCCCTTTCATCATACCAACATTTAAACCCTTTCTAGGGCTGTCAAATGATTTCTAAAGAGCTAATCATAACATTTTCTAACATACTTACTTATCTCTGCCGATCTAACGTCCCATTAGAACTGCACCTACTTAGCAATGTTACTCCAATAAACAAACGAAAGTAATCTAACTTGTTGAACCAGACAATGCATCAAACGGTCTTGTGTTATACCCAACCCCACTGACATGGCAAGGCTTCGCTTGTTCCAATCGATCGATTCTAATTCAGCAAGAAAATAATTGAAGTACTGCCCCCATATTAATCTCATTGTTCCTATATTCATTCTACGATGAATCAAACAATTGGGCAGTTGAAGGATCGGTTTCGTTTTCTAATAATGTTTGCTTACGTTAAATAACTACAACAAAGATTACTAACTAATTCTGTCACGTGTATATCGTTTTATTTCAAGTAGGATGAATAGCAAAGTGATGAGATTAATATAGGTACATCTTCCCTATTAGGCTTAGTGACGTTTAACGCACGCACACTAGAGCGCCATTTAGATCAAAACGTCAAAAGGCCTAATTGTGCCCTCAATCATACATTTTTCTTTCTGCTTGACGTTTCAAGCGCATTAATAACTAAAATTAGTTTTTTGTCTACTCTCAGCTGCTGTTACATTCAGGGTATTGATACACGTAGGCTAGTCTCTTTCGGACAAGGTCATACGGACTAACATTATTGAATCCGATTGGACAAATCGTCTGGTCAATTTTTTAATTGATATATCGGTTAGCAAAAATAAAACTATTTGACACTATATGCAATGTTTTGCGTACACATGCAAAAACATACAATATTGTTCATCAAACACTGTAGTCAAAGCAATTGGACAAATGATTGGAGTAAATCGATTTGGCTTACTTGAAGGCGGAGTCAGTGTTGTTCAATGAGGTTTGATGATATGTATCCCATAAGAGTACTTAAAGCGATGTCTTGGAATCGTCAAATACAAAAATTAGTTAAATATGCTTATTGTCGTTTAGTTGATTGAATTCTGTTAAATTCAACCTCCCAGAAGTATAATTAATAGTTGAGCTGAAAACTTATTGGTAAACATTACTTCCTAGTTTAAAAGTTGCAAACATGGTAAGAAATACAACACTTTCGTCGTCTTAAATATGGAATCATTCGATTGGAACACATTGGTGGTGGTCTGTCAATTTATCCCCTAAAATAGGAATTTTAATATTAAAGTTAAATTCCGTGTATAATAGATCAATTTATTTCAACACGCATTTTAAATGGCACAATAACCGATTAAAAAGAGAAACTGCCGGCAAAGGTACACTCCCTTGAGGAGTATGGCGCTCTTTTTTTTTTTTTTTTTTTTTTAAAAACCATTTATTTGTACAGGCTCAATCGAATCAACTTTACAGAGCCAATTTTTCGTATTTTTATACATCATTTATCTTAAAACTTAAGTTAGGAGGATAGAGCCGATTACTCGTGGCCGTCTCGAGGTTAATAGGAATTACAAATTACGGATGGGAAAGAGGGTGGGAATTTAAAGTATGGTTTACATAACACATTAAATTTAAATTCTAAATTATCTAAACACTTTTAACTATACAATTTATGGTTTTCTTTTGACTTGGAATATTTTTGAAAAAGAAAAAAAAAACACACACATACACAGATAAAAAAAAAACTTATAGTAAACATACAGGTTGAACTAACTACAATCTAAGGCTAATGTTAGTCAAAAACACATAAATGAGTTTCATGTACTCCAAATCACGTACAGCCAAAATATCTCGAATTGGCATATTGGGTTGCCTACCTCGAGCCCGAAGGGAATCATTAAGCTCCAATCTGACTCCACGATGCTCAGCACAAGACCAAATAACGTGATCTGCGTCCTGATAGCCTTGTCCACACTCGCAGAGATTGCTGTCGCTCAGCCCAACCCGGTATAAATGAGCATACAAAGAATAATGATTGGACATGAGGTGAGACATGACACGAATGAAGTCTCGACCCACATCCATCCCCCTAAACCAAGTCTTCTTCGACACCTTTGGGATGATAGAATGTTGCTATCGCCCCAAATCTCCTTTACTCCATTTATACTGCCAGCTGACGAGTGACTGTTGACGAAAAATAGGAAAAAATTCATTGAAGGCGATTTGTCGATCATAAATATCGCCTTCTATAGCGCCCACCTTTGCAAGCGAGTCCGCTTTCTCATTGCCCAGAATTGAACAATGAGAAGCGACCCATACAAAGGTGATGATAAAATAACGCGAAGATAAAGCACTTAGAAGCTCCTGTATTTTCATGAGAAAATACGAGGAGTGCTTTACCGGCCTCAATGAGCGGATAGCCTCTATAGAACTGAGACTATCCGTGAAAATGAAGTACTGATACGGTGTTAGTGAGGCAACCATTTCTAGCGTAAAGTGTATTGCCGCTAATTCAGCGACATATACGGAACAAGGAGCTTGAAGTTTACGATTGGCGCTATAAAATTTATTTAAATATACCAAAGCCTGCTGACTCCTCTATCAAAGATCCGTCAGTGAAAAACGATGTAGTGGCATCAACTTGGCCAAACTTTGCAGCAAATATTACCGGAGCAATCATAGGACGATGATGCTCTGGGATTCCATGAAGCTCCTGCTTCATGGATAAATCAAAATGAATCGAATTGTCGAAATCAGAGAAGCAAACACGATTGGAAATGTTCGACGAAGGGCTGACATCCTGTGTTATGTACAAATGGTACAAGGTCATGAAGCGGGTTTGAGGATTCAACTCAAGGAGCTTCTCAAAATTTTCGATTACCTGGGGGTTCATAACTTCACACCTGGTGAGGAGCCGGAGAGATAATTCTGAAAACCGATCCGAGAGTGGCAACATGCCAGCCAGCACTTCAAGAATCATGGTGTGAGTCGAGTGCATGCAACCTAACGCGATACGAAGACACCGATACTGAATACGTTCAAGTTTAATTAAGTGCGACCGAGCCGCTGACTGAAAACAAAAACTACCGTATTCCATAACCGTCAAAATCGTTGTCCGGTACAACGTTAGAAGATCTTGTGGATGAGCTCCCAACCAGGTCCTGGTAATTGTGCAGAAAAAATTGACCCTTTGCTGGCACTTTCGCTTCAGATACTCAATATGGGATCTCCAGGTGCACTTTGAATCGAACCAGACCCCAAGATATTTAAAGGACATAGCATGAGTTATCGGTGTACCCCAAATTTGAAGCTTCGGTTGTGCAGGGTTATGCTTCCTAGAAAAACATACCAACTCAGTTTTCTCCGTAGAGAATTCGATACCTAGCCCGAGAGCCCAAGTAGATAAACTGTCTAAGGTATCCTGTAAGGGTCCTTGCAGATCGACCCCATTGGGCCTCGTGACAGACACTACGCCGTCATCTGCAAGTTGTCTCAACGTACAGTTGTCACTAAGACTTAGAAATTATACAAAAGGGGGCTTAAACATGATCCCTGGGGGAGACCCATGTAGCTTAATCGTGAAGCTGTAGAGGTTCCATGAGAGAAGCTCATATGTTTCTCTGACAGCAAATTGTACAAAAAAATATTCATTAAAGGAGAAAAGCCACAAGCGTGGAGTTTATCTGAGAGAACTTCAACAGATACTGAATCAAAAGCCCCCTTTATGTCCAAGAATACAGAAGCTATTTGCTCTTTTTTAGCAAAAGCTAACTGAATATCTGTGGAAAGCAACACGAGACAGTCGTTCGTTCCCTTACCCCTACGGAAACCATATTGAGTATCTGAAAGCAGGTTGTTCAGGCGGAAGAGGATCATTTTCTCCAACAACTGTCGAATACAAGATAACATCGCGATGGGTCGATAGGAGCTGTGGTCGGAGGCGGGTTTACCAGGTTTTTGAATGGCAATAACTCTCACCCGTCTCCAATCATCCGGTACAATGTTGAGTTCCAGAAACTGATTAAACAAGTTCAACATGCGCCTCTTTTTGACGTCTGGAAGGTTCTTAAGCAAGTTGAACTTGATTCTATCAGCTCCTGGAGCCGTATTGCAACACGAAAGGAGCGCGAGAGAGAGTTCTACCATTGAAAAAGGTTGGCTGATCTCATCTTTCGGATTCTCGGTTTTGCGAGGAATGATCCCTGCCGGCACAGAATCTGGACAAACTTTTCGCGCGAACTTGAGGATCCATAGGTCCGAGTACTCCTCGCTCTCGTTGTTCGTAGTTCGGTTACGTAATCTTCGCGCCGTGTTCCAAAGAGTACTCATCGACGTCTCGCGCGATAGCCCGTCCACGAATCTTCGCCAGTATCCGCGTTTTTGGCCTTGATGAGGCTCTTAAGGTCGCGTTCGAGAGACGTGTATACTTTGAAGTGCTCAGGTGTTCCACGTCTACGGAAATTTTTAAACGCGTCGGACTTTTTACGGTAAACCTCGGTGCATTGCTGATCCCACCATGGAGAAGGAGGTTTCCTGCAAAATGACGTCCCTGGAACTGGTCGAGTTTGAGCTTGAAGCGCGCTGTCTATGATCAGGTTGGAAAGGAAGTTATATTCTTCCAGTGGTGAAAGCCTTCTACCGTCGTTACGGCTTCGTCTATTGCTGTCCTAAACATTGTCCAATCGATGTGACGAGTAAGATCATACGTGACGTTGACAGATTTCGACGGATTGAACCCGATGGCAACCGAAATTTGTATGGGCAAGTGATCACTACCGTGGGGATCTTGAATCACATTCCATGTGCAATCCAACGATAATGAATTCGAACAAAGTGTGAGGTCTAATCTACTGCCATCTGAGGATGGACCAGCCAAACGTGTTACTTCTCCATTGTTAAGAACTGCCATATTGCAGTTGTCGCAGAGGTCATATATCAAGGAAGATCGGTTGTAATCGTACAGTTCTCCCCAGCCTTTACCGTGAGAGTTTAAATCTCCCATGATCAATCGTGGAGAAGGAAGGACCGAACAAATATCTGAAAGTTGTTTTCGGTTAATTGAAGCTCTAGGAGGAATATATACAGAAGCAATGCAAAAGCTTTTATTTTTAATAACAGCCTGACATGCGACAACTTCAATACCTGGAATTGGAGGAAAATTCACTCTATAGAAGGAGTAGCACTTTTTGATCCCCAAAAGTACTCCCCCTCCACGCGAATCCTCACGATCAAGACGAATAATATTGAAATCATAAAGTATGGCGCTCTATAAAAACACTTTCAGGCAGGGATGCCAGATACTTTTTAAAAAAAAGTCTGTATCAATCTCATTGAAATGTCTGTATTTGTCTGTATAAGGGTTTTCGTTTTGGTTATAAGGTGCTTCAATTGAATGTTGAAAATCGCTATTTATCGATGCTGACAAACGAGTAGAGGTGAGATTATGTTTTGTAAACATCGCAAAAATAAAAATCTTACGCAAAAGAGATTGCAATTTCAAGTTTTATATTTAAATGTCAACTTTCCTTTCACTTTCATACATATGATTAAATTGCTGTCATTTTTCAATCACTAAATATGAACAAAGCAAAATATTTTGATCTTTTACATTTGATGTTTTAAAAATTCTAGGCAAATCGTTTATTATCATCATTCATAAATTAAAAAAAAACAACAAAATTCATCAATTCCAAAGGCTTGAGCAACTTAAATCTTGCTGTACATATCGCTTGTGAACAGACATTTCAAATTAGATGAAATTTCAACCACTCCGTTTTGCTTTTTGTGCGATCTATCGTACTCTTTGGCCGACAAAATGCCTCTCATGGTTTATGTGGTAGTGCGATAGTGGGCATTGGTTCTTTTGATCTTTTAAATCGAAATAATTCACTCGACAGCGGCCGTCGAATGTGGTATAGCCAATATAGCTGGAAAGAGCTGTCGTAGACACGGAAAAGCTCAGTCCGCCACTGAAAATCTCAATTCCTGAAGCTCGTCGTTGATTGGTTGAACTGATGCATCATCAATAATGTTATCAAATCGTTTGATAAGCTGAAACAATGTTGGATGGGCCCTTACTCTAATATTGTCAGGATCAATTAACTTAATCATTGAGTGTATCGTCGGTAAGGTCAATTTTTTTTTTATTTTTTTTTTATTTTTTTTTATTTTTTTATTTTTTTTTAGGTTATCGTCGGTAAGGTCAATTTTTATTACAGCAGCATACGTGGAAATTCATCATGTCCAGTCGAAATTGATGCAAGTGCTCCATGCTTAATTTGTCACTTCTAGTGTATTTGTTTGATCAAGGCTTGCACTGCTACACCTTCGTACAGTTTTTCCAACTCGCAGAAGTTATTGGGGATCAGGTTCACAAAGCCAGGGTTCGTCAATTCTTTTAAATATCCTGGTTTCTAGAAACAATCCAATATCAAGAATATCAATTTGCAAGGTTCTGTTTTCTGTTGAAAAAAAAAAAATGATTCAACCGGTTGATTTCGGTAAGATGTAGTTAGTTGCGATCAAGTACATGTGGTTTGATGCATCACTGAGACGCTCGTAAACTTTCTTATTTTTTTCATCCTGCTGATGTATCGCGAGCACCAAAATATACTTTTAAGATTTCCAGCTTCAGGAACACGCTTAACAACTTGGTCCAATGAAAGCCATCGGGTCGCGGATGGATGTAACATGTTCATAGGTTTTAGCTCTATTAGGTGCTGCAGTTCGTTGAACTTTGACCTTTTCAAAGGATTTTTGCTGAAGTGGAATATTCTTACATGGATATGAATGCAAATGAATGGCAAATGCATTTCAGTACGAATAAATTCGGACAGTCGTTTTTAAATAGTACACTAACAGAATGCTTTCCACCGTGAATAACACTCGCTCCGTCTACACCGAACCCTAGCAGCTTCTTTTAGTACAAAATCAAAGTCTTCATTTAACTTAATAACAATGGCACTGTGTATCGTAGTAGCATCCGCCTTAGCAAGCACGAGTACGTGATTAAACAATCGCGAATTGACAGTTCATTTAATGAACTTCATTACCATTCCAATAAAAAGTTCTCACTACACACTACCAAAATGTCATGTAAATTTCTGTCCCCTGAGAACGACACATGCAAGCGTCCTTCAACACATAAGAATGAGTTGAAAGAGATGAGAAAATAAATGCAATCAATCACATCTTTCGTCGGATTGCGTATATGTCAGTTTCAGGCGACGTAATTTTACACGAAATCGTTCTTTACGTTCCCCGACTTTTTACAAACATGAATTACGTCTCGTGTAAAATTCATAATTTCTAAGTGTATACTAAGACCAATTGACTCATCGATTATAAGACTAAATGGTTTGGACCGCATCATTGCCACCAATTCTTGGTGATGCGATTTGCCAAGGAAATTCGTCATGATTGTCTTATTTTTAGTTCGTTTCAGTGCTACATCTTAGACAAGGGTCAAATTAGTGAAAACAGCCTTATAAAGCAGCCAGGCACATACTTGTACTAATACATCCCTCACTGGTTTTTTTTTTTAGAAAACAAAATGGTCCAACTTCAGACTGTCAATAATTTGCCGTATGTAACTCCCTTGGATCCTCCCTTAGCTCAGTCGGTAAAGGCGCAGCTACAAAGCATCACCATGCTGGAGGTGGCTGGGTTCGATTCCCGGTCGGGTCTAGGAATTTTTCGTTAAGGAAAATTTCTCGACTCCCTGGGCATAAGGGTATGATTGTACTTGCCACACTATCATACTAATGCAAAAATGGTATTTGGCATCGAAAGCTCTCAATTAACAAATGTGGAAGTGCATTTTGTAGAACACTAAGTTGAGAGCAAGCAATAAGCTAATTGTGGAAGCAATAAGCTTGAAATGCCAAAGAAGAAGACGTAGCCTTGTATCATGTTACAACTCAGTAGTCTGAAAAAGGCATAATTCTGTCGATGGACATAGATACAACACGCTCATACGGATTTACCCAAAATCGAGTAACTTTTAACCATTTTCATAAAACAGACTGAAATGTCATACCATGGGTAGGGCGATTTATGAAAGTGGGTAGATCTCACTCTATTCTTCATAAATTTGGTATACGTCTACTATTTGTAAAATGGATACATATTTGTACTCTCCAGATAAAAAAAAACTTCAGTTTTACAAGGAAAAACAGTGATTGATTCTTTGGAATTCAGGAAACTTTGTGCAATCTGTTTAAAAAAAAGAAGCAGGACATACCAACGGAGTTTTTTTTATTAACATTTATTGTAAAAGGGTGCATCGATTTGCAGCTTGTTGCAAGGGCAAAGGAATGTATCCTGACCATCTCGGATTTAGGAGCGCCGATGATGGACAAATTTCTGCCGGATCAACACCCTAGTAAACCCATCCAACGGAGCGCCGTTCCATCAAAGCTTCCAAACGCTTCCCGAAAGCTAATGCAGAGATTTTCGATTTGTTCCGGAAGCATATCCAGAACGTAAAAGATCGTTCGCGAGAGCATCCACTATATGCAGTAGTCATTGGTAAGTACAAAGGAGGATGTATAGGTTTACAAGTGCCTCGATGAAAACTTCGACATGTTGCCGCTGTTCGATCAGTGGAAGCTAACCAAACGCTTCCAGTAGAGCCTTTTCGAGATGATCGGACTGATGGCCAAGGAATTCCCGGAATGCGTGAGCGATGTGCACCAGCACCGGAGCTACCCGTCGCTGATCTTGTTACAATATTATGGATGGATTGTAGTTCCTTTATTTGAAAACAATAAAAAAGAAAAAGCTTAACTTAAGCAGCCTAGGGTATTTTTTATTTTAATATTTTACCCAATTTCCATAAAAGCCACATTTTATAATAATGAGTAGAACTAACCCAAAATCAAATATATCATGGGTTTACCCAAATTTGGGTTTGAGCCAGGTTACTCAATTTTGGGTAGTTCCAAATTTTATGATTTTGGGTTTACTTTACTCAATTTTGGGTAAATCCGAATGAGCGTAAAGATCACGAATCAAATCAATGTAAACAAACAAAAATGTCAGATGGGTGCAACACAGTGAAAATACTTTTAAAAGGTGAACTCTGCTTAGATGGCCCGCAATAGGTAAATCCTGTTAATTATGTTTTCGACGAAGATTCTCGTAATAATATCATCGACAATGTTTTCATACATCTAGGTATATCACTCGTTATTTTTTTAAACTAGCAATAATCTCACCTCGGTTGATCCTCATTGGCAACGAAATCGCCACTGCGCAAAGCTATTTTTTTAACTAGTTCATTTATTTGGGAGGCTCAATTGCGTTAGCTTTACGGAGCCGATAATTCATTGATTTGTTGTATAATGTAATGACTTAATACTAGGATTAGTAGGACTTGGGACGTTGACTCGCGGTTTACCCTAGGTTAGAATAGGTGACATTTAAGGTGGATTGGACAGAGGAACATGGAAATAGGATTCTGTAGTCTCACATATTTGTCAACAAAACAAACACAAACTAATGAATAAAAACAAAAACACAAGCAGATTAAATTCTTATACCAGACATTTGGAGAAACACATACATCGATTGTATGTAGCACAGATCGCGAGATCCCAACACATCTCCTATAGGAACATTAGGTTGTCTTCCTTGGGCCTCTAGGGTATTCAAAAGTCGTGTTCTGGCGGCGTCATTATCCGTGCATTGCCAGACTGCGTGATCGATGTCATCATAACCGTTTCCACACTGGCAAAGATTGCTGTCCACGAGGTTAATCCGATAGATGTATGCATCTAACTGGTAATGGTTGGACATAAGTCTACTCATCACAAGGATGAAATCACGGCTAACGTGTAGGTCCTTAAACCACGCCCTCGATGAAACAATAGGAATGATGGAATGTTACAGCCGTCCTAGATTTCCGGTGTCCTAATCGGTTTGTCAACTCGAAAGGGTACTCTAACATACAAAATCGTAAAAATCGTCGTGTGAAATTTGTCTATCAATCAAATCGCCTACCTGGGCATCCATCTTTGCGAGCGAGTCCGCTTTCTCATTGCCTGGGATTGAGCAATGTGAAGGGACCCATACAAAGGTGATCAAATATGATCTTTCGACCAGCACACTCATCTGTTCCCTTAGTTTTGAAAGGAAATAAAATGAGTGTTTACTAGGTTTCATCGACCAAAGAGCCTCAATCGAACTGAGGCTATCCGAGAAGATGAAGTAATGGTCTGGGGGCTTGTTGGAAATCATCCCCAATGCGATGTTGATTGCTGCCAGCTCAGCAACCTTGCTTTCTTGAGCAGGATATTTAGGTATGCGTGTCGCTTCACCTTGAACACCTTGACAAATTGAAATCGTCACTTAAATCATAAAAAATAGCCGCCCTATCGTCATCATATAGGTCCTCCCACCAAGTACCATGTGAACTCATGTCACCCAGAATCAATACAGGAGATAAATTAGAAACTGAATTCCAGAGTTTACTGCGGCTAATGGAAGTTCTGGGAGGAACTGAAGCTATGCAAAGGTCTTTATTCTTTGCAGTTACTTGACAAGCGACGATTTCAACGCCTGAAAGAGCTTGTAGAGAAATTTTGTAGAAAGAGTAGCACTTTTTGATCCCTAACAGCACTCCTCCATAAGACTCATCTCTATCCAGGCATATAATGTTAAAATCGTGGAAATTGAGTTCATTTTCTGAAGAAATCCATGTTTCACACAGAGCAAATAAATCACTATCGGAATTGTGAACTAAAAACTTGAACGAGTCTAGTTTTTGCACCATACTACGGCAATTCTACTGTAGTACAGTGATCATATCTCCGACCTGATTCGATGAATTATCCATCGTAAGATATGATCGATGTTAGGAGGGGCCATGAAACAGTCAATTGCTTAAGGTATGATTCTAGTGTCGGAAGCAAGGCAGAAACTAAGCATCTAAGAGGGTTTTGTATATTGAATATGTCTAAAATGAATGGCTCAGTGTCCGAAAAAGCTATCAATCCTCGATCGGACTTGAGTTCCTTTTGAAAAGGTTGAGGAGAAGCATTTTTATTATTATTTTTGGGCAATGGTGGGAAGTGCTTACTGCATCCAGGAGTTGGAGCAATAAGACCCTTCGGTTTTGCAATTTGTTCCCAATTAGCCTGAACATTTTCCAATCTTGTGGAGGTGACTTTTGTTATCTTACGGCGCGCTTTCGGGGAGGAAAGTTTCCTTTTCCGGGTGCGTGTACCACCGTAGAATCATATTCATCAGATGAGTCAGAGTCCGATTCTTCAGCTGATAAAATCGAAAATTGTTTTTTTTTTAGTCAAGAACGGCTGTTGCAGATTAAAGCATTTCTGCATAAGTCTGCCTTTAGCGTCCAGTGATGGAACGCTGCACATCAACAGATTGCCTTTTCTACCTTGGGCACTCCTGCAATGAGTGAGGATTCTCACCACAATAAACACATTCCTGCACAGCTTGTGTGCAAGAATCCCCAGTGTGGTTTTCACCACACTTGCCGCAACGAAATTTGTTGCTGCAATGAGTGGCCGAATGTTCCAGTCTTTTTCAGTTGGTACAATTATATACCCTCGGTATATGAAGGCGCACCGGGAAAAAACTCCATCTAACTTACAAAGTTTGGGAGAACAGAACCGGTTAATGTCACCCGAAACGAGTCTGAAAGTTGATAGTCCTTTTTTTCGCCTTGCAACGATGCTGAATGTAGTTGCTTTACATAAAGTATAGTTACAAGCTTTCGAGCGACTTTAGAGTTCTTAAAACAACCAGAAGCTCGTTTCTAGTCCTCGACAGTCAAACTCGCATCGGAGACAACGCCATCGATCTCCACATCTCGCGAAGGGACATATACACAATATTCGACATTAAAAATCTCGTGTTCAGCAATCTTATTAGCTCTTTCGAAATTCGGCGCTTCTATACGCAGTCTATTAATTCTCTCTTTGCGAATCGAGACACCAGGACATTTTCGCAGCAATTCTGTTGAAATATCGAGAGTTTTCAATGGTTTATCTTTGAGCCGAAAAAAGACAACCCAAGGTCCCTTAGAATATGGGTGGTAATGCTTTATGCGAGTATCCTTAGCCTCAGGAGAGGCCATAATTATGCACACAAAAACACAACCACAATCACAAAAAAAAACCTTCACCAATCAATTTATTTAAATGCTAATACAAAATAATTTGCAAACACCATGCAAAAAAGATATAAGAAAAAACTTAGGAAAAAAAAATATTCACTAGTGGTGACAATCAGGCCTACCACCCTAATTTACTTTAATCGTTTCTCCCCTCTTAGGAGGAGAGACAGACGCACACGCTGCTGCGAGGAAAAATTTCACTACAATAGCTGTTCACTTGGCTATATATTATCCACAGCGGACGATGTAAACAATCTCGATCGTCGAACAATAGCCCGCTTGCTTGCTGTTGTGATGTAGCTTGAGTTCGGTGGTTTGCATCGACTGCTTGTCCGAAGACTTCACAACGGAGATACGCAATTGTTGCCTAACTATTCTATGGTCTTTACAGATAAAATGCAGGTGCACTTAGGAAAAAACAACTCTTCTAAGTCAAAGAATGCCGTGACGAGACCAGGCGATGTTAACTGGCTCAGCGCACGATAAGGAATGACTGCGCAAAGTTATGTTACTCATCTAAAATAGAAACATAAAAGTAAACAAATTTTAACCTTTGTTTTTACCCCCTTGAACAAAAAGGTCTAAGCGCAAATAAAGTACTCAACAAATGAAGAGACATAAGCAACCTGAACTAGATAGTTTGATGATAACCACCAGTATACCACTATTTTTTATTTCGACCCATTATTTCGAGTTTTCTTTAAGAATTAGTTGCTAATGATATTGCGATAGCTTTTAATGGAATTGGCAATGGAAATTGATTCCGACGAATCAGATGATCCTGAAAGTTATATTGAAGAAGACATGCTAATATTTGCCGATTTCGAGGGCTATACAATCTAAGAGCTAGCTGATGCTAAAGTTCGAGTGAAGGTAATCGGAATTGACTTGGAGAGTTCCGTTATACAAATCAACAATGATGTAAACAGAGGATCGTACGATTTTGCTCTGGGAACAAACGTTTTCCTGGAAGAGGATGAAGAACGAAAAAACGAAAGAGTGAGTTATGTCAGTGACATAACTGCAAAGTTGACGTAGGACTGTTTGTTGATGTGAAGAAATTGATTTCACGAATTAATAAATTTCTACTATATTTTATTCAGTCTATAGAACCATGAAATCCTATGCTATTGGTGTGTGAGGCTCCGATTCGTCTTCCGCTATTGGTTCTCCACGAAAATTTATAGAAACTGCAGTTCGGCACGAATTGACTGTTAATGATATTTTGTTTGTTAAAATTTAATGTCCAACGTGCTTGTAAGGGATAAATGGATCCTGTGTTTACGGAGGGAACATGGTTCGCGATTGAAATGTTCTTCTCAGTCTTCTTGGGTTACAGGACAGCTTGAGTGTTTGGCGTTGAGAAAAGGTGAGAAGGTGGCAAAGAAATGCAATTGCAGTTTTTGCAATCATATCTTGAGAAATCCCCATGATTCAGAAAAGGCAATTTTGCCCATTTTGATCCACAAAGCGTTTTATGGTACAAATGAAGCTATGCACGTGTGTGCAAGCGACTCGCAGGCACAAATAGCTCGAAACAAATTTATCGCTGTAGTGTCCTTATTCAAGCATCATCAACATATCAATATAATATGGATGAGTCGATAGCACAAAATGGTGCAACGCTATTGGCCACTGTTGTAATGGCGCCGTTAAGTGTTCTATTTTTGTTCTCACTGATCATCGACAAAGCGTTTTATGAAATAAACAAAGCCATGCAAATGTGTGTTAGCGACAGGTTGCACACAGCTTGGTGTAAAATACATGGGGTGTTGAAGCTAAATAATTGTCCACATGCACCCTGGACCACCATGGGATCATCTCAGAAGGCTGCCCGAAGGCCAGAAGGCCCGGAGTTTTCCTCATTGCTTAAACACCTTCGGCTGGCATATGAATGGTGGTGGAAAATATGTCCATTTGCTTCATTGCTGTACCCTGAATTCCTCGGCAAGTGAACTACCTGTAGGGTTTCTATTCCCTATCTCTTACTTTGTCAAGGTGGCTAATGGGTTGCCATCAAGAGCCGCCTCGCTGACGGTTACGGTTCTTGATCTTGAAATAAAAACAAATTATTTTTGTGAGCCATCTGACTTTCTGACTCTCAACTCTTACTCATCAACTAAAATCACTGTGCACAACCTCACACACACGTTTAATTTTTCATAGCGAATTGCTGTTGCATTTTTACTCACAAATAATGTTAGATTTTCATCCAAGTTACGATCAACAGCGAGAAATGGAACAAAATCATGCGAAATTGTAACTATTACAATCTTACTTTCTTATTTTGGGTGTAGAGCGAATAACGAACAACTTGGGCTTCAAATGGTGAGTTGACAACTTCGAAGAGGGTGCGACCGACCTCTCGTCCTCACAAGTTCCTACCTCACGCCTCCACGAGTCATATGATCACAAAAGACTGCCAGCTGAAACATGGAGACGCTGGTTGGCGTAGCCTGGGCAATGTTGTCAATCTGACAGTAGCGAAGTGAGGGGGTGCGACCGAAGATCTTATACCTTTAAATCATATTCTATATTTTCTATTCTCATTTTACTAATAATTTCAGCACGCTTTGGAATCACCTTTGCATTCCAAAACTATGTAAGAGCCGGGAGCAACATGCCAGGCATCAAAGGCGGAATTTGTATCACAGCATTTCAGCATACCATTTTATTTAAAATTGCACTTCTGAACTTCAACTATTATATTCATAAAAGGCTGGCATGTGCTTATACGTAATGTAGGATTATATTTTAATGTTGTGTTTGTGGTATTATGGTAAGATAAGCCATTTCTTTCAGAAATTATCCCACCGGACTCTTCGTTCACTCTATCTTTGAAATGTTGCTAGAACAGTATAAAGAAAAATATTACAAATATTACTATGTTTTATAAAATAATATCTTTTATTGAAATTTTATCTTTTATATTTCGAATGATCTATTCTGTTTTCAGCTTTCCCAGGACTAGTAGGATATTGATACATATTTAACTTTAATTTATTTTTCAGTAACAATCCATCAAGTTTGAAATTTGAATAAATTAGCATTTTTGTCTATAACGGTATCTTAATTTGTTGTGTACAAAATATATTATATATTAAATAACATATAGCGGAAAAAGGGAGGGACCATCAGGGCACCCAAGTAAAACGATTTGGATAGGGAGCATGGGACTGCCTCCTCCCTATTGTTAACATTTCGTGGAACGAGGGCGGGCTCTTCGACCCCATCTATTGGGTTTATTCTGTCAATCGAGGGCTCGATTCTAGTGCTGTGAGTGTGAACTTGCTTTTGGAAGGAGATTTGCGGGTTTCGCGTAAGTGTCTCTGCTTACGGGCCCGCCCAAACGTTTTTGGCCCTTCATACAGGAGCTTGATGATCACAAACAATAATAAAATCCTGATCAAATCGTTTTTCAGATTATTCCACTGCTATGGAAAGTTTCTTTGCTGCAATAGATGGTAGTATTACATCGTCATCATCATCATAGAGCGAATTACGAACAACTTATCCAGGACCAGTGAAGACATTTTCGTTTTACAAAAAGTTCCACAGGCTGGAGCGGGAATCGAACCCTCAACTTATGGCAACCGCATGAACGACGGGTGACACCGCTAACCACTTGACCACGAAGATGATGTGGGCGATTGATTTGACCATTTTCTCCGGAACGCGGCTTTTTAAGCAAAGCCATGTGGAACCGGTGCATGGTAATGAACATTTCGATGAGCTCAAGAGAAATTTCAGTCAAACAGTCAAACTCTTTAGTCGGTTAATTGATTGGATCGTCTTGAAAAGGACAAATCTTAGTTGTTTACGGAGGGATGATTTACGTCAGCGTCGACTTCGGGCTTCTTCCGCTTACCTCGTCTAGCGGACATGCCAGCCACATCAGGCGGCGTCTACTCGATCTCCAGCAGCTGGGCAAAAACTCGAAAAAGCGCTTTTTTATCACGAGAGCGGGATAAACACGTCTGAACGTGTCGATTATTTAATAGCAAATGATAGCTGTTGGCCATTCCAGCCTGTTTTATATAATGGCATATACCATTACATTACAGGAAGGGGGTATCAACGATGGTAATGAGAATCAAATTTTACGAAAGGGGACGGGCCTCAGTTGTTACGACAGACACCAGCGTAGAAATGAAATCATTAGTTTTCATTAGAGCGACAGGGGTTTTGGTGGTTAAATTCGCATCTTCTCAATTCAGGCAATAGAAAAATGGCCCTTGTCAGGGCCTCAGAACCCCATCCAAAGAGTGTTGAGACACACTTGCTTCTGAAACTGCAAAACAATAGAGTTTGTAAATATTGGCAAGAAAAATTAAAACTCACATTTTAAAACTACCTGCAACTAACCTAATCTATTACCTGCAACTAATCCACTATGTACCTTTGTACAACTAGGAACAACAATAAATCAAACCTACCCCGTACACTGAATATGTGTACACATAAATGGTCTGCCGTGTTGCAGTTCGGCTCAAATTAATTGTTAATATTTCGTTTATTGAATGTCATGTTGAGCCGGTGAGTTGTAATGAAAAATCTATGGGCTCAAGAAAAATGTCAATCACATATAATCTTCTTTAGTTGGCAAATTTATTTGGTCGTCCTGAAAAGAACGGATTTTAGTTGTTAACGGAGTGAACATGGTTCGTGATTGAAATTTTCTTCTCGGTCTTCTTCGGCTACCAGACGGCCTGAGTGTTTGGCAGCACGTAATAGTACGATAAAAATAAACATTTACACCGTCTTCATCTCGAATTTGTACAGACTGAACATTGACCAAAGAGCGAATTACAACGAACAACTTAACCTAACACCCAGTGGATTAGACTGGACATTTTCGTTTTGCAAATGTTCCACAGGCTGGAGCGGGAATCGAACCCTCACTTCATGGCAATGAACGACGGGTGATGCCGCTAACCACTTGACTACGAAGTTGATGTGGGCGATTGATTTGGCCATTTTCTCCGGGACGCGGATTTTTTAATGCCATATTGAGCCGGTGCGTGGTAATGAAAATTTCGATGAGCTCAAGAGACATTTTTATCAAACATAAAGGGTGATACGGTCAAAATTTGGTCAAGGGAAAACGCGTGTAAATCGGTGAAATCGTTTATTTAAAAAATCAAATTAAATTTATTTTTCAAGTTCAATTAGTATAATATTCAGGAAAAATATTCAGTTAGGCTTTCGCTTTTCCAAATCCGAATTGCCGGGCCTTACGCTTGACCCCTGTCATTTTGTACAGCCACCTTGTCCACCTTCTTCGCCGCAGAAAGCCAGTTTGCCTTGAACTGCTGTTCGTCCTTAGCAGTTTTTTTGGTCTTCTTTAGGTTCCGCTTGACAATAGCCCAGTATTTCTCAATTGGGCGGAGCTCTGGCGTGTTCGGAGGGTTCTTGTCCTTGGGAACCACCTGCACGTTGTTGGCGGCGTACCACTCCATGGTCTTTTTACCGTAATGGCAAGATGCCAAATCCGGCCAAAACAGTACGGAACAACCGTGTTTCTTCAGGAAAGGCAGCAGACGTTTATTCAAACACTCTTTCACGTAAATTTCTTGGTTGACAGTCCCGGAAGCTATGAAAATGCTGCTTTTCAAGCCACAGGTACAGATGGCTTGCCAAACCAGATATTTCTTTGCGAACTTTGACAGTTTCGTGTGCTTGAAAATATCTGCTACCTTTCCCCTTCCTTTTGCCGTATAAAACTCCTGTCCCGGAAGCTGCTTGTAGTCGGCTTTGACGTAGGTTTCGTCGTCCATTACCACGCAGTCAAACTTCGTCAGCATCGTCGTGTACAGCCTCCGGGATCGCGCTTTGGCCGTCGTATTTTGTTTATCATCGCGATTTGGAGTCACTACCTTCTTGTAAGTCGATAGTCCGGCTCGTTTTTTGGCTCGATGCACGGTTGTAGACGATACACCCAGCTTATTTGCGGCATCTCGGAGAGATAGGTTAGGGTTTCGCTTGAAACTACCGGCAACTCTCTTTGTCGTCTCAGCGGCTTCCGGTTTTCGATTTTCCCCCGATCCAGACTTCCTGGCTGTCGACAAACGTTCCCCAAACACTTTAATTACATTTGTAACGGTTGATTTGGCAACTTTTAGCGATTTTGCCAACTTTGCGTGCGAGTAGCTCGGATTTTCGCGATGCGCGAGCAAAATTTTGATACGCTGCTCTTCTTGCTTGGACGGCATTTTGACAACTGAAGAGTGAATTCCAAAATCAAAATAGGAGCAACATTCTACACACACACACCTTCAAAATGAGGGGTGTTCAGGTTTTTTAAATGTAAAATTGAAAGAAATACGTCAAGTTGATATTGACCAAATTTTGACCGTATCGCCCTTTACTCTTTAGTTGGTAACTTGATTTGATCGTCCTGAAAAGGACGGATTTTAGTTGATAACATGGTTCGCGATTGAAATTTTCTTCAGTCTTCTTGGGCTGCAGGACACCACTCTGTGAAATGGTCACACCGGAGAAAAGTTTGTTCAGCTCCTCGTCGTTGCGGATGGCTAGCTGCAGGTGACGTGGATGATTCTTCTTGGTCTGGGCTTCTTGTGTTCACGGGCGGCGTTTTCTACCAACGCGCTCCGCAAACACGTCTGTCGCATGCGGATAAACAGCGAGAACTGATGATTGGTCGGTCGTCCCCACATGTTTGATAATCGTTGGCACGGTAGCTGTGGCAATATGAACCAATCAGAGCGAGGCGCAAACATGATGTCATTTTCGACCAATAGCTTTGGTCGCTTAGACAATTTTTTTTAAGTTTATTTTAATGAGTTTAAACAAACGTTATGAATTAAGTTTGCAACAGGGACTCAGCTTTGATGTTCTACCTTGCGAATGAAATACTTATCGTAAAATTTCTGTGGGCCAGAGAGGAGATATTATCGTTCAAAGTCTCAAAACCCGCGTAACGCTTGCGATTTCAGAAATTTTAGAACGTCGCCCCTATACAGGAATAGAAAAGAGAGACGTAAGTCCTACGTCAAAAAAAAAAACGAACGATCCACTGTACAACCTAGATCCGCCAAGGTTCTATAAGTACGGTGGCTTTGGAAATAAAGTGATTGGCCGATCCTCTGAGCAGCAGGCACCGTCGCCGCCGCCACCGCCACCGCCGCCTGGAAGAGGAAGCGTCGATTTTCTTGTCTCGCCGCCGTCATCCGTCCGTCGAACGCTGCTTTTTTTTTACCGGGAGAGTGAGTTTGTGAATTCTTGAAAGAATTTTTCCGATCGAAAGATCCGACTTTCTCACGGTTTTTACACCGGTTCTGGTTTCAAAGTGTCTTAAAAATATAACCTGTTCCGGTTGAAGTACAAATAAAGTGTTTTCCGAGCGAGAGGGGAATTTTTCAGGTGAAAATTAGTGTGTGCCTTTGTGAGGGACGGGGGAATCAAAGAAGGCGACACGTGCCATTTTTTTGTCCAATTTGCAGTGCTTGATCAAAAATAGAGAGGTAGACGTATGTGTGGCTTATGTGTTTCTTTTTCTTCTTCCTTTTGTTATAATTGCACTGCTCTCAGGGTGTGGGTCGCTTCAAATGTCGGAAAAATTAGTTTACGGTGATTAGGTCATGCCTATTCGGGGTGCGGTTCAACTGGCGTTCGATGTTCTGTTGTTATTTGAAGCGGTCCCATGCGTTTGGCGGATAGTGCTAGTTACATACTTTCAGCGTATCGTTAACCAAAACTAACCCTGTTGCTAACCTTTTGCCTACTGTCCAACATCCCAGCGATTTCTCGTGGAAGTGCAGAGGATTTCGCGTCTTCCTTCAAAGCGAGTATCACATCAACACGTTCCTTCCCATTCCATACTTGACCAGCATTTGGGCAGGGACGGCGCCGGTATTGCTTTATAGCTCGTTGCATGGCTTAGGTCGTACCTGTTTGCTAGGCAGTTAAAATTGGCTCTACTTTCCCTGACTGGTTCACTAACGGCTCTGGATTCCCACAGGGAAGCAACTTGGGTCCGTTGCTATTCTCGCTTTTCTTCTATGGTGTCGCCTTGTACCTTGGCGAAGATTTCTGCATACTATATTTGTTTATTTGTTTATTTATAAATTTACATCAAAAGGCTTTCTGCAGCCCCAATGATTTTGGTAAAGCATGTCAAAAAAAAAAACAAACAAACAATGTTACAAAAATTATCACATACATAAACGAACAAATCAGAATTAGTCAAGTCTTTAAAAAAACATACTAGTATAGACACCAAAATACGTTTTTTTCGTAGTCAGCTACCGCGATACTCGAAGGCAGCGGCAAATCTTCGACGGAGAACTGCACGTAAAAGATGGAAGTCGAACATTGAAGCCACTCTGTTGAACACTCGTTGCAAACCGCTGATCGCACCCTCGAGTCCGTAGTTCGTACGACGAAGCTGTGTCCTCAGCATTATATTATTTCGCAGTGGCCGAGGACGAACATTCAAGTCGATATTCTCAAGAATCGCCCCGGAATCAATTCGGCCTTGTAGGGCGTCCACGATGATCAATGCGTTGTTGGCGTCCCTTCTCACTAGCAAAGTTTGCAGGTTGATCAGACGGCAACGGTTTTCATAGCTGGGCAATCGAAACCGATCCCTCCAAGGTAGTCTTCGGAGAGCGAAACGAAGAAAGCGACGTTGAACCGATTCAATTCGTTCCGCACCGTTGTTGTGATAAGCGCTCCAAACGGCCGAACATGACTCCAGTACCTCACAAGAGAGCTGTAGAGCGATTTTGAACAATTCACGTCGGAAAATGTTTTGGCTATTCTAATGACGAGTCCCAGCACTCTTGATGCTTAAGCAACGACGTATGAGACATGCTGCTTATAATTTAGTTGTGTATCCAAAATCACCCCAAGATCCTTCACATGACTCACTCAGCCTACTGACGATCCAAGCAGTTCATAATTGAAGGTTATCGGCGAAAACGTTATGACGTAACACTTGGCAGGAGCGATCACCATCCGATTAATCGTGCACCAATTGGCCCGCATCAAGTTGTCGTTGAAGATGAATTCAATCATTAACTGAACGAATCCTCAGATAAATTTTGAGATCGCCTGCGTAAGATAAACGCAGACTTTTGATGATAAGATGCACGTCGTGGAAGTAGAGTAGGAAAACTAGCGGGCTCAGATGGCTGCCTTGTGGAATGCCATATGAGGCACAGAAACTTGCAGAATGACAATCTCCTATGGCAACTTTAAGTAGCCGATCAGTAAGATATGATCGAAACCAATCAAGTAGATTTCCGTTGATTCCGAGCCTTTCAAGTTTGGCTATCACTATAGTGTGGTTCACCTTGTCGAAAGCAGCCGATAGATCGGTGTAAACAGCATCCGTCTGAGTCTGAGCGCTACACTATATTTTACCTCGTTCACTCGATCTTATCTCGTTCACTGCCAGACACGAAAAGGGAAGATGCTTGGTCATGAATCAACGACTACTGCGATAGTGCTGTGCCAAGTGTATGGGTACAAGGTAGATTATATTTAAGGGACGTAACGGGTGTTACTGGCAGTGTTGGCTATCTATCTTCGTTGTACCACACATCCCCTTTCCGGTCAAGGGAAGAAAAGAAAAAAAAATATTGAGTTTCCAAAAGTTAAAAAACCCAAAACAAGTTAAATTTCTCGTTTTGAGTGTGAGAGTTAAAGTCCAATGGGCCATTTTCGGCAATATATAACCTAGAAGAAGGATCGGCAATGTTATTGTGTTCCCACACATCTTTCACTTCAAAATTGTATGGGCTGAGTCTGACAGCCCAACCATCAGCTCGATTCAGGGCATGCTTTGAGTCTTCACGTGACACGAGGATGAATGTGAATACCTGTGCATCCGTACGAAGTGTGAATGGTCGTTCCAGTAGAAAATATGCGGAATGCTTCACCGCTCATACTGGTTCTAAAGCCTCACGCTGGTTTTGTGAATACCTTTTTTCTGTTGGCATAAGAGCCTTGGACGCAAAGCTGATCACACGAGGAGGAAGATTTTCTCCTTGTTGGACTAATACAGCGCCAAGTGCGTTCGATGAGTATAGAGGGTTGTCCTTAGATCCTTTGTGAAGTATGCAAAAGCAGTCGTACAGTTTACTATTTGCTCTTCAGTCGTTCGAAAGCATGTTGCTGCTCGGAGCCCCATCCCCAAGCATTTGAGCTGTTAATCGCCCACAAAGGACTAGCCATGTTGGCAAAACTTTTTATGTGCGGGTTGCCAGACCAAAGAAACTTCTCAGTTCAGAAATTGTAGATTGAGGTCTGAACCTGCGATGTCTTTAATTTTCGTCTCATTGATATTAAATCCGTTTTCGTCCAGCTCGTTTCCTGGGAAGCAAATTCGAGTTTTGTCAAACACATGTTTATCGGATTTTATGCTCATATTGTTCTCCCTCAAAATCTCAAGAACTTGAGCCACGGTCTTATAAGGGTCCTCTAAAGTTTTCGCGAAAATCAATATATCATCTATATATACTATAGGAATATATACCATTAATTATGTAACGCTGTAAGAGGGGAGGGGGAGGGGGTTTGGGAAAACGTGACAATCCATACTTTCAATCCAATACTTTTTGAATGTCCATACAAAAACGTGCCAAGGAGGGGGAGGGGAGGGTCTAAAAAGTCACTTTTTTGCGTGATAAAATTAATGGATGTTCCCTATTATGTGTTCTACTCCTTTTAAAGTTCTGTCCAGTTAGAATCCGGAATCACTTATTGTGTTGCAGCGGCACGGAAAGTGACCGCTGCAAGAATTCTTTTACAGCGGTTTGTTTGCGCCCACTTTCTGTGGTATAAATTTCACGGTGTTTCGTGCAGTGAATCAAAAGTTATTCCAGATCGAAGCCGAGGGGAGAGAAAAAATTCTGCACACCCACGTTGATAATCCAACGTGGTCCGCAATAAAAATCGCAAAAACGTTGAAAATCGTCAAATCAACCGTGTATGATGTGCTCAAACGTTTCAGGGAGCGAAAGAGCGTGGATCGAGTGCCTCAAGGTAAGCGTCGTAGTGGAACATATGACCACAAGCTGAACCAGAAGGTGTTGAGAACCGTCAGAGCAAACACTGGACTATCAGATAATGAAATCGCACAAATATACGCTACTGCTCGCTGTACCGTTCGAAGAATTCGTTTGCGAGCAGGAAATCGTTCTTATCGAGCTAGCAAGCAACCAAACAGAACGTTGAAGCAAAGCTTCGTCACCAAAACTCGAGCTCGGAAATTGTACCAGCAGGTTTTGACGAAGTACCAAGGATGCCTGCTCATTGACGATGAAACCTACGTCAAAATGGATTTTGGACAGCTTCCTGGCCAAAAATTCTACATGGCGACGGCATGGAGAGATATTACTGCGAAGTTTATGTGTGCTTTTATGGACAAATTTGCCAAAAACCTGATGATTTGGCAAGGGATATGCAGCTGCGGAGCAAAGACCAAAGTGTTCGTGACGAATAAGACGATGGACTCGAAGCTGTACAAAGAAGAATGCCTCAAAAACCGCGTACTACCTTTCATTAAAGCCCATAAAGGTCCCGTGAAGTTTTGGCCAGATTTGGCGAGTTGCCACTACAGCCGGGAAGTCATCCAGTGGTACCGCGATAATAACGTAGATTTCATCGATAAAATCACAAATCCACCCAACTGCCCGCATTTCCGGCCCATCGAGAGAATTTGGGCAATAATGAAGCGGAAGCTTAAGAAAAATGGAAAAACGGCTCTGGATGCGACTCAGATGACCAAAATGTGGAACAAATGTGCCAAGAAAGTTGACTCCGGAGGTGTGCAGCGTTTGATGGGAGGAATAAAGAGGAAAGTGCGAATTTTCATTAGAAACGAAGAGAAATGATTTGTATTGATATTTTTCCCTTAAATAACAGTGAATTACCTTTGTTTTGATGTATTAAACTTATTTGTACGTCAATCCGTTACCGAGATACAGATGATTTTTTTTATTCCGGATTCTCAATAGACATAGCTTTAGGATCCACGACATTACCCGTTGATAAATCTCCGGGACGCAAATCACCTCAAACATCAAACGAGTGAACCTAAACATGCCGTGTTTAGACAGCAAGGTGGTCAAGTCACGCGATTCGTTAGAAGCTCTAAATGGTAGAAGGCGTTCGTCAAATCAAGCTTCGAAAAGAAGTTTGCCCCATGAAGTTTGATCCCCATTTCATCCAACAACGGTAGTCCATAATATTTATGCTCGATTGCTCGATTGTCCCATCCGGTGTTTCACAGGCGTTGACGGGCACAAAAAAAAAACGGTCCTCTCCAGTCGGATACAGAATTGTATCCGGTATTGTATGGTTTACTTCAGTGGTTCCCAACCTTTTTGGGCTCGCGACCCCCTTTTTGAATCAGTAATGGCCCCGCGACCTCCTTGGAAAACTAATGTGATTATGTTGCGATAAAAAATAATGAAGATTAAAACGGGTTGTGTACTAAAGCAGCTACTTCTTGCTTCAACTCGGGGAAATACTTCTCAAATTGCTCCAGTGAATCTACACGGTGTTCAATAAGTTCGAATACAAGTTTTCATCATTGCGTAGGTATGCGCCATGTACATATTCTGCATTGGTATTGGTGTCAGCTTTAGCTTCATTCATACGCTACCGAATGTGCGCGGTGTTGACATTCTGTTAGTTGTTGTTTGTTTGTTACGCGCGATGAAAGAGTATCGGGACTTCGTAATTAAGCGTTTTTTGAACGGTGAGCGACCCGGCGATATATTCCGGCTGCTGAAATCGCATGGGGTCAAGCGGAACTTTGTCTACACGACCATCAGGCGATACCGGGAGACGTCCTCGACCAATGACCGTGCGAGATCCGGTCGGCCGCGTTCAGCGAGGACGCCACGGGTCATCAAGATCGTGAGGGAGCGAATTCGGCGCAAAAAGAACCGCTCAATCCGGAAAACGGCTGCAGATCTCAACGTTTCCATTGGAACCGCTCACACCATACTCACCAAGGACCTTGGTTTCAGGCCTTACAAAAAACGTAAGGTCCATGGCGTTTCGGAGGCTACCAGCAAAAAGCGGTTGGATCGAGCTAAGAGGATCCTCTCTCGGCACGCTGGTCAGGAGTTTGTTTTTTCGGACGAGAAACTGTTCGTGCTGCAGCAGCCGCACAATGTGCAAAATGACCGGGTGTGGGCGCCATCGAGGGACAGCATTCCTGAATCCAATATAAACATCCCTCGGTTCCAAAGTGCCGCGTCGGTGATGGTTTGGGGGGCAGTATGCAAACGTGGTAAGCTACCCTTGGTGTTTATTGAAAAAAACGTCAAAATCAACGCGGCGTACTACAAAACTGAGGTTTTGGAAAAGGTTGTTGCCCCCAGTCTCCGAAGCCTCTACGGCGATGAGCACTACGTGTTCCAGCAGGACGGTGCACCAGCCCATACGGCAAATGTGGTTCAAGCCTGGTGTCGGGACAATTTAACCGACTTTCTGGACAAAACTTTGTGGCCTCCCAGCTCCCCGGACTTGAATCCTCTCGACTTTTTTGTTTGGTCCTATATGATGGCGAAGCTGAACGAATACAAGGTCAGCACTTTGGATCATTTCAAGACGGTAATTCTCAAAATCTGGGACGAAATGCCCATGCAGTCCATGCGTGCCGCCTGCGACGCGTTCGAGAAACGTTTGAAGCTCGTTAAGGAGTACAAAGGGGGGGTCATTCCAAGAGAAATGTTGTAAACGTTCCTTGTAAACATAGCTTTCAATAACATAAATCCAAAAAATAAAAAAACATGTTTTCATTTTTTTAACAAATTTTGAAAGTGTATCCGAACTTATTGAACACCGTGTAAATGTGCAATAATTTCTGCTTGGAGAGCCGAAGTCAGCTCGCTTGCTCCTTTATCGGTCATATTGCACAGACGATCAAACATGGCAATATTTCCCATCTTAACTTTTCAGCGCCAATTTTTTAGTTTTTCCGCGAATGCATGAAGATGATCTTGGAAGTGAACAAGATTGGATTGTTTGCCCTGAAGTTTCAAATTCAGCAAATTCAGATGCTCAAAAACATCAGCTAAGTAAGCGAGACGCTTCTGAAAGTCTCCTTCATTAAAATGTGTAAGGAAATCATTTTTCCCTTGAGCTTTCAAAAACGTTTGGATCTCATCCTTCAACTCGAAAACACGGTTGAGTACATTACCCTTCGACAACCAGCGTACGGAAGTGTAGAAAAGAAGAACCTCATGATCTGAGTTCATTTCCCTGCAGAGTTCCTTGAATAAACGTGTATTCAGGGCTCCAGACTTAACATAGTTAACAATCTCTACGATCAATTTCAGTACTTTCAATAACCCTTCCGGCAACGTCTTGCAGGAAAGAGCATATCGATGGATCATGCAATGGACACCTGCGGCATGTGGGGCAAGCTCCTTGACATTCTTCTGAAATCCAGATATCTTGCCAAGCATTGCAGGAGCTCCATCGGTGCAAACCCCACAAAGTTTTTTCCACTGCAAGTCACCAGATTCAAAAAAACGCCTTGATTTAAGCCATGATATCATCACTTTTAGTAGTAGTTTCCAAGTCACAACAGAAAAGAAACTCCTCTTTTAAATCGCCAGCAGAGCATACGTACTTAACAAACACCAACAGCTGCGCACAGGAACTGACGTCCGTGGATTCATCGAGTTGAATTGCGAATAAAGGAGATTGTTTTATTTCTTTCAGAACTTGCTGTTTCACGTCGTCGGACATATGGGAAATTCGTCTTTGCACAGTGTTGTTTGATAATGACACTTGCCGCATTTTCTTTTCACTTGCTTCCCCAAGAACCAAATTCATCATTTTCAGTATGCTAGGTTTGATCAGAATTTCTCCAATCGTATGAGGTTTTTTGTTTTTAGCGATTTTCAGTGCTGTCTCATATGACGCCTACACAACTGCTGTGTTTTGTTGTTGAATGCTGCCAGTGCCAGTGGCATCGAATCTCTGCCGTTTCAAGCCAGATTCATGACGCCGAAAAAAATCCACATCCTTAGTACAATGCTCGGCATGCTTGGTATCCAAATGCCGTTTCAATTTTGATGGCTTCATTAATTCAACACTCAACACAACGCCACAAAGCACGCACTGTGGCTTATCGACGCCATTAACGATTAAAGTTGTGAAACCGAATTTCATATAATCCTCTTAATACATGCGTTTCTTTTCCATGGTAAGGCCGTCTTCAAAGTACAACATAATCTTGTTCTTTTCTGTAACTATTTTAAATTTATTAAATACTTTACCTACTCAAGTTGACAATATTTAGTTTGCGGCGGTAAACCGAAATCTCAGCAAAATTTTAGATGTGGAAGCAACAAATTGTTCGGTTGATTGATTTGGGACTCGACGCGTGAATGGCCAGTTCAGTTGTAAAAGAAGACAGAACAAATGAGCCAACTACTACTGCGCATTCATTGAGTTTTTCTTCACGTTTAACGATGCACCAGGACGCACACTAATACATCAACTCATATCTCAGTAAGAAGGAAAGAGCAAGTAAAAAATGAATCCCTTCAATCGCGTGTGCTAGCAAGAAAAAGACAATGGAAGAAGCAACTGTTCTTCGTTGCCTTCCGTTCACCACTACTCTGCTGTACTCGAACGAAGACCAAAATATACTCGTTTATTCTTTAAATTCATGCACTTCATAAGTAGGA
This sequence comes from Aedes koreicus, assembly GCA_024533555.2. Taxonomy (NCBI): domain Eukaryota; kingdom Metazoa; phylum Arthropoda; class Insecta; order Diptera; family Culicidae; genus Aedes; species Aedes koreicus. Next base: position 225,128 of record JAHHFK020004431.1, read on the forward strand.
TGCATTTTATTTTATGGATCAGTTATTTTTTTTATTCTGTATGCATAAAAATTGTCACGCTGGTCAGACGCCCGCGACCCCCCTAGAAGGCCCTCGCGACCCCCCTGGGGGTCGCAGACCACCGGTTGGGAAGCCCTGGTTTACTTGAATCGCTTCCAGAACATAATCGGGGTCACCCATGCTAGGACCAAAAACCAATCATGATCTCGAGCCGCTTACAAAACTAAATTGCGGTCATCTGGAGCTGCTTCCAAAACAAAATCGCGGTCTTCCCGAGCTACATTCAAGAAACAATCGCGGTCATCCCGAGCCGCTTCCAAAACAAACCGGCGGTCATCCCGAGCTGTATTCAAGAAACAATCGTGGTCATCCCGAGCCGCTTCCAAAACAAACCTGCGGTCATCCCGAGCCGCATTCAAGGAACATTCGCGTTCATCTCGAGCCGCTTCCAAAACAAACCTGCGGTCATCCTTAGCCGCATTCAAGAAACAATCGCGATCATCCGAAGCCGCTTTCAAAACAAAATCGTGGTCATCCCGAGCTACATTCAAGAAACAATCGCGGTCATATCGAGCTACATCCAAAATAAATCTGCGGTCATCCCGAGCCGCATTCAAGGAACATTCGTGGTCATCTCGAGCTGCTTCCAAAACAAACCTGCAGTCATCCCGAGCCGCATTCAAGAAACAATCGCGGTCATCCGGAGCCGCTTCCAAAACAGAATCACGGTCATCCCGACCATTCAAGGAACAATCGCGGTCATCCCGAGCCGCAACCATAAATATTAACTGTGGCCATCCTGGGACACGTCAGAGGCAGCGCTACTCTGCCATATTACCATTTATCTCAAGAGGCCCACTGTGTCCACTATCTTCCTATTGCGCAATATTGAAAATAAAGCTACGACGCTTGGAAGCCATTTTTTCGGGGTTTTCACGACTTTCCACGTTTGTTTCATAAAACTTCTTTTTTCGCACAAATTTTTGAAAATTTCTTCAATGCGATGGCAAATAATTTAATTCAGTTTTCTGCTGAAAATTCAGCAGACTGGCCGGATCACCAATGTGAATGTCCCGAAATTGAGGAATCACCCAACGCGCTGCACTATATTTTAAGACGATCTTACCTCGTTCACTGCCAGACACGAAAAGGGAAGATGCTTGGTCATGAATCAACGACTACTGCGATAGTGCTGTGTCAAGTGTATGAGTACAGGGTAGATTATATTGAAGGGACGTAATCAGTGTTGCTGGCAGTGTTGGCTATCTATCTTCGTTGTACCACACAAAGCATAACAGATTTGTCGTGGTCGAGCGGCCAGCAATAAATCCATGTTGATCAGTGCTTAGATACTGCTTGCTATGTGAGACGGTTGGATCCATCACTACCAACTCAAAAAGTTTGGAAACAGCGCTCAGCGATGTGATGCCCCGGTAATTTCTGACATCGCGCTTACTACCCTTCTTGTTGACTGGAAACATATGAGCAGATTTGCAGCACTGAGGAAACGTTCCACATGAAATAGAATGCTGGAAATTACGACGAAGCGGCGGAATGAGAACATCAATGTGTTTCTTAATTATTGCGGTCGGAACTCCGTCTGGTCCCGGATTAAACGACGTCTTAAGTCGCAACGCGGAGCTGGAAATCATTGCATCGGTTACGTTCACACCACTCATCGATTGATTGTATTCCGGAACATTCTGCGCAGCAAGCGAGATTTGATCAGAGGAGAGTGGCTCATCTGTAAAAACATTGGCAAACTTGATGGAGAACAAATGGCAGACACCGGGTTGCGACGAAGCTGTTATGCCATCGAGCACTATAGAGGATGGTAATGATATGAATGCCGATGATATGAAAATATACATGATTGTTGGAGATTTTTCGGACTGTATCGAATTGCAAAATCTTCTTGTTCGGCTTAGTGCCTGCTGTCGCGCAAATGGTGTGACGCTCAGTGTCTCAAAATGTTCGGTAATTAGTTTTCAACGAAAACAAAAACGACTTCTTATTTACAACTATGTTATCGGCGATGAATCATTTGCAAGGGTGTATTCCGTACGGGATCCCGGAGTCATTTTAGACAAAGAGCTTAATGCCAATAAACACTACGAGGAAATCATCAAGAAAGCACGTTGTCAACTAGGTTTCGTATAAAAATTACAAAAGAATTCCGTGATTCGTATACGCTAAGATCGCTGTATGTTTCATTAGTTCACCCCATCTTGGAAACGTCTTCTGTCGTGTGGGACCCGTACTAGATAACAGTAATCAATCGGATTGAAGATGTACAACAGAACTTCATTAGATTCGCCTTACGCTTCCTTCTCTGGAATGACCCACTGAATCTGCCACCATACGAAGCCAGATGCCAGTTGCTGGGCTTGAATACATTGAAGCACCGTAGAAAAACTGCTAAAGCTGTGTTCGTCTTCAAAATTTTGGCTGGTCAATTTGACGCTCAAAATCTCCTGGCTATGTTGGACGTAAACGTACCTGAGTACACACATGTTGAACGTATTTAACCATCGGTACCCTGACTTTGATTTTAATATTAGTGTTGACGTATTTAGAATTAGAATATAGATTCATTAAGACTACCAAATGTTGTCAAATGAATAAAACTACTAAATAAATAAATACATAAATAAATAAATATATTTAAAAAAATAACTCAATAAATAAATAAATAAATAAATAAAAAATAAATAAATAAATAAATAAATAAATAAATAAATAAATAAATAAATAAATAAATCAATAAATAATTAAATACATAAAATAATGGGCCACCAGATGTATGTTAGTCCCAAACGTCATCTGTTGGTTCTCTGTATAAATACAGCTGATTTGGCAATAACGGAATAGCATCCGTTTGCGGTCAATCATGCTCATGCTCATGCTCATAATCTTCATAATGTGTTCATACCTGTAACTCTGTGTATCCAGTCTATACATGAATCGCACCCAGAGTCCGCACGTCCATTCACCTGCACTGCTGTACAACGAATCCTCTTCATGCTCGTACGCCACTCGATATATGCACTCTCACTTCGCTCACTACCCAACAAACATCGGCGTTGAATTAGAGCTTGTTCAAACAAATTTGGAGAAGCTATTCAGCTATTCTAGAAGAAACAGCTGAATAGCTTCTCCAAATTTGCTTGAACAAGCTCTAATTCAACACCGATGTTTGTTGGGTAAGGCACTCTCTGTATCGCATACACCATCATTCGTCCCTCAACCGATCAGGGATGCCAGATAGTTTTTTAAAATGTCTGTAGGGAACATTAAAAATGTCTGTGAACATCTGTATTAAGGATTTTGACAAAAATGTACGTAAAGAATATGGGCGAGGAAAGTATTCTATTCCAGAACAAGGTAAGCTCATACTCTCAAATACATTGGTTTTGGGAGCCTTATTCATTTACTTTTTCCGTTTTTCAACTGTCACAAAGTGTATGGAGAATCTCTTATATTTGAAGGAATCTTGGCCTTTTCAAATTTACACATGTGAGGTCCTTCATATTTTGTAGCAATTAACGTATGCATTTAAAAAAATGGACTGATTTTAGCGATTCTGCATGCGATTTTCCTGGCACCAGGTGGTGAATCCACCTGTGTATCGCCGATCGTAGCAACTCTTTTGGGTACCAAAAAAAAATGGCAACGTTATCAATCACCCAAATGGAGCGGCTGAAGGTGCTGATGAAATACATCTTTTCGGTAAAGCGCGACATCGTGTTCATAATGGATGAAGAGACCTACTTGTCGTCAAATATATCTTCCATTCTCAATTCCCGAAGAAGACCTTTCTGTGGCTGACGGCCAGTGAGAAGGGAACGTCCAAGTCACTTCTCTTTCCAACGTGGCTTGCGGTGAACAATGAGATATACAGTACGAAGTGCCTGCCGTAAGTTGCCTCCTTCATTAAGAGTATCACACGAAGGAGAATGTGGCCTTTTGGGCGAATCTGGCCTCAGCCCATTTTGCCAAAAGATACATAGACCGGACAAAGATAAACGTTGTATTGAAGACCGCTAACACTCCTAACGTCCATAAGCTGCGGCCGATAGAAAATGTTTTTTTCGAACCTCATATTGAGGATCTACTCCAATAATTTCGTGGCCAAAACGGAGAAGCCAAGACGAATCAAGAGCTACCGAAATTTATCTTTTTATGGATAGGGTTTCGGTTCACTGCTGTAGGGCCGCTCGGCAGAAGCATTTTGGTAGAAAGTTCAATAAACGTATCCTAGACTTTGTGCAATAGAATTACTGCCGTTATACGCATAACTTTCCCATGTTCTATGGGATTCTCTTTAACATGGGACAGTTATGCTTATAACCGCAGATAACGTCTTGTATTTTTTTTTGCATCGCCATTCGAAATTAATCCTTTTTTTTAAAGGCATACGTAAATTTTGAAAAGAACTGAAGTTCGTTAAAATTATGTAACATATTTAAGTCTTGAAACCCTTTTTGTTTTTATTCTCAGAACGGTATCGAAGTCTTCTTTAATGTTTTAGTAAATATAAGACCAGCTTAGCTTTAGCTCATTTACTCAACCTTCCGTAACTTTGCTTCGAATTTAATTTTCTTTTTGAAAACTTACAAAATTGTCTGAAGCTTTCCCAAGCTTGACTTCTATTAAGTTAAAGCTTTTTCGCAATCAAAGTTATTTAAGTAACAAATCAAATAGTCTTTTCAATAAATTCTCAAAAATGCAGGGCAAACTTGTGAATAGATGTCTCAAGGTACATAGTATCATTAAAAATCCTGATTTCCAAGAAAAAAGTTATTGAATATCGGTAAAGATTCAACAGATTCTCCAGAAAAATTGCTACCGTGCTTCTTAAAATTTAGCTTGTTTTTAAATAAAATCTGCTTTTTAAATATTGTTGAACTTCTGGTAAATTCCGCAACACGAAAAATTCAAACAGAAGTTGCTTTTTTAATGACTCGATTTTTAAAGTTAGTAGAAATCATTAAAAGTTCTTTGAAAATAATATTGGAAACGCTACATTCCAAACAATCTTCACTTCTTGATTATCGGATAAGTTTCCTGAATTTCTATGGGATTTTCCAGTAGGATAAATAGATTTGAAGTGAAGGCATTGGCATCTTTAAACGAATAAACTGAAAATGTAGCTTTGCGAACAATATTCTCTGCATAACTGAATAACTCTTAAGTTATCAGTCTGCTATCAATAGAAAGTATGGTAAAGCTCAAAAAATGTTTCGCAAATTTTTAAAATTTTCAATATTATTATTTAACTTGAGTTCTATTTCAATATAAAAGAAGCGTCAATACTAGGCTCTGAAACATCTGAAGTAATGAACAGTTTTCCGATTTATTTTTTTTTTATAAATAAAGGATGCTTTAGGTAAGCAGACGAAACACGCCAACTTTATATGGAATTAAAATCATTTCAGAATCATTTTCACTGCATTGATTGATATCAATGTCTGTATAAATCTGTGACTTTATCGCAATATCTGTATAATATCTATAATCTGTATGAGGTATGTATACATGGTCAAATGTCTGTATAAATACAGACATGTCTGTATATCTGACATCCCTGCAACCGATCGTCCAGCTGTCGTTCACCTTGTCAATACCCGTCATTGAAACAGAGTGTCAATCCACTATTCACCCGTCCATGAAACATTGGATTATTGGACCGTCAAATCCCTCCCATTCTTTACGTAGGACTTACGTCTCTCTTTTCTATTCCTGCACAGGGGCGCCGTTCTTATTTATTTTTTTGAAATCGATAGCGTTACGCGGGTTTGGAGACTTTGAACGATAATATCTCCTCTCTGGAAATTTTACGATAAGTATTTCATTCGCAAGGTAGAACATCAAAGCTGAATCCCTTCTGCAAACTTAATTCATAACGTTTGTTTAAACTAATTAAAATGTACTTAAATGAAAAATGTGTAAACGCAAAAAGCGATTGGTTGAAAATGACATCATGTTTGCGCTACACTCTGATTGATTCATACTGCCACAGCTACCGTGCCAACGATTATCAAACATGTGGGTACGACCGACCAATCATCAGTTCTCGCTGTGCATCCGCATGCGACAGACGTGTTTGCGGAGCGCGTTGGTAGAAAACGCCGCCCGTGAACACAAGAAGCCCAGACCAAGAAGAATCATCCACGTCACCTGCAGCTAGCCATCCGCAACGACGAGGATCTGAACAAACTTTTCTCCGGTGTGACCATTTCACAGAGTGGTGTCCTGCAGCCCAAGACGACTGAAGAAAATTTCAATCGCGAACCATGTTATCAACTAAAATCCGTCCTTTTCAGGACGATCCAATCAAGTGGCCAATTAAAGAGTATGTTTGATATAAATTTCTCTTGAGCTCATCGTAATTTTCATAACCAGGCACCGGCTCAATATGGCGTTGAAAAAGCCGCGTCCCGGAGAAAATGGCCAAATCAATCGCCCAAATCATCTTCGTGGTCAAGTGGTTAGCGGCGTCACACGTCGTTCATTGCCATGAAGTGAGGGTTCGATTCCCACTCCTGCCTGTGGAACTTTTTGCAACACGAAAATGTCCAAACTGGTCCACTTGGTGTTAGGTTAAGTTATAAGTTCTATGTTCAATTTTCAGTCTGTACAAGTTCGAGATGAAGACGGTTCAAACGTTTATTTTTATCGTAGTATTACGTGCTGCCAAACACTCAGGCCGACCTGCAGCCCAAGAAGACCGAGAAGAAAATTTCAATCACGAACCATGTTCCCTCCGTAAGCAACTAAAATTCGTTTTTTTTTTCAGGACGACCAGATCAATTTGCCAACTAATGAAGAGTATGTTTAATTGAAATTTTTCTTGAGCTCATCGAAAAGTTCATTACCACGCACCGGTTCAACATGGCGTTGCATAAAGAGCCGCATCCCGGAGGAAATGGCCTAATCAATCGACCACATCTCGTGGTCAAGTGGTTAGCGGCGTCACCCATCGCTCAAGCGGTTGCTTTGAAGTTGAGGTTTCGATTCCCGCTCCAGCCTGTGGAACTTTTTACAAAACGAAAATGTCCAAACTGGTCCACTGGGTGTTAGGTTTAGCTGTTCGTAATTCGCTCTATACCCAAAATAAAAAAGTAAGATTGTAATACAATTTCGCATGGTTTTGTTCCATTTCGTGCTGTGGATCGTAAGTTGGAGGAAAAATCCAACATTGGTTGTGGGCAAAAAAGCAACACAGCAATTCGCTTTGAAAAATTAAATATGTGCGTGAGGTTGTGCGCAGTGGTTTAGTAAGAGATGGGAGCCCGAAAGTCAGATGACTCACAAAAATAAAATATGAATTTCTGAGTCCGAGATTAAAACCGAGACTATCAACGTGGCGGCAACCATTCAACAACTTTGACAAACTATGAACATTGTAAAAGAAACCTTACATGTGATTCGGTTGGTGAGGAATTCAGGGTTCAGTATTGAAGCAAATGGATATATTTTACACCAAGCTGTGTGCAACCTGCCGCTATCACACACTTGCATGGCTTTGTTTATTTCATAAAACGCTTTGTCGATGATCAGTGAGAACAAAAATAGAACACTGAACGGCGGCATTACAACAGTGGCCAATAGCGTTGCACCATTTTGTGCTATCGACTCATCCATATTATATTGATATGTTGATGATGCTTGAATAAGGACACTACAGCCATAAATTTGTTTCGAGCGATTTGTGCCTGCGAGTCGCTTGCACGCACGTGCATAGCTTCATATGTACCATAAAACGCTTTGTGGATCAAAATGAGCAAAATTGCCATTTCTGAATCATGCGGATTTCTGAAGATATGATAGCAAAAACTGCAATTGTATTTTTTTGCCACCTTCTCAACTTTTGGGTGTATGTTCATTGTTCAGTCTGTACAATCTACAGTTGCAGATGGTGTAAATGCCTATTTTTGTCGTAATATTACGTGCTGCCAAATACCTAGGCCGTCCTGCAGCTCAAGAAGACTGATAAGAACATTTTAATCGCGAACCATGTTCTCTCCGTAAACACAGGACCCATTTTACACTAGCAAGCACGTTGGACATTCAACAAACAAACTATCATTAACAGTTAATTTGAGCCGAACTGCAGTTTCTATAAATTTTCGTGGAGAACCAATAGCGGAAGAAGAACCGGAGCCTCAAACACCAATAGCATAGGGTTTCATGGTTCTTTAGACTGAATAAAATATAGTAGAAATTTATCAATTCGATGACTTCAATTTTTTCACATCAACAAGCAGTCTTACGTTAACTCTGCAGTTATGTCGCTGACATAACTCACCCTTTCGTTTTTAGTAATGTAACCTGTATTAGTTCCACAACATAGCTTTTTATTCAACTTACTACCGTTTGGTCACTCGTTTCGAAGATCTGGTCACGTTGTCTAAGGCCGAAGGATGTTCCACAGAAGTAAGACCTAGTCCTGACAAACCCTTTTAATCGCCCATCGAAGATTCCTCTTCCTGCAACTTTTTCAAATGGGAACTATTTCGTTTATACACCTTACCGGTTTCCTTTGATCGCACGGTGATTTCTCCTCGTTTGATATCTGTGACCTCGAAATCCTAGGATCCAAAATTTGGCTGATACGATGCAGACTTCAAGTTCTTCATCAAAACGACATCTCCTCTCCCCAATTTATGTAACTTGGCTAGTCTAGAATCATTAGCTTGTTCCATACGTTGCTTCTTCCGTATCATATCTTTATCTCTGGTGGGTTCCCAATTTAAGCTTGGTGGATCTATTCATATGGGATGCGGTTCCGAGTCTCCCATCCAACCATCATTTGTCCCGGCGATACACAAGTCTCTTAGGATGTTGAGTGGTATAGCGTTAAATATTCGTGGAGATAAGTCTTCCAATCTGCGCCCTGAATAATGCTGATTTTGATTCGTTTGCTTATATTTCGCATTTGTCTTTCAACGGCGCCATTTTGTTCCGACTAATATGGTGTAGAAAGATCAAGATGAATGCCGTAGCTCAGACGAAAATTTCGGAATTCAGTTGATTTGAATTGTGGGCCGTTATCCGCTCTAATTGACCGTGTAATGCCGAAGAAATTTAACATCCTCAAAGTGTTCCTATAACTTTCGCCGATTTTATTGGCTGTACCTGTACGAGCCTGGACATATAACAAACGATCACTAACAGACACACCACCCCCGGAAGACCTTCCTTAATATCGATGGCCAAGTTTTGCCAAAGCATAGTTGGCGTTGGGTGAGTCATGGGATTGGGCTTATCTGGAAGTGCAGTCATTTCACACGGTTTGCAATTGCGAATGACTGTGTCCACCAGCTTATCTATGAGCGTGAACCATACTTAGGATCTGAGCATAGCTTTCATAGATATTCCTCCTTGATATCCCAAGTGTGTCAAATGAATTTCCTTCTCCCTCAGTTGCTTAGGGATGACGATTCTATCTCCCCGTAGTATCAATTCAGCTAAATTTTTCGAAATGCAGGGTTTTGCCCGTGATTCGCCATCTCTTATCTATATTAATAATGCCCCTAGGACTGACATCAGACACCAAAACCATGTCATCGTTAGGTTCGATAAACCATAGACACCCCACACTAGTAATCATATGTTTAACAGTTTTATGTTCTTGGGTATGAGCCGCTATCCACGCAAATGCAGATTCCTTATTCACGAGACGAAATTCTTATTCTAAAACGAAATTTTATGACTGACAGATTTTGTATGGACTTTCTCCTCGAAATTAAAAAGACCTAGTAAGGATCTTAGTTAGAAGACTGATGATGGTGGTTGTAGGTCTAAAATAGCTTTGATTTTGTCATCCGTCGACCGATTACCACCCATGGATACAATATGACCTAAGAACTCAACGCTCGGTACACCAAATACCGACTTTTCCTTGTTGATTCTCATGTTAAATTTCTGAATTGGACAAAGAACTTTTTGTAGTTCTTCAACCGTTTGTCCAAAAATCAGAAAATCATCCATGTAGACTACCTAGCCATCGATTCCCCTAAATAAGTTCTCTATTTCACGTTGAAAAAGTTCCGGAGCAGATTTTATCTCGAACATTAATCGACAAAATCTGTATACGCCACTTCTAAAAACAAAAGTAGTGATGTTCCTACTTTTGTCAGCAAGTTCAAAGTGATAGTAAGCTGCTTCATTTTGGACAGTTTCGCAACCTAAGAATTCGAAATAACAGTCAATAACTGTTACTTATTTATTAACATACGTTCTTGATTCTGGACATCGCCTCATCGATTTTTGGCATGGGGTAGTTCTCTATTACTGCCTTATTGACAGCACGAATGTCAACACACAGTCTAATTCTTCCGTCAAATTTTCTCACAAGAACCAGCAGTGATATCCAAGTGATGAGCTCATCTGCTCGTTCTACGATATTTTTCTCCAACAGATCTTGGATTGTTCTCTCAACATCCGCTTCCATCGACGTCTGCAAACGTTGAGCTGCTTGAGCAACTGGTGGGACTGAGTCATCAATCTGGATAGACAGTTGAACATCTAGTATTTTCGGGAATTCTTTACGGTCTTCAACCTCGATAACCGACATATTCACAGCAGAAACTTGATTCACGTGATAATCAATTTTCAAAATACCTAATGCAAAGGCCTTTCCCTTACTCAGGAGACCAACCTGACTATCTGGTGCAAACAGGACATGGTAGCAAATTCCAGTTTTTTCACCAAGGATTTTATTCACGGTTTCGAACACAGCACCAAAGAAAATATCGCAATTCGAAGCAAAAGCCTTCAAATTGATCTCGCTTTGCTCGGGGTTCCTTTCGTTGAGGATTTGTGCTCCTTGAAATTTGAGCTGATTGTAGGTTTTGACGTCAATTATATTTGCTGAGGACCCAGAATCGATTACCATTTTTGCTGTTACTCCTCCAACGTCCATTTCGAGTATTTCGATAAGCTCATACGATGCCTTTACAAAAAAAAAAAAAAAAAATACACGGTTACGGTTGTGTACTCGTGACCCACGATCGCGTGAATCCGTTTGGCCCCCGGCACCGCGCGTCTGTTGAACGGTTCATCATGTTTGCGTTTATGACAGCGGATCTTGAAGTGACCCTTGGTTCGACAACCGTAACATTCCACGTTCTTCGCAGGACATTTTTCCATATCTCTAGCTATATGATTTGTTTCTGTACCTCTTCTAGAGTTTTACCCAAAATTACAATTTCCGACAAAGATATCCCAGAACTCAAAAGCTTCTTTTGGAGTTCAATTGTACTATACCCTTCAATAATTTGGTCAACGATCATGTCGTCTACGTCGATAAACATACAACGGTTTGCTTGGTTACACAATCGGAACACAAATTCTTCGAATGACTCTTGATTGTTTTGTCAATCTCAGAACGTGACGTTCAAATCGTTTCCGCAGTTGGGGAGCCAATTATTCGTCGAGAAAGAGAATGGTGGATTCGTACATCAAAACAATCACTTCCTCTAATATATCTTCGTTTTCACCTGTAGTTTTCTGCACTTCCCACTTCGCAACTTTGTCGTAACATGACTGAAAGTCGATGCCTCCCAAAACTAGCAGGAGATTAAATTTCTCTTAGTCATCTGCTTTGTGGTTGGCTTGCAAAAACCGATCCAGGGCTCGTTTCCATTTGATCCAGCCGTTCCTGGTATCCGTACCAACCTTGAAAGGTGACATCGCAGACGTATCTATAACCATACCAAAGAAACGAAGCTTTCCTTAATACTCAAAATTAATTTTGATTCGGTTCACGCAGGGCGATTTATTTTTCAAAAAAAAAAAAAAACATTAGGTATGCTTCGGATGCTATTCAAGATTTCAATTCTAGCACTCCTTAAGCATTATTACAGATTACTCCCGCATAACAGTCTCTACCCTTCCAAAAAATCAGATGACTCATCGGTGTACTTTGATCATAGCACGACGTTTCCTTTTTATTCATTTCCGTTTCCCTGATTCAGAACGAAGCCACTTCAGATTAGTATTATTTATTCAACCCATTTCACTCGGTCATCTTTTCTGCGCATAAAAAAGCGTTCTATCTTACTTTACATCATCGCACGAAGCGGTAGAACAAATGAACAGCGCATCCTGCTCGTAGCTTACGAAGATCTCACGAAACTTATCGCACAAAGCGTCGGTCGAAGTGTTGATACGATTTACGAAGAACTCCCATACGACAATCATAGCACGAAGCGTATTCTCAATCTACGAAGAACGTCCTCACACGTAGTGTATAACGAAGCATATTTTCTCAGTCTGCATTGTGCTCTCATGCCGTGCGGTTCTATTTTATATTTTGCTGAAGGAAGAGCTATTGCTACCTACCGCTACAAAAAAATTTAAATAGCAATTTTCAGTGCTAAATAATACCTACATTTTTTAGATTTTCTCTTATTCCTTTTCGAACCATGATAGGCCCTTCGGGTAACCCGGCTTAGATATCGCATTGGAAAATTCCTCTTCGGTCCTTCGGGGTCTTATAGTTAGGCAGCATTCATTAATTATGTCACGCAAATCTGGCCGAAAATTAACCCCCCCCCCTCCCCCCATGTCACAAATTGTCACAATTTTTGTACCCCCCCCCCCCAGGCAATTATGTCACGTTTTTGTTAACCCCCCCCCCCCCTCCCCACTCAAAACTTTTTATTCAAATAGCCAATATTAGTCACAAAAAATCATTTTTATTTCATACTGAAACAAATTCAACTTTCCTCATATTATATCAAATTGCATTCTCAAATAATACCATTCAAAAATAGATTCAATCCTCAGTCCAAGGGTTTTGCAGATGTTGGTCAGCATTGATGACCGGGAAGATATCTGCGTCCGCTGAAGCACTCGTAATGGTTTCTGCCACATCAGTCAGATCAAGTTCTTCGTCATCTATCCATTCGCAATCGAAGTTGTCTTTGTTGGTTACAACCATATATTCCTGTTTACGTTTTGCCACAACTTTAAACGGACGCAATTTTCTCTGAAATTGAACGGATGTATGCTTGTGCATCTTTATGTGCTCGCGAAGCATGACTAAAGATGCAAAGTATAGGCCACAGCTGGAACACACTCGTTCGTTCAATGAGTTTTTAATTGAAGGACAGTAAAGATCATACGGAATCGTTCCATATCCGGACATCGATTTAGGTAGAATCTGTTGAGCTTGTAATGAGTTCAATACGAACATTGATGGGAAATGCTGTGGTTCGTCCTTCGATGACCCAATCAATCCTCGAGATGTTTGCGTCAGAGAGATTGGTGGAGGCAAAAATCCATTGCAGATAACGTGATCGATGCTACTTCGCAGTGGTGAGCAGCATTTCCTGTAAAAATATAAATTTATGCACATATAACAATTATTTGACCATCAAATGCATCTCAAAATTTTACCTATCTGTGCATTTCCGTATCTGGAGTAAATATTGGCTGGTTCGCACATGAGTTCCAAACCAGTGTTGGTCATAGTCACGAATTGACTTCGGATCTATTTCAGAAGCATCAGGATCGATATATTCAGCCAACGTCGGATGACCGTCGATGACCACATCATTCCAGACTTCTGCCAAAACTTCACCAGCGTACTGGAAATTTTGCTTCTCCAAAGCTGAATCAGTTGTACGCAATTGGGAATCCAGATGACTACCAAACTGGTCGTGTGGTATTATCAATCCAGAAAGCTCCTTACTCAAGGGTGACATACGTCGCTCCACTCTATTGAAAGCACTCCTTCCCGGAGCGTTCGTTGCAATGAACAGCGTGTCAAGGTTGTACTTTTTAAAATGGTGTATTGCTATCTGTATTACCTTGCGATATCTCGGATTTTCATCAGGTCCACCGTCGACGGTAAAGATTAGGACTGGTTTGACCAATCCATCAAACTTAAAAATACCATCAAACGATTCAAGAGTTAGAAGCCGCTTGATGTCTAACGCATGAGAAAACGCCGTTGACGAAGCGTGTTTGCCTGACCGAATTGCAATGTGGCCCGAAAAATGGGGCCCGAAAAACCAACAGCCTCCGGTTTGCCAAGACCATTCGGTTTGATTTCGATTCCAGCGTACACGGACGGAATTAGTTTATGCTTATTTGCAACTATCCAATCGTGGTCAGGAAGCGTGATTTTGTACTCCACATGCATAAGCATGGGAGACTGCTTATTGGCAGCCGTTAGGCCTATCGCCACTCTCGCCTTATCATCCTGACTGATAAATCCTACTTCATTGGGCCCTAGCACAGATGCCAGTTCTTCCAATGATCTTATGGTCGCTGTACAGAATCGGCCATCGGGATGATCGTTGTGTTTTGCATTACTTGCGCGCATCAACTTCACTGGTACAGTATTTACGTGACATTTACCTTGATGGGAATTGGCTCGTTTTGGGATTAACCGCAGATATGTTGCTGTTCTTTTGATATTGAATCCCTTGCCTTGTATTGCAGAAGTCAACTCATCTAAAGTTTTAACGCTTCTGACGCTCTCATCACTGCGCTTTTCGTGGGCCGCAGATCCATGAAGTGCGATATCGCATATTGCCTTAAGCAGCTCCGGTTGCTGCTCTTCAACACGAGGGCGGCCAGGAGAATTTCGGAATGAAAGATAATTTCCTGAAATTTGATATTTATATTTATATAACTAGTTAATATATCATATTTACCAGCCTCTGGGATGTCCCGAATTAACAGTTGTTTAGCCTGCTTCATTTTCTCACGATGCTTCTGCTGCCGCTCTTGCTCGTCTTCCTTGATTTTGAGATTCTTTTCAAGTTTGATCTTTTTATTTTTTAGCCCTTCGAGTCTCGACTGATCATCATCCGTCAATAGTCCAGCAGACTTCTTGTCAATCAGAAGCACTACCTCAGAGTTCAGATTATTTAGCTCAGCTTTAAGTTGTTCCTGTACTGGTGCAGGGCGTTTATTTGATGATGACGGCTGAGCCATATACTCAATTTCCTTGATGGGTTGCGCGGGTTTCACTGTCGGCGCTGATTCCTTAGGAGCACTCATAGACTTTCCCCATAGTTGAAGAAGTTTACCTTTTTTCTTTAGCTGCAAGGCATGAAGCTCTTTTATTTTGTTATTGACTTGCTCTTCAAGTGCGGTGTTGTCATTGCCCTTCCGTTCATTCCAGAAATTAGTAGCATCCAATTGGCACTCCCTTTTCTTCTTATCCGGGTAAGCCTTTACATAGGCATTGTACAGCGTATTAAAAAGTTCTCCACGATTCATTTTCCAAAATACACTAACTGCGCGAACCAATTTTTCACCAATAAACACTGGACTTTATTCACTGACGCACACTGAATGAGCTGCAGCTGTCATTCATGAACGGTGGAATAGTATTCACTCTAACTTGAAAGTACCCATTAATGAGTCGAAAAGTACGCATTTTGAAGAAAAGTGGCTTAACTCATTATTAAGAGTATACTTTCCTCATTTCTGAGTATTGCTTACTCATTTATGAGTATCAATTAATCATTAATGGGTAACGAATACTCAATTAATGAGGAAAATATACTCCTAATAATGAGTTAAGCCACTTTTCTTCAAAATGCGTACTTTTCGACTCATTAATGGGTACTTTCAAGTTAGCGTGTTAGGTATGGTAGGTGTCGGAGCCAAACACCGGATCCGTAGGGTACTTGAAGTAGCTTGCTAGCTCTCTTGCGACAGAACTCAAACGTGTCCTAACACGGTAGGAAAGGAAATAGGTGTCGCTCAAACTAGCAACTGTCGGGTAAAACGAGTGCTCTGTCTTGGCTCATGGGTGGAAAATTCAACTCTTCTTACCCTGAAAAGGCCGGGTTGGGTTCCAAGGCCGTTGACAGCAAACACTCTAGTCGTAGGGTGGACTGTATTCAACACTGTATAACACTGGGCTGTTGCACCGGATAATGGATCCAGAAGATATTGATAGAAAAACTACTGCTTCTATTCACTTATCCTTTATTGCTTTTTCCTTTTGATCTTAACACCTTAGAATTGATATAATGACTGAATGACTGCGCCACTGCGGTGCCGTTTTTATATTGTGCCGCTACTGCTAGAAGTTCCAGAACATGGAAAGTTCCAGAACAATGGAAAGTTCCAGAACATGGAAAGTTCCAGAACGATGGAAAGGTCCAGAACATGGAAAGTTCCAGAACGATGGAAAGTTCCAAAACAATGGAAAGTTCCAGAACATGGAAAGTTCCAGAACGATGGAAAGTTGCAGAACAGGGCGTGGCATAGTTAATGCGAGCGGTGTGTGAGTGCTGCATGATTACTGCTGTTGCTGTTCGTTTACGAAGGGGCGTGAACAGTAGGGATAGTAGTAGTAGGCGATATTGCATAAGAATATCATTTTGTTTTTGTTTTTTTTTTCAAAAAATGTGATGTCACGATTCAGCTTACCCCCCTCCCTCGTTTGTCACAAAATGTCACGGTTTTCTGAACCCCCTCCCCCCTAAAAGCGTGACATAATTAATGAATGCTGCCTTATCTGCTTGGACGCCGATTTGGAGTAATTTCTTCTGCCACTATGGCAAATAAACATTAACGCAAAGGGCAATCTATTGATTCGCCTTCAAATCATATTAATGATAGTAATCAATTTGATATGCTCACAGATGATGAGAGTGATCCATCATCTAACAAAAACTTGAATAAACTTTCTCGATTGAGAAAGGAAAAAGTTCCCCCTATTGTGGTGACAATCTCAGACTTCCATGCTTTTCGCAAGGAAATCATAATATTTGTTAAAGGTGTGAAATATTCTCTTCAAATTTCTAGACAAGCTGAATGCCGTTTGTTTGCTGAAATCTTGGACGCAATCAAACGTCTTTTTGAGTATCTTACTCAGAAGAACCACCATTTTTTCACGTACGACACCAAAACTGAGCGTCTGTTTAAGGTTGTCTTGAAAGGTCTGTCCAGTGGTGAATCCCTGGAAGAGATCAAAAGTCAATTGACAAAATTACTTGGAATTAGTCCAGTCCTAGTAATAAAAATGAAAATGAAATTCATACAAACGATTTTTATCTACTTCACTTTGTAGCAACCTTCAAACCATCTGTCAAATCATCTCTCACATTTTCCATAGGAACCATATTATATTTCATTTACTGCCACCCAATACGTGTCGTAAATTAATCATGACACCATTACCTAAATAACAACTTAACTAAACACGACCCTGAGAAGAACTCGGTCAGCACCCAAAACCTTTTGCGTCTCTTTATTATAATTGCAACCACATGTTTCCAAACATGTTTTCAAAACATTGTAAGCGCGTAGTTTTCCTGCATTCCGCTTTGCTACATTTCGGTCTATCGTTAAGTTTCCACCTAAGATTCTCTGAGCAATATGTTCATTCTGAAATCGATATCCAAGGAAGTTAGTTAATCCGAAAGTCCGACATGCCTCAACTTCAAGTCAAGTGAACTTAATAACCTTAAGGCTTTAGACAAAGCAAGCCTTTTGCTCTATGTCCGAGCGAAGTGGGAACAATTCAAGAAGACTGGAGGAAATTTGCAAAGCCTTACCCAGTGCCGTAATTGCCAGGGATGAGGTCACGGAACAAAGCATTGCCATATGATTGGTAAATGCATGAATTGTCGTGATTCCTCGTACACTAAGAACGATTGTCCTGTGAAGGAAGATCCTCAAACATTTAAATGTTCAAATTGTGGTGCAAACCATACATCAAATTTTTGGGAGTGCAAGACTCGCAACGCAATTTTGCGCACTAAACGCCAGGTAGGAAACAATACACGTTCCCGACCAGCTACTAACCATTCAGCAGTTGGTAACATCGGTCAGCAAAGAACAAATTCCTACCAAACCCTCGGTAGAAGCAGCGGACAGGTTTTTCCATCCGTAACTGTTACTTCAAACGCTCGACAAGGAGTAATGGCTGGCCCAAAATTTTCCCATAGGTTTTCTGTCAAATTTACGTCAACGGAACGCAAACGTATCTATTGTGGGTGACCCTTAAATATTATTTCGATACCTGCAGGCACCAACAGGGTTCAATCTGAAAACCCTTCATTCTTACCTAACCATGTTGTTAACATTGTTCAACATGTATGTAACACTTTACAGAGCCGATATTCAATATTGTTATTTACAATGTATAATTTTTCAATATTAATAAAATGGGGTGCAGATTACTCGTGGCTAGCTCGAGGTTAATGGGTCACATTATCGTTTGGAAGGGGCTAGGCAGGAAACTTATTGAAGGTATTATTTGCTGCTCATGGTTGCGACATCTACCAAATCCACGGTTCCTGTAGTCCCTTTCAGGAACTAAGCCGCAGATGGGTGACCACTGCTTGCTGCCCAGGTACAAGTAGCACGAAAACAAAAGGATAATATAACTGGGGCACAATGGCAGGGAATTAACTAGACTGGAGGGGAGGGGGTGATGACATTACACTCTTAGATCAGACAAACAAAGGAATTCATAAATCGCTTGCATGTAGGGGAGATCGTGCATTCACAAAACATCTCTTACCTCCCGGAGGGTTGTCTACATCGAACTACTAGGGTATCCAATAGTCGTGCTCTGGAGGCATTATTATCCGGGAAATACCAAACTGCGTGATCGATGTCATCATAACCGGTTCCGCACCTACATATGTTGCCATCGACGAGGTTAATTCTGTAGCGATGTGCGTCTCGCGAGTAGTGGTTGGACATAAGTCTTGACATCACACGAATTAAACCGCGACTTACATCCAGATCTTTGAACCTCGATCTCGACGAAACATTTGGAATAATGGTATGTAACCACCGCCCAAGAGAATTACTTGTCCAATCGTTTTGCCAACTTTGAAGAGAACTCTGACGTACAAATGGGAAATAATCATCATGTGAAATTCGTCTTTCGAAAATCTCGCCTTCTTTTGCGCCCACCTTTGCTAGAGAGTCCGCCTTCTCATTGCCTGGAAATGAGCAATGTGAGGGGACCCATACAAAGGTAATTCTAAATGATCTTTCGACCCACGCAAACATCTGCTCCCTTATTTTTGAAAGAAAGTAAGATGAGTGCCTCACTGTTTTCATCGACCGGAGGGCCTCAATAGAACTGAGACTATGCGAGAAGATGAAATAATGGGTCTATGGGAATGTCGGAAATTATCCCCAATGCGAAATTGATTGCTGCCATCTCAGCAACATACACGGAACAAGGTTCCTGAAGTTTTCGGAAGGCAGATGAGTATTCATCGTAAACACCGAAACCAGTGGAACTCCTTGAATAGCCCGTTTCATGGAGCGATCATAGTCAATGGAGGAACTGTGATAAGGAAATCGAACACTAGGAGAATTAAAGCATGGAAGACTAATATCAGATGACATATAGTTAATATAGATTCGTAAGAATCAAGACTGGGTACTCAATTCAAGCATTTCTACGAAGTTTTCAATCACAAGGTTGTTACTAATTCCACATGTTCACGCACATAGAACGTCCGAATCTTGCGGTTTGATTATTTGCGCGCGGTGATATGTTCACTATCAAAAAATATAGGTTGGGAAGGCCATAGAACAACACACTCGTTTTTATTGTAAACGGCTACCATACACGACGATGGTTCAATTTCAACTGCTTTATTATTTACATTCTGCCGTCTCTATCCCATAGAGGTGATTAGAGTCATACCGATCGTGTGCGATCAGTGGATGTAAAAAGCCTATTCTATTGTGTATACACAGTTCAATAGTGTTAAGCGCGTTCACTGTGCCTGAGAGAAAATGAGTGACCACGTACTAGGGTGGACCTCGCAACATAATTTATATAATAATAAGTTATTGGCGCAATCATAGCCGGCCGCCTTGAAATATCTGGATTTCAATAATTCCTTGTTTACTCTACACAACTATTTGCAAAGTTAAACTAACTATGCTAGCTGACTAGCGTATTTGAATTCACTTTCCTTATTGATGGTTTCTATTCTACATTTGACACTATTTACTCCTGGTGGTCGTTCGCTTCACGGCTTGTGAGCGATCTTCTCGATGTCTGGATGATCTGGATTCATAACTGGCTTCTTCGATACAGCGATGAGATTGATGACGATGAGGTGCATGGTACTGGTACATGGTAATTCATCGATTGATCTTCGGAGTTCGTTCAGCCCTTCATTGTACTCGGACGACGGACAATCATCAAAGTAGTCCTACTGTCGTCCTCAACGACATTGTACGGGTGGGCATTATACGTTGCTGGAAATGAGAGGGTGCTTTTTCAACTGGATTTATGAACATCAAAATAACTTGCCTGGAGCGGAGGCCCTTGTGGCCTCCGCAGCTGCTTCCAGCGCCGGTGATTATGACCCAGCGGATGAACGATGCAATACGAACCAGTCGTCAAGAATACATCCTGACGGTTGCGGTGAGCTCCTACCGCTTCAGGGGTGATACGATCCAAGTGCCACGTGACGATCGTTGAGTTGGCCAAACTCCGACTGCCGCTGTGGATTGCTGGACCATGTGAAGATGTCAGGGTGTGCCTCGACGAGATGAAACGTTATTATTTATCTGATATATTTCAATCGGTGGAGGGTTGCTCTGGTTGGAGCTTCAATTCGATGAACGTGACATGACAGGACTTCTTGCTAGGACGATCACGAAAACCTTCACCAATACATGCTTATACCTCGGACGTGGGATGGATCGAAAAAGTCTTGGCTTGGGAAAGGAACTTGGCTGCGTATGGTGGAATTTCCCGGTAACCTGGGACCGGGTGAATCAGCGGCTATAGAGTATGAAAACTTCGATTACTTTTTTGAAATACTGATGATACATAAAACTTACTGGAGTGCGGAGGCCACAATGACCTCCGCAGGTGCCGAAGCACCACCGGTGGAGGAAAATTATTCCTCATCGTTGGAAGCATTTGCGTTATTCCTGATTGGAAGCACACAAATCTTCGAAATGGCTCTTCGAAACACTCCATTGCTGGTGCGCACGTCTACCACGCGGATGTTGTTGTCCGAGCCTCGGAATACTTCGGTGACACGACCCAGATTCCACTTCAACGGTGGAAGTCGCTCGTCCATCAATACGACCATCGTTTCAACAGCGATGTTGTCTCGTTGTCTTGTCCACTTTGTCCGATTGTGCAAGTCAGATAGGTACAAAGTGGTCCACTTTTTCCAGACCTTCTGGCTATAATCTTGAGCCCTTTGCCACATAGATAGACCATTGGAAGGAATGTGCTCCAGATCGGGTTCAGCGATGGCTGTCAGTGGTCTTTGTATCAGAAAGTGCCCTGGTGTGAGGGCCTCGAAGTCTCCAGGGTCGTTGCTGATCGGCGTGAGTGGTCTGGAGTTCAATACTGCTTCGATCTGCGTGAGGACTGTTTGCATTTCATCGTACTGCAGTGTTCGGGTTCCGATTACCTTCTTAAACGTGACCTTGAAGCTCTTGACGGTGGCTTCCCAAAGACCACCGAAGTTTGGTGACCTCGCCGGAATGAATTTGAATTCAATCCCCTCAGCGGTGGTGTTACTGGCTACAGCGTTTTGAAACTGCTGTTGCTCGAACAGGTTCAAAAGTTGTCGAAGCTCTCGCTTCGCTCCGACAAAGTTCGTAGTATTGTCGCACATTATCAGAGATGGGCGTCCTCGACGAGCGGTGAAACGTTTCAGTGCCGCCAAAAACGCTTCAGTGGTGAGGTCAGCGACTAGTTCGACATGGATTGCCTTAATCACAAGGCAAACGAAAACTGATACAAAGCATTTTACCGGAGGACTTCGACGTTGTGGGTAGGACACCAGAAACGGACCACAATAATCCCAACCGACCTTTAGGAAAGGCGGCGCAGGATTGACTCTTTCCGGAGGTAATTCTGCCATAAGCTGCTCCTGACATCTAGGTCTGATTCGGAAACAGATAACGCATTCATGAAGGATCTTTCGCACCAAGTTCCTCATGTTCGGGATCCAGAACCTTTCTCTTGAGCTTGCGATGACCATTTGTTGTCCAGCATGCAGCATTTTCAAATGGTAGTGTTGGATCACCAACTTAGCGAGGGGAGGACGGTGATCGATGGTCAGCGGATGCTTTCGATTTTCCGACACAGGTGCGTTCCGGAGCCGGCCGCCAACTCGAAGTAACCCATCTTGTAATTTTGGATTCAATGAAGATATTCGGGAAGACTCTCTCACCTGAGCCTCCCGGGACAAACTTGAAATCTCTTGAGGAAAGCATTCTTCTTGGGATAGCCGTACTAACTGTAGCAATGCTGCTTCGTACTCCTGTGAACGGATGCAACCGACTGTTCTCCTATCTCGGTTGAGCCTTTGTGAGTTCATACGGAATCGGCGTATCCAGGCAACCAAACGAACTAGCGAAGTCAGCGACGAGCGTAATGCGAAAATTTCACTCGGAGAGTCTGATTGGAGTGGCAGTGCTACACCCTTTCGTTCCTCTAGAAATGCTGGATCAAATTGTTCGACGGTAATATCAGAGTCTTCGGGCCAAAAACTTCTTCCTTGATGCAACCAAACTGGCCCATTAAACCAGAGAGACTGGTATTCAAGCTGGGTAGCTGATATTCCTCGCGAAAGAACGTCAGCTGGATTTTCAACCCCCGCAACATGGTTCCAGACACCACCTTTTGTAAGATGTTGGATCTCGGATACCCTGTTTGCGACAAAGGTCTGCCATCGTGATGGTGTTGACGCTATCCAATATTTGACGATGTTGGAGTCGGTCCAAAAAAATGACGGAATTGCCAGCTGAGTGGCCTGACTAACCTTTTCGTATAGGTGACATAGCAGCAGAGCGGAGGACAATTCGAGGCGTGGTGTTGACAGCTTGCGTTTCTTTTTCTTCAGATCCTCCAGTGGCGCAACTCTTGACTTCGACATCATCAACTGAACTCGGACAAATCCGTCTGGAGAAGTGCATCGAAGGTACAAACAGGCACCGTAAGCGTTATCTGAAGCATCACAGAAACCATGCCATTCAACTTCCAGGCATTTTTTGGTATAGCCAACCCATCTAGGAATACTGATGGCTTCCAAAGCGTTAAGATTTCTACGGTACTCCAACCAAAACATTTGCAGGTTTTCAGGGAGTGGATCGTCCAAATTTACCTGCATCTTCCACAGGGTTTGGATGAACATCTTGGCTTCGACGGCTACTGGGCCTATTAGGCCCAACGGATCGAACAATTTCGATGCATCGGAAATCACGATTCGTTTAGTGACCACCGAAGTAGTCTTCCACTTGGGAACTGTAAAGATGAAATTATCGGAATGTGGACACCAAATCAGACCCAACGTCTTCACAGTTGTTGTTATTGGAGTAGCCTCCATCTCGAGGACAGCTCGATCATCGCGCAGATGAGGTTGTATCTCACTCAGAACTTCTTCACAGTTTGAATTCCACTTGCGTAAAGTGAAACCAGCGGAATCGGTCAGCTTTGCTATCTCCTTGATAAGCTGTTTGCCTTCCTCAGGGGTGTCGACGCCGGAGATCATATCGTCGACGTAGAAGTCCCTCCGTAATACCTTCGCGGCAGTTGGGTGCGTAGATTCACCGTCTTCTGCTAACTGTACCAAGCAACGTGTAGCAAGAAACGGAGCCGACGCAGTCCCGTACGTAACGGTCGTCAACTTGAAAGTCTGGATCATTTTATCGGGAGAACTTCTCCACAAAATCAGCTGCAATTTCTGATCTCGAGGGCACATTTTGATCATTCGGTACATTTTTGCTACGTCGGCTACAATACCGATCCGGTGCAGCCGAAATCGGGAATGAATCGAAATGATGTCGTCTTGCACAACAGGACCGACCATCAATCCGTCATTGAGAGAGCAGCCTGATGTCGATTTGCACGAAGCATCAAATACAACGCGCAGCTTCGTTGTTGTGCTGTCTGGTTTTAATACAGCGTGATGCGGCAAGAAATAGCACACCGATCCAGATAATTCTTCTTCTGATACTTTCTTCATGTGACCCATTGATTGGTATTCCTCCATGAATTCACAGTACATCTGCTTCAGCTGTGAGTTTGTAGTGAATCGCCTTTCTAAGCTCAAGAATCTTCTTTCTGCGCTATGCCTAGAATCTCCCAAGCGTTCGATGATGTACTGCTTTCTTGGCATTGTTACGACGAAACGCCCATTTTCGTCACGAACAGTAGTTTGCTTGAAAAGCTCCTCACATGTGGATTCTTCAACTGAGTAGGTGCTCGCAAGTTGGCAGCTCTCGAGATCCCAGAAACGGGTTAGCTGCTCTTGAAGTTCCATCATTGAACATAACGTTGTGGAAGTAGCAGGTAAAGATGTCGGCTTATCAAAAATGCAGCCTGACACAATCCAACCAAAGACTGTGTTTTGGAATGTTGGACCACCTTCGCTGAGTCGGAACCTTCCTTCTTGCAATAGGTCAAGGTAGTATTCAGCACCGATGATCATATCGATACCCGATGTTTCATAGAACCCAGGATCAGCGAATACAATGTGCTCTGGTAGATTCCACTGACTGATTTCTATACCTTCGCATGGGAGTGGAATCGTTAACTTCGGTAACACGTTGAATCGCATTACTTCTTCAAAATCTGAGATACTCGCAAAGCGAGGACTGATGGTGCCACAAACAGCTTTCTGTGAAACACCTCCTGAACCTCCAATTCCCTTCACGGTAAGATAATTCGGGAATTCCTTAAGATTCATCCGTCGACAAAAATCTGACGTAACGAAGCAATACTGTGAGCATGAATCAAGTAGTGCTCTTGCCAGCATTGAGCTTCCGTTGTCATCACATATCCGCACGATAGCGGTTGATAAAAGGACTTGTCGTGTGGAGGATGTTGTGTGCGATGGGAGTGCTACTGTGTTTTGCAATTTGTTTCGACGGTCTGTGGTTAGCTGTGGGTTGGTAGTATGCGAATGTGTGTGTGTGATTGACAATGAAGTGGACGGTTCGGTAGGGTTTGTGGTGAGTGCTGTCTGGTGTTTTGGTGATCCCAACTGTGCTTGTTGTTTCTGTGGTTGAGATTCACTTGGGGGTTTCTTGGTCGTCTGTGGAACGGAGGATTTAGTATAAGCACTGTTTGCTTCCGAGTGAAGCAGAGAATGATGTTTCTTTCCACATTGACGGCATGATCCTCTGCTACAATTCCTTGCCAAATGACCGTGTGACAAACAATTCATACACAGGCCATTTTTTCTCACTGCATCATATCGTTCGGATATCTTCAGCTTCTGAAACCACTTGCACACAAAGGCTGGATGAAATGGCTCCGCACAGAAACAACACCGGCCTGCAGAGGTCGAAGTGTGACTCAGGCTTACTTTCGGTTTCTTCAACTCGACAGAAGTAAACTTATTCGATCCTACTGCTTGGAGAACGGCGCAATGATTATTGAGGAAGGTGATAACATTACGGTAGGTAGGTACTTCCTTAGAGTTATGCGAGGATTCCCAGAATCGAAGGGTGACACCATCCAGTTTCGAGCAAACCATATACACCAGGATAGTGCTCCAGCCATTTGTATCCTGCTCCATCTTCTGTAACATCTGGAGGTTCTTCTCAAAGTCGCTTATGAGTTGACTTAGTGCTTCGTAACTCTCCTTTCGCATCGGTTCAATTTCGAAGATGGCATCGAGATATGCTTTAACTATCAGCTTTTTATTATGATACCGATCTTCTAGTTCATTCCAAGCAATCTCATAGTTTGCTGCAGAAAGCTCTATGGAACTGATCTCTTGGAGTGCTTCCCCGGACAATGACGATCGGAGATAAGTGAATTTGTCCATATCCGTGAGCTCTCGATTTCGATGGATTAGGCTTTGAAACGCGTCTCGATATGAGACCCAGTCTCGCAATTTTCCACAGAACCTTGGGAGCTTTATTTCCGGAAGCTTCACCTTGGATAGAACCGGTTGGGGAGTTGAATCCGACGCATTAGTGATTGCAGGTCTTATTTTGTTCTGCCACTTCAACAACGCAGCTTTGGATTTGCAGTAGCAGTTCTCGACATCCCTCGTTACAGCTGCACCTTCAGCTTCTCGCTTCTGTAAGGCTCGTTCCAACCTTTCACGACGATCCTTTTCCGATTCCTTTGAATCAACAACTTGCTCCTCATCGGCTTCATCCAGAACCACTTCAATTTTCTCGTGAACTTCGTGAAACTCAATAAATGCACGCTCCAACAGCTGCAAACGAACCTCTATCTCATCTTTATCACGCTCTTCTTCAAAATCACGCACAAAAAAGGTCACAGAGTTCAAACTGTTTCTTATGCGCTTCTCTCGCTTTATCAAACTACGCAAATCGTCCGGCATGGCTCACTAAGTATCACTTGAATCACGGATTAATGGTAAAGTTCGTAACACGGAGGGTTCGTTTGCACTGTTCACTTCTCACCGCACTAGACACTGATACACTGTAAGTTGCACTGCTGACTGCGATTCGACTCTACGTTCCACGCACCGCGAAACGAACGACCAACCCAAGAATTGACAGCAACAGTGAGGGGGAATCCAATCAAGAAATAATCGACCCAACCAGATACCAGCGAAGTCCAAGACCGATTTCAACGGTAACCACAGGGACCAAATCCACTAAATAATGCCAGACACAATTTCGCATGCAAATTTTTGTTTTTATTGATCACAATAGCTTCAAACCCACAGCCTAATGGCTTCCGTCATGCACACAAAACCACAGACTACACATGCAAATACCTCCCTGTTTACTCCAAATCCGTGTACTATCGTTCAGTTCGACCTGCCAGACGAAGGTATCCGTCGATGTTCCGTCGTAAAAAAGGACACAAATCGCGATGAGCCTCCTTCAGCAACAACAACAACACCAGCAACAACAACAGCAGCACCATTTACAATCCACCATCAAATTAATTTTTCTTCACCACCGTAATGCAATGGCGAACAGTTTATTCCACGGATTGTAGCATTTCACAATGGCCCAATTGTTCTTATGGCCGCGTCACAAAGTTAGAACACGCGCGAAATGTCCGAAACCGCCTATTATCCGGTTCGAAGGACCAAATATGTTCACGCACATAGAACGTCCGAATCTTGCGGTTTGATTATTTGCGCGCGGTGATATGTTCACTATCAAAAAACATAGGTTGGGAAGGCGATAGAACAACACACTCGTTTTTATTGTAAACGGCTACTGTACACGACGATGGTTCAATTTCAACTGCTTTATTATTTACATTCTGCCGTCTCTATCCCATAGAGGTGGTTAGAGTCATACCGATCGTGTGCGATCAGTGGATGTAAAAAGCCTATTCTATTGTGTATACACAGTTCAATAGTGTTAAGCGCGTTCACTGTGCCTGAGAGAAAATGAGTGACCACGTACTAGGGTGGACCTCGCAACATAATTTATATAATAATAAGTTA
The DNA here is from genome assembly GCA_024533555.2 of Aedes koreicus. NCBI lineage: Eukaryota > Metazoa > Arthropoda > Insecta > Diptera > Culicidae > Aedes > Aedes koreicus. Next base: position 252,517 of record JAHHFK020004431.1, read on the forward strand.
TTGGCGCAATCACCACACTTGATCAGTATTCTAGATGAGAGCTCCCAGAAGCGGTTCTGTAAGGGTTTTCCGCCGGAAGAACCTCCGGGGTCTTATTTTGGGGTGGAAGCATACAGGGAAGGGGAATAAGTAAAAAAAAATATTGGGGTCCAATTTGATGAGGTGGCTGTTTCTTGCCGAGAGGAAGCAAAAAGAGCCATATTCGAGAACTGAAAGAATAGTTGTTTTGATGAGTTTAATGAGGTCTTCCGGGTGAGCACCCCACCATGTCCCGGAAATTGATCTTAGAAAATTCATCGTTTGTTGACATTTCTGTTTCAAATACGCAATGTGAGTACTCTAAGTGCATTTCGAATCAAACATGACTCCAAGGTATTTGAAGGTCGAAGATTGGGTAATGTCTCTTCCCAACAGCTAGATACCCAGTTGGGCGGGGAACCGCTTTCTAGTAAACACTACCAATTCGGTTTTTTGCGGTGAAAACTCGATCTCCAAATTTCTGGCCCAGGTGGACAGATTATCTAGGGAATTTTGTAATGGTCTTTGCAAGATTTCCGCACGTGGACCTCTAAAGGAAATCACAGCATCGTCTGCAAGTTGTCTTAGCGTGCATCAATTGTCCAAGCAGTTATCAACATCTTTAACATAAAAAATATAAAGCAAGGGACTTAAACATCAGCCTTGGGGTAAGCCCATGTAGCTAATTCTGCAAGTTGTCATTTGTTTTTCTGACTGTAAAGTTTACAAAAAGTTATTTAAAATTCCTGGTAAACCACTACTGTGCAGACTATCTGCCAGTATATCTATGAAAACTGAATCAAATGCGCCCTTAATATCCAGAAATACTGAAGCCAATTGCTCCTTGTGTGCAAAGGCCAGTTGTATATCAGATGAAAGCAACGGTAAACAATCGTTAGTTCCTTTGCTCTTTCGGAAACCAAATTGCGTATTTGATAGTAGGTTGTTTGATTCAACCCAACGGTCAAGTCTTGATAGGATCATTTTTTCTAACAATTTCCTTAAACATGATAGCATAGAGATCGGACGGTAAGAATTGTTACCAGACGCTGGTTTCCCAGGCTTTTGAATAGCTATTACTTTAACTTGCCTCCATGCGGGTGGAACTATATTGAATTCCATGAGAGTGTTGTACAGGTTAAGTAATCGTCTTTTAGCGATATCGGGGAGATTTTTTAGAAGGTTGAATTTAATCATATCGCTTCCCGGAGTACAGCTATTCAATGAAAGAAGTGCCATTGAAAATTCCAACATTCTTTTGAGGGATGCACTTGGAACACGTCGTTTCTGAGCTTCTAATGCACTTTTGTACATCAGTTCGGAAAGGAAACGATATTCTTCTAATGGTGGAAGAGGATCGGTAGAATCAATACCAAGGGTTACCGCCGATGCAAAATGTGGCCAATCAATTTGCCTCGTGAGGTCATAAGCAACTTGGATTAACTGGTCTGTTTTTTGAAAACTATTTGTGATTGAGATAATAATTGGTAGGTGATCACTACCATGGGGATCATTGATTACCTTCCAGAGACAATCTAATGATAGTGAATTAGAGCACAAAGATATGTCAAGTCGACTATCCCTGGCAGGAGGTTTTGCTATTCATGTCGCTTCCCCAGTGTTCAAGATGGTCAAGTTGAAATCGTTGCATAAATCATAGAAAATACCCGCTCTGTTGTCATCGTATTGTTCGCCCCAAGCAGTACCGTGGGTGTTCAGATCGCCCAGAATAAGAACTGGAGATGGAAGTAATGTAATTGAACTCTAAAGGTGACGGCGGTTCATTGATGCCCTCGGAGGGACATAGGCGGAAGCTATGCAAAGATCTTTATTCTTTACATTTATTTGGCAAGCGACGATTTCAATGCCTGAGATTATTGGGAGTGAGATTTTATAGAAGGAGTAGCACTTTTTGATCCCCAAAAGTACGCCACCATATGAATCATCTCGGTCCAGGCGAATAATGTTAAAATCGTGTAAGTTTAATTCATCTTCAGATGAAAGCCATGTTTCACAGAGAGCAAATATATCACAATCAGAATTGTGAATCAAATACTTGAACGAGTCTAATTAAGGTATTAGACTACGACAGTTCCATTGTAATACGGTGATCATATCTTGATCCTCACTCGACGAATTATTCATCGAAAGATATTAATTCATCGATGAGGGTCCATGATACAGTCAATTGCTTGAAATAGTTTCCAACTATAGGAATAAGCAGGTCAATAAGTCCTCGGAGCGGTGAAGCATCCGAAAGGCCAAGAGCATATAAAATGTTATCCACAATGACCCTAAAATTAATCTTAACTCGCTTGGACGGGATATTCTTAGAATTGCGAGAAGACGTAGTACTTGTTTTTGGCAACCTCTTTTGGTTACTGTTATTAGGTAGTGGTGGGTTGGTATAGCTACAGCTAGGAACGGATGCATCAGCTATTTATTCGGTTTATTCGGAGTTTTTAATTAACCCCCGCTACCTCCATTTTTTTGCAAGCTTTTGAGAGTAGATTTTATTTGTTTCCGGCGCACACCCGGAGAACTAGTAGGCTTTCTTTTACCGGGGGCGTGTACCTCCGGAAATCCACTCTCATCAGCTACGTCAGGGTCCAGTTCGTCGGAAGACAAAATCAAAAAAGGATTTTCATTTTGAGCGGCTGATACAGACGATGCAGACGCTCCGTTTTGCGAGTTTAACATTTCTGCATACGTCTGCTTGAAGCATTCTTGTATGGAACGTATCATGTTACCAGTACGCTTCTTGTCCACGGGGCAGTTCTGCAAATCGTGGAGAGGCTCTTTGCCACAGTAAGCACACTTTGTTGCTTCCTGTTGACAAGCATCCTCTAGATGCCTTTGGCCGCATTTGCCACAACGGAGCTTGTTGACGCAAAAAGTAGCCGTATGACCCAACTGTTTGTACTTGGTACAATCAAATACCCTTGCTACAAAAAGGCGCACTGGAAAAAAAAACTTCATCAATTTCAACAAATTTTGGGAGAATTGATCCGGCGAAGGTCACTAGTAGCGAGTCCGACGGTGAATACGTCTTTTTTTCATCTACCATACTGCATGCAATTGTTTGGATTCCAGCATCTCAATGTTAGACGAAGCAGAATCTGGAAGTCGCCCCTTACCGTCCATAACGTCTTCACATGTCAGGCTCGCTGCAGAAACCACACCATCTATCTCCACATCTTGAGATGGGATGTAGACGTAGTACTCGACAATCGTCACTAGCAATTTCATTTGCAATATTATACGTAGGTGCAGTGACACGCAGTTTGTTTCGGTTGACTTGGTGAAATTCGGTCCCCGGATAAAGACGCGTCAAATTTCTTTTTATGCCCAAAAAGTCTAGGGCTTTCATTTTCTGCCGAAAGTAGACAACCCAAGAGAGGCAGAAGACGGCTGATAACAGCACGCCCTAATAACATCTTTGGGAAGCAAGTCGCTCCTCTTAGAATCATCGGTGAAAAAACCAATTCAGGGGCAAAAATCAACAATTAAATAAAACAAAATAAAAATCATATGATTTGTTTTTTGAACCACCCTATGCAGAACGATATTTTTTGAACCACCCTATGCAGAACGGTTCACTGTATGGCAGAGAGATACATAAAAAACACTAACAAATGAGGCAATAATAAAGGAGACTGTGATTGTGCTACTTGCCCTTACGCAGCGCCTTTGCCGGTATGGCACCTTCCCCAAGTAACATTGCCAAAACCATCCAGCTTTATTAAGTTTTATTAAAGTTTTATGAAAGCCACTAGAAATCAATTCGGCTTTATTATGGCAGCAAGAGATGCCAATAGGTTTCAAATTTTAGTCAGGTTTATAAGAACCTACACAGCTTCTTTACAACGATCTTAAACCCTTGACTTCTAAAATTCCTTTTACTCCTATCAAAGGTTTTATTTTGACTTTATTAACTCATAAAATGCTGTTTTGAAATGCCGTTTTAGGACTCATTCATATTATCTTATTATGGTCAGTTGAAAAAGCATTTTAAAACCATTTTGCCTCCAGTAAATGCATCAAACGGCTAACTGGCATTGAGGAAAGCTACCAAGCGACCAGATAGTTCTATAGTAGCCATTGCTAAGATACATTGGCATTTTTTTTTGGCAAAACTGTGATTTCTTGCAATCGCCATATTGAAATATATGAAATAATTGAAATGTGAAAAAATAAATACACCAAATTTTAAATGTAATACCATTGAACTATAGATCTGAGACAAACTTCGGTATTCGTTTAGATAACCTTATTGAATTCTATCAATTTTCAGGAGTTTCATGATTAATTTACCGAATATATTTCTTTCAATTTTGTTTTTGTTGTTGTAAACTCGCATAATTTCCAAGGCGCATTAATTTTCAGCTCTTATCGTGCCAATATTCACCATAAAATTTAATGCGCATATGATTTGGAGCATGATACGCTATAAAAAAAAACTCAATTTCTTTTGTATATTTTGCTATCAATCATAATTTCCCGCAACAGTAGAACTTTTTTCTTAGCCATTATTTACTGTTGAATGAATCAGAAGAGCAACAAAGCAAAACAACAAAAACCAACCACGATATCGCCGTGAAGTTTGACAGCTGTGGTCGTTCAGCCCTATGCTGGTTTTGATGGCGGCCAATAGGTTTTATGATGGTTCTCAAGTGGTCATAACAGCTTTCACTAGAACATTTTCAAAATATTTATGGTCTTAGAAAGGTTTCATTAATTTGTTTTCACAACCGTCTATAGAGTGGGCCACTTTGTACACATTTCGGCTTTAAAGATGCATAGAGGAGGTGTTGGTGGATAAAACAGTTTTGAATGTAGTGTCATCAACAAAGCCGGGAGGAGTGCTATACGGCTGGAATAGAACTGAAATTGTTACTTGGGTCTGCTGTTGTTCGCAAACAAAGCACCGCTTGCTGACTGGCAGTGGATGGAGGGATGACCTTCCCTGCTACGATAATGCTTATGGGGTTACATTTTTTTCGTGGTGTTTGGGGGGGGGGGGGGGGGAGCGGGGGGGGGGGGGGGGGTGTTGTGGGAGGGGGGGGGGGGGGGGGTAGGTTTTTTTGGGGGGGGGGGGGGGGAAAAAAAAAAGGGGGGGGGGGGGGGAAAAAAAAAGAAGCTCTTCAGCGTTCGATGTGGAATGATCTTTCTTCATTTGAAATCAAAGTTTTTGAAACTTTGGGGGTTTCAGTTGAAACAAAATTTGGCCAATTTACTTTTATAGCTGCCTATTTGGCTTTCCAATGCACTGGCCAGCAAAAGAACTGGCTCAAGGGTGACCTCCAGAAACTTACCCGTCATAGGTCTAAATTCTTCGTTATTGGTGATTATAATGCAAAACACCGCTCATGGAATAATTCTCAAAGCAATGCCAATGGTAATATACTTTTTGATCATTGTTCTGCAGGCAATTACACTATTCAATACCCAAACAGCCCAACTTGCTTTTCTTCAGCCAGAAATCCCTCAAATATTGATTTGGTCCTGACTTATTCATGTCAACTTTGTAGTTAATTGATTACCCATGCTGACTTTGGTTCTGATCACCTTTCAGTTACATTTGAAATATTTCAAGAAATCATTTTTAATTCCATCAGTTCTACTTTCAACTACCATAGAGCTGATTGGGATCAATATCGAACATTTATGAAATACAACTTTGATCCTAATGTTCCATTGCAAACAAAAAATGAAATTAATAATGCTCTTGAATCTCTGGCTTTTTCAATAGGTAGACCAAGAGCTGCTTCAGTGACAAAATGCGATGTTTCATTTCGATTCAGTTATAATTGATGACGATCTTCAGCTCATGATTCGTCTGAAAATCGTGATCCCGCTATGAAAGTCATATGGCGAGATTTACAAAAACAAATAAAAAAACGTTTCTTTGCCCTGAGGAACAAACATTTTGAAAATAAAATGTCGTAATTTGATCCAAGTTCCAAATCTTTCTGGAAACTCTGTAAAATCTTGAAAATAACCTCAAAAGCCTATACCTAAGGAAGGTGATAAAATTTTGCTTACAAATGCGGAAAAAGCTCCAAAACTTTTTAAAAAGTTTGAGAGCTCCCATAATTTCAGTTTGTGTCTTACAAGTCCTATTGAGGATCAGGTTTTCAGGGAGTATCTGAATATTTTCTTTCAAAACATATTTTAATTGATTCTTGGGGAACTGATTTGGATGATGTTAAAACTATAACTAAAAACTTTCAAAATATGGAAGCACCAGGTGATGATGGAATTTTCTATATCCTCATCAAAAAAATGCCTGAGAGTACCTTGTCTTTCTTGGTAAAACTATTTAACAGATTTTTCATCTGGCATACTCTCCAGATAAATGGAAAAATGCAAAAATCGTACCTATTTTGAAGCCAGACAAAAATCCAGCTAAAGCTTCTAGCTACCGACCAATCAGTTTGATTTCTTCAATAAGTAAGCTTTTTGAAAGAAATATAAGTAGGTTCTATCAGGAATATAACCGCAAGGTTAACGTAGGACCGCGTGTGTGTGTTCCTTCTTATGAAGTTTTCTACATACTGAGCCGTTGCTTGCGGTTGTCAGTTCGGACTTACTGAAAAAATCTCTGTCGAATTCATCACTCTCGACTTAATGCCTCGAACAATCCAAAATGTACTATTTTTTATAATATGCAATGGTTGTTTATGATAAATCACGAACATTTCGCTTAAACATAAAAACTTTTATTGTAAAATTTAATATGTCCTCCTGAAAAGGACGGTGGTTACGATACGCGTTAGAAATTAATTTATATTTTCGGCTTATTTGGCCAGCAGGACAGCATCATATGCTGTATTCAATACAGCATTGTAGTTTATTAAACTCCTCGTCACTGTGAATGGCCGACGGCAAGATAGTTGGGATGATTCTAGTAATCTAGTTATCACAAACATCGTTTTCCGCTGGAAGGTGCCGCCCGGCTCCGGTATGGCTTCGGAAGCGGATTTCACCCGCGCGGATTATAGATTTTTACGACTCATTGCCAAGGTAATAGGTCGAGCCAGGAAACTTGCAAACCTTTGCAGTGTTTCCTTCTGGCTCGTAGATGAGTAAGCGCAGGTGATAATTTGCGAGCCAGACTCGCAATCATGAGACAACGGACGAGATAGAAAAAATCTTCGTAACAAGAGAGCGAAAAACACGTATGTACGTGCGCTCAATCGAACTTGAACATCCTAATGAAATCATTTTGGTCGAATCGTGTGCTTTATACTGGCGTTGATAGCATTGCCTTTATTGCCTATAAAGAAGAGAGGTACGAGAATGCAGTACGAAGCAAATTTCATAAGAGAGGACGGACTTCAGTTATAAAACCGGACACCGGCAACAAAGCAAAATACATTTGCAGCTGAGAGGGGGAACTATGGCTGTATTAAACATGAAATGAAACCTAACGAAAATTTTTACGAGCTCATAACGTGCATATTGCCGTTGTAACTGAAACTTTTCTTAAGCCAGGTGATAAAACAAAAAGGGATCCTAATTATTTCGTACACCGCAATGATCGTCTTGAAAGTCCAGGTGGTGGCGTTGCCATAATTGTTCATAGGCGTATCAAACATCAAATTCTTTCTTCATTTGATACCAAAGTTTTTGAAACTTTGGGGGTTTCTGTTGAAACAAAATTTGGTCAACTTACACTATTAGCTGCCTATTTACCATTCCAATGCGTAGGTCAGCAAAAGAATCTTCTCAGGGGTGACCTACAGAAGCTTACCCGTAATAGGACAAAATTCTTCATTATTGGTGATTTTAATGCAAAACACCGATCGTGGAATAATGCTCAAAGTAATTCCAATGGTAATATACTATTTGATAATTGTTCTGCGGGTTATTACACTATCCAATACCCAAACAGCCCAACTTGCTTTTCTTCAGCCAGAAATCCCTCAACTATTGATTTGGTCTTAACTGATTCATGTCAACTTTGTAGCCAATTGGTTACCCATGCTGACTTCGGTTCGGATCACCTTCCAGTAACTTTTGAAATATCTCAAGAAATAATTTCTAATCCCAACAGTTCTACTTTCAATTATCATAGAGCTGATTGGAACCAATATCAAACATTCATGGAATATAACTTTGATCCTAATATTCCTTTGGAAACTAAAAATGATATCGATAATGCTCTTGACTCTCTGACTACTTCCATAGTTGAAGCAAGAGTTGTCTCAGTTCCAAAATGCGAGGTAAAGTTGAATACAATTATAATAGACGACGATCTTCAGCTTTTGATCCGTCTGAAAAATATCCGTAGAAGACAATATCAAAGAACACGCGATCCCGCCATGAAAGTTATCTGGCGAGATTTGCAAAAACAAATTAAAAAACGCTTCTCTGCCCTGAGGAACAAACAATTCGAAAATAATGTGTCAAAATTAGAGCCGAGTTCCAAACCTTTTTGGAAACTCTCCAAAATTTTAAAGAAACGCTTCTCTGCCCTGAGGAACAAACAATTCGAAAATAATGTGTCAAAATTAGAGCCGAGTTCCAAACCTTTTTGGAAACTCTCCAAAATTTTAAAGAAAGCCTATTCCAGCGCTCAAAGAAGGTGATAAAATATTGCTAACAAATGTGGAAAAAGCTCAAAAACTTGCTGAGCAGTTTGAGAGTTCCCATAATTTCAGTTTGGGTCTTACTAGTCCTATTGAGAATCAGGTTTCTCTTGATTATCTGAATATTTCCTCAAGGGAAAATATTTTTGATGAATCCTGGGGTACTGATTTGGATGAAGTAAAAACTATAACTAAAAAGTTAAAAAATATGAAGGCTCCAGGTGATGATGGAATTTTCTATATACTCATCAAAAAACTCCCAGTGAGTACCTTGTCTTTCATGGTAAAATTATTTATTAAATGTTTTCATTTGTCATACTTTCCTGGCAAATGGAAAAATGCCAAAGTTGTTCCAATTTTGAAGCCCGAGAAAGATCCAGCTGTAGCTTCTAGCTACAGACCAATAAGTTTACTTCCTTCAATCAGTAAACTTTTTGAAAAGCTAATTTTGAATAGAATGATGCTTCACATCAATAAAAACTCAATTTTTGCAGATGAGCAATTTGGATTTCGCCATGGCCATTCAACTACTCATCAACTTTTGAGAGTTACTAATTTAATTCGTTCAAACAAATCTGAAGGCTGCTCAACTGGAATTGCTCTTCTAGACATAGAAAAAGCATTCGACAGTGTTTGGCATGAAGGTTCGATTACTAAATTGAAAAACTTTAATTTTCCGCTCTATATTATAAAATTAATTCAAAATTATTTAACTGACAGAACTCTGCAGGTAAATTATCAGAATTCCAAATCTGATCGACTACCTGTTAGAGCTGGAGCTCCTCAGGGTAGCATTCTTGGGCCGATACTATACAACATTTTTACTTCCGACCTCCCTGATTTGCCTCAGCGTTGTCAGAAATCCTTGTTTGCTGATGACACAGGCATCTCCGCTAAAGGAAGAAGTCTTCGTGTCATTTGCAGGAGACTGCAGAAAAGTTTGGACATTTTCTCTTCTTATTTACAGAAATGGAAGATTTCTCCCAACGCTTCCAAAACTCAACTAATAATATTCCCACATAAACCTAGAGCTTCTTTTTTGAAACCTAGTAGTAGTCACATCGTTACTATGAGCGGTGTTCCAATTTCCTGGTCAAGCGAAGTGAAATACCTTGGTCTATTACTTGATCAAAAATTAAATTTTAAAAATCACATTGAAGGCATTCAAGCCAAATGTAATAAATATATAAAATGTTTATATCCTCTTATAAACAGAAAATCCAAACTTTGTCTGAAGAACAAACCACTAATATTTAAACAAATTTTTAGACCGGCCATGCTTTATGCTGTTCCAATATGGTCCAGTTGTTGTGCTACCAGGAAAAAAATACTTCAAAGGTTCTGAAGATGGTTTTGAAGCTGCCTTCTTGGTACAGTACTAACGAAGTACATAGAATTTCGAATGTTGAGACTTTAGAACAAATGTCCAACAAAATAATTAATAATTTCAGACAAAAATCGTTGCAATCTTCTATTGCAATGATTAATTCCCTTTATGCTTAGTTAAGATTAATTTTAGTTTGTTTTTAGTTGTAAGATTATTATTGTTATACTGACACGCAGGAATAAAAACCTGTTTAAAATACTCAACTGCTAAGGCATGAACAATGTAAACAAAATTAGATACATATTTTAACAATTAAGGTTGATACGTTACGGTAGTAGCTGGAGCACCTAGATTAACATGAAATGTAAATATGAATAAATTTGGAACAAATAAAGAGTTAAAAAAAAAAACCTAACGAAATAAAAAGAAGAAGACAATATGAACCATTTGTCAACCGTTTTTGAGGACCCGGAGAGAAAAAACCATATGTTCAACCGGTTCATATGTAGATTTGTATGGGAGTAGAAGAAGATCATTTTTAAGTTAAAAGTTGAGCTACTTATACTAATAGCACTTAATTGAAAATTTAATCAAAAACATTTGCTTTTCCCGATCAAATTGTGTATAAATGAAGTCATTTTGTTCAGTCAAACGAGAGTTATTAGCGTTCAAAAACCTTTCACTTTTGCGTAACGCTCTCATTTTACAAAATTTTGAATTGACACCCGGTATAGAAAAGAAAAACGTAGTCCTACGTTAAAATAATTTTGAATAGAATGATGCTTCACATCAATACAAGCTCAATTTTTGCTGATAAACAGTTTGGATTTTGCCATGGGCATTCAACTACGCATCAACATTTGAGAGTAACAAATTTAATTCGTTCTAATAAAGCTGAAGGCTGTTCCACTGGAGTTGCTCTTCTAGACATAGAGAAAGCGTTCGACAGTGTTTGGCATGAAGGTTTGATTGCAAAACTGAAAAAGTTCAATTTTCCGCTTGAAATCATGAAATTTGTTCAGAACTACTTAACTGATAGTACTTTGCAAGTAAATTATCAGAATTATTTATCTGATCAATTGTCTGTTAGAGCTGGTATTCCTCGGGGTAGCATTTTTGGGCCAATACTATATTACATTTTCACTTCATATCGCCCTGATTTGCCTCAAGGCTGTCAAAAATTTCAATAAAAGATATTATTTTATAAGACATGTTGTTTTTTTTGACAATTTTTTCTATAAACTGTTTTAGTTACATTTCAAAGATAGCAATTGGAGTGATCGAATTGGATGATTTCTGAAATAAATGGCTTATCTTAACATAATACCACTAAACACAATATTTAAATATAATCTTATACTGCTTATAAGCACATGTCAGTACTTTATAAATATTGTAGTTGAAGTTGAAAAAGTGCAATTTTAGAGTAAATGAAATGCTGAAATGCTGAATAACAAATTGAGCCTTTGATGCTTGTCATGTTGCTCTAGGCTCTTGCGAGAAATGGTTTTAGAATGCAAAGATGATTCCAAGCGTGCTGAGATTATTGATTAAATGAGTATGGAAAATACTATGATATCAATTACAGGTATGGATATGCAATTTGATTTTTAGGTACACAATCTTGAGTCACACCCCCTCACTTCGCTATTGTCAAAATGACAACATTGCCCAGGCTACGCCAACCAGCGTCTCCATGTTTCAGCTGGCAGTCTTTTGTGATCATATGACTCGTGGAGGCGTGAGGTAGGAACTTGTGAGGACCAGAGGTCGGTCGCACCCTCCTTCGAAGTTGTCAACTTACCATTTGGAGCCCTGGAAAATTTCTTTTAATGCTTCCGAAAATCAAATTATAATATTCCCAAACAAGCCTAGAGCTGCATTTTTTAAACCAAGTAATAGCCATATAGTCACTACGAATGGAGTTCCAATTTCTTGGTCAAATCAAGTAAAATATCTTGGACGGATCCTTGATCAAAAATTAATTTTTAAAGATCACATTGAGGGCATTCAAGCCTAATGTAATATATATATACTCTTATAAACAGAAAATTCAAACTTTGTTTGAAGAATAAACTTCTAATATTTATTCAAATTAATTTGTAGATCGGTCATGCTTGATGCTGTGCCAATATGGTCTTGTAGTTGTGCTACTAGGAAAAAAAACACTTAACAGGATTCAGAACAAAGTTCTGAAAATGATTTTGAAGCTGCCACGCTGGTTCAGTACTACCATAGACTAACTCTAAGACCAGTAGGTCCCGAACAAATACGATTTTTTTCTTGGCTTAGTCAGTACTAGCACATCGGTCCCAAGCTCTGTCCCAAGCTGAATAATACGCCCCTCATAATGAACTCACACGAACACACTCTCAAATATTCTGTCAAAATAACACAGCAAATCAAAACAAAGGCGCAAATATGTAAAGTTAGGTGCTGGCTTCAAGGTGTACTTCGGACCAAGGTTCTACAACAGTGAACCAATTTCAAATCGCTAGTTGCATATTGATTGTTGGTACTACTACATAGAATTTCGAACGTTGAGATTCTAGAAGAAATGTCCAACAAAATAATTCATAATTTTAAACAAAAATCATGATCAATTATCTCTATAGATAAGAAATATTTTTAAGATATCAACTGTTATTTACACACGTAGGCAAAAAACCCCTGTTAAAACTAAGGAATAGACAAGGTAAAAATAAAATTAACTCAACTAGATATAAATCATAGCATATAAGGTTGAAATGTTACTTAGCAGGAGCACCTAGCATAATATGTGAATGTAAAATAATGTTAAATTTGAAAAAAATATAGAGCTAATAAAAAGCATATTTTTCCAAAAACATCATATACAAAAAACTACTAATTATTGCATCAAGGCACTTGATCTAAATCACAAAGAAGTTTTACATCATGAGCACGAAGTCTAAATTCTTCTAATTTTTTTTTTAGACATCGTTTTGTCAAGTTGCACCCACTGATTTCAAAATTTCGAGTATATTTTTTTCTACGCCATTTTGTTTCGCCGATGCCCAGCCATGCCACCCGCAATGAAATGAAAATCTACAAATCAAATCGTATTTTTATTTTTCTGATTAAATTATGTGTTAATAATTTCTCAATTTAAATCGTAGCTATCACTTCATTGTTTTCTGCTTTAAACATCAACTTACTGATTTTTACCATCGTCGCCATTGTAACCCCTGTGTATCCAGTCTATAGACTAGTCGCATCCATAGTCTGCACGTCTATTGACCTGTATTAACCGATGGCACTGCTATACAACGAATCCCCTTCATGCTCGAATGCCACTTTCACTCAGTATCGCATACACTCTACCATATTAGAATACATTGATGACCCGGTTTAGTTTCTTTCTTAGGGCCGGTTCATAAACCACGTAGACTTATTTTTGAAAATCTCAAACCCCCTCTCCCCCCTCGTAGACTTTTTTCCATACAATTTTTTGAACTTTTGTATGGAGCGTAGACTTTGGTCAAACACCCCCCTCCTCCCAAAAAAGTCTACGTGGTTTATGAACAGTCCCTTACTCAAAAATATTTTGTTGGAAACCATTATGTTTTTTCAGTGTTCTTAGCATTGAATTAATCTTGAAGATCAATAAGTTTAATGTGGTATAGGTCAATAGAGATTTATGAAAAATAATACTCTGAGACGTGGAGTCAAAATCAAACCCTTTCTCTTAAGAACAAATATTTATTTTAGAAGATGCATATAACGTACTATTAGAACTAAGTTTGTCATTAAAAAATCTAATATAAAAATACATATGGCAAAGCACCTCTCTGGTGACGCTTGTACCTTTAAAATGCAAATATAATACTTGCTATCACGTAAGTTCATATTAAATTCCATTTGACTAAAAGTTTCCACTGACTGAAAGCTGTCCTGAAGGTTTTTCATATTCCAAATATTTCCTTGTTACTCAGATCCACCATAAAAATACTTTGATTAATATAACAATAAATATTTCAGATATGCAAAGCAACAAATCAGTTCGGTGAACAAAAGCTTCAAATTCGTCTCACAATAAACTCGGAGATATCAGCGCACATCATTCCACAGATACAGGTAGTCAATACGGGTAGCACAGCCAAATTTAATTGCAGCGTCGTCGGTACAGAAATCGTAAAAATTGAGTGGTTTCATAACGGACGTCAAATCACGGAAAGCGATCGCTTTGGAAAGGATTTCAATAGGTAATGATAATTATCCTAGTGTTCAAGATCTCTACCTTATATTATCTTTTAGTTCGTTTAGTAGAAGTGTTAATGATTTGTCGGTAGCACATTTCAGAACCTAAATTTCAATAAGATAAATTGCCAACATAGGGTAACGGGATGTAATGTCAGCCTTGCACAGCCAATCGGTGTATGTGACATCGTTGTCATAAATTCAGAAATAATCGACAAAATAATTATGCCATCATGATACTCTATGTATTCATAAGCAGTTGAGACTTTATTCGTCAATTTATGTTCATACATTTGAGTGAGATTTTCGCTCTCCTCAACTTTTTAGTCACCATGACTACAGTGATTAAGCAAAATACAAAATCGTTTCTAATGACCTAAATTCTGCTAAATTGAGTAAGTACCTTCTGCTCAAATATGAACGATACTTTATGAATAAAACGGTCCGCGGATGACACATCATCAAAAAAAAAATTCTTAGATTGGTTGGACTGTTATACGTTTACATGTTTACAATTTGAGCACGATCTGACACGAAGCTTTTTTACGGCACTATAAACAAGTCAACCTCCAGTGTGTTTTTCGAATTGTTCGAGCAAAGAATAAGTTTGAAATTTTGTTATTCCAACGAAATAAGTGCTTCGGGTGCATTGAAAATGTTGTAGAAAGCCTATGGGGAATCTGTTCTATCGCGTGCACGTGTGTTTGATTGGTATAAGTCGTTCAACGAGGGTCGTACATCAGTTGAAAATCTGCCTCACGATCGTCGTCCAGCAACATCAATAAACGAAGGAAACATCGAAAAAGTGAAGGAAACTGTGTTGCAAAATCGCCGTGTGGCCGAGAGAGAAATAGCTGATGAGCTCAACATATCAAATGGTTCCGCTCATAGCATTATACACGATGTTTTGGGCATGAGACGTGTGTCCACGCGTCTTGTTCCAAAATTGTTGAGTTTTCTTCAAACAGAGCAACGCAAAACTGTCGCTAAGGAAATGCTCACAATGAGTGATACGGACATCCAGCACATCATAACTGGTGACGAGACTTGGGTATACGAGGACGACGTCGAAACAGCCAGGCAATCATCGGAATAGCGCTTCCAAAATGAGTCGTAACCCAAAAAACCGCGTCAAAGTCGATGGAAAATCAAGATTATGCTGACTGTTTTCTTCGATAGCCAAGGTGCACTCGGAATTCCTTCCGGAAGGTCAATCGATCAATGCTGAATATTATTTGGGCGTTATGAAGCGTTTGCGTGAGAATAATCGTCTCGAAAGGAAAGAATTGTGGGACAACAAGTCATGGTTTTTGCATCACGATAATACAGCAGCTCACACATCACGTTTAGTTCGCGATTATTTTACCAAAAACAACGTTAACATCGTTCCGCAAGCGCTTTATTCGCCTGATACGTCATCATGTGACTTTTTCCTCTTCTCCAAACTCAAATTGCCGCTTCGTGGTAAACATTTTCAGACGATCTGGGTTCAATCCCAGTCGACGTCGGTGGTTTTTCTGAGGCGAAAAAATCTGGTCACATCTTCCTTCGGAAGGGAAGTAAAGCCGTTGGTCCCGGCTCATATTCATGAGTCGTTAGGTTGGGTCCAGGTGGTGGAGTCGTCTTTCTGGCGTCGGTGATTGTTACCATGTGAGGAAATAGGCCGACGTAAAATAAAAAAATAAAATAAAAAAATAATTTTCAGACGATCGAAGTCATAAAAGAGAATTCGAAGAGGGAGCTTAAGGCGATACCAAAAGAGGCGTATGAAAAGTGCTATACGGAATGAAAAAAAAATGTGTATGTGTATCCGATGGTGATTATTTTGAAGGAGACAAAATAAATATTGACGAATAATGAACCGTTTGTGTTTTATTTAACCAGTCTCGTTCACATTTGAGCAGAAGGTATGCCTAGTATTACATCCTACATCTACAGAATGTAGCTAAAAGTTATAAATGAACTGTTCAATTATAAGCTTGAACAATGATTTTTCAAGCAAACCGCAGACCCACTTTTAAAGACATTATTTATTATGTTTCTTATGTTTCCCGCTACGGCCTAATGTATGTATTACATAGAAAAACTTCAGTATTGGTAAAATTTTAAATTGATATGTATGGCAATTTGGTTGTATATATTTCAAATGGTGTATCGAAACTAAAACATAAATAACAAAATCTAGAATGTAGGAGTTATAATGTTTTAAAATGGATTGACTGATAAAACATTTTTCAAAATGGTTTATGTGTTTTAAAGTAGTTTGATTTTAATTTTTTCTATGAAATTCTGTTTTTGAGTAATGCAAATGTAGCGAATGTAGAAAGGAAATGCCTTAGGAAATAATATAAATAAACATTGCGAAGATTGTTTTCAACGACCAACCTTAATGATGAGACAAGGTTGCAGCCATAAATAGACCCAATATGGTGCTTATAGACCGACAATACATCCATATCCATCGATAGTTTTCGTCTTTATAAAGTAAGTTTTTTAAGTTTTTGTGGTTCAGAACAACACACTTCTTACTTAGCTTAACGAAGTAAATGTTTAGTTGAATATTGTTACTAGCTCAATTAAATTATGAGTTGTAATTAAAAATATAATCGACCGCTGCTTATTAGGCTGAGTCAAGGGACATATTGCAATAAAAAAAACAAACTTTTAAACGTGAATCCTGGTGAGTGTGAATGTGAGTTTCTAGTGGAATACCTGTAGATTACTGTAACTAGAAAATGAGATGAAAGATTAGTAATTTCCATTTAATTCCAACTGCCTTTATTGCTTATCTTGACAGATACGCATAATTCAGACAATGTGCAGACTTCTTCAGTGTCTTGTCAGTGTACTAGGTGGGGTAAAAAGTAACCTCCTTGGAAATGAAAAACAAGAGCGATTTTCCAACTTCTTGATCCTGTCCGAAAAGTAATTTGCATGATGATTTCCTCACGTGAGCTGCATTTGTTATTGATTAGCCATCTTTTGAGGTTTGGAAACAGATAATATTCCAAGGGAGCCAAATCGGGTGAATACGGCGGATGCGGAAGCAATTGGAGCCGTAAGTCTTTGATTTAAGCCATGGTTGCGATGCGCCGGCGCATTGTCTTGCAAAAACAAAATTGTATATCTCTCCAAGTGAGGCCGTTTTGCAGCGATTTCAGCCTTTAATGCACAGTAATACTCGCTGTTGATGGTTTTATTCTTTTCGAGGTAGTCCACGAAGAGTATGCTATGGCAATCCCAGAAAACCGACGCCAAAATCTTTTCGACCCATTGAGCCTCCCTATTTTTCCATCCGATTGTAAGTATAATATAAAAATCGAAGCAGTTAAAGACTGTACTAAATTTAGAAAATTCGTCAGCTGCTGCTCGATTTGATCGTCAAAATGTACAAGTTTCTGATCAAGATACTGAAAAAGGAAACTTCCGAGGATGCTGTAGTTGATTCCCCGACAAATCCCACGCATGCGGATCCAGCAGAAGAAACATCTGTTGCCTCGGTTGCCTCTGCCGATATGTCGACCGCTGAATGTGTGAGTAAAAAAAATGTGTCTAAGCGGCGATTCGTACCGGGATGGACAACAAGCTTCCCATGGATTTTTACGACTCGACGAACGACATTGTGCTGTGCTCCAAATGTCGTGAAATTTTTCATACGATGGGTCTGTCATTCTCCTCTAAGAAGGAAACTATTTTCATCGAACCGGGATTCAATAATTAAAAAAAGGGAGTGGAAAATTTCGAACTGCATGAGCAATCGATTTGTCACAGGGAAGCAGTGATGAAACTACATGCTTTTGGAGCATCAGTTAACGTTTGTGCGCAGATCTCTGACCAAAAAATTATAGGTAGGTTATATCTGGAATATAACCGCAAGGTTAACGTAGGACCGCGTTGGTGTGTTCCTTCTTATGAAATGTTCTACATACTGAGCCCTTGCTTACGGTTGTCAGTTCGGACTTACTGAACAATCTCTGTCGAATTCATTACTTTCGACTTAATGCCTCGAACAATCCAAAATGTACTATTTTTTATAATATGCAATGGTTGTTTATGATAAATCACGAAAATTTCGCTTAAACATAAAAACTTTTATTGTAAAATTTAATATGTCCTCCTGAAAAGGACGGTGGTTACGATACGCGTTAGAAATTAATTTATATTTTCGGCTTATTTGGCCAGCAGGACAGCATCATATGCTGTATTAAATGCAGCATTGTAGTTTATTAAACTCCTCGTCACTGTGAATGGCCGACGGCAAGATAGTTGGTATGATTCTAGTAATCTAGTTATCACAAACATCGTTTTCCGCTGGAAGGTGGCCGGCTTCGGTATGGCTTCGGAAGCGGATGCCAGCCGTGCGGATTATCGAATAGGTCTAGCCAGGAAACTTGCAAACCCTTGCAGTGCTGCCTTCTGGCTTGTAGATGAGCAAGCGCAGGTGACAATTTGCGAGCCAGACGCGCAATCGTGAGAAAACGGACGAGGTAGAAACAATCTTCGTAACAAGAGAGCGAAAAACACGTATGTACGTGCGTTCAATCGAACTTGGACATCCCAATGAAATCATTTTGGTGGAATCGTGTGCATTATACTGGCGTTGATAGCATTGCCTACAAAGAAGAGAGGTACGAGAATGCAGTACGAAGCAAATTTCATAAGAGAGGACGGACTTTAGTTATAAAACCAGACACCGGCAACAAAGCAAAATAAATTTGCAGCTGAGAGGGGGAGCTATGGCTGTATTAAACATGAAATGAAACCTAACGAAATAAAAATAAGAAGAAAATTTGAACCATTTCTCAACCGTTTTTGAGGACTCGGAAAGAGAAAACCATATGTTCAACCGGTTCATATGTAGATTTGTATGGGAGCAGAAGAAGGTCATTTTTAAGTAAAAAGTTGAGCTTTTATACTAATAGCACTTAATTGAAAATTTAATCAAAAACATTTGCTTTTCCCGATCAAATTGTGTATAAATGAAGTCATTTTGTTCAGTCAAACGAGAGTTATTAGCGTTCAAAAACATTTTACAAAATTTTGAATTGACACCCGGTATAGAAAAGAAAAACGTAGTCCTACGTTAAAAAAAAAAACCGCGATCAATGATAATTATGAGGCATCGTGCATCGCTATGTGCGGTGTGAAGTGAATATCGGATAGTTCTCGCTCCTATATCTAGGGTTTTTTTTTTCATTAGGGCGAATCTACAATTGAGAGATTCTCTCCGGGCTCGCTCTCTTTCATTCATTACAGCGCCATTATAAAACTTTCGAGGGATTCTTTAGTACAGATCGAAACACAACAGTGCTGGCTAGCATACTATACAAATAGTAGAATGAAAAACGTAAAGGTGATTGGTTTATGAATGAAAGAGAGCGAGCCCGGAGAGAGTCTCTCAATTGTAGATTCGCCTTAATGAATAAAAACCCTAGATATATCCCTTACGTTTTATCTGCTATAGAGAAGATATGCACAATACTTGCAATTTCCTGAAATTCTTCATTTCTAAATGCAACGAGCGTACTCTTTTCGTTCGTGTTGTACCGTTTGCAAAACTTATCCAGCTTATGACTGATTAAATTCATGATCAACTTTATGTCTGACACTTCTTTTATTGAAGACACGATAATTTTTTTTTCCGATCGATTGGTAGAAATTTTTGAAATTTTTTGGAGAAACGGCTGAGTGTAATTAACGCTCAAAACCTGACCACTTTTCGCGACGATCGCATAAGATTTTTTTTTGATTGTTCCCCAGTATAGAAAACAAAGACGTAGTCCTACGTCAAAAAAACCAAAAAAATTAGAGGAGAACGGCAAAACGCCAGACAACGAAGATGGAGGTGCGATAGTGTTCGCAAGAAGCAGAAAGTTGCAGAGGTCACCAGTGCTGAATCTGGAGGCCACCGCGAGTACCAGCAATAGCAAGTCACAGGGGTTCTTGATCCAGGGGTGGCATTGCGCAGCTCGAAACGAATGACTTTTTGTACGAATGCTTGTGAGAAAAAGTTCTTCGTTTCGAGATCCACAATGCGACCCCAGATGTTCACTCCAAAACGCAATAGTCGCACAACTCAAGGGGATAGCGTTAGGAAGAAAAACATGATGGAGGTACTCAAAAACCGGATCGACGTGCTCTATGATTATGTCAAGGACAGGCACAACGTCCACAAAGAAATCAAAGAGATGGTGACGCGTGTCAAATCGGCCGTGATTGCAACCGAACGTGAGCAGGATGCACTGACGGCATCTTCAGCGGCGGTCTATTTTTAGATCAACTTTATACCTGATTTGCATCAGCGAAACTTGAATATAACTAGGAAAATAAGACCAACTTTGCATTCCCCACACCGGTGTTGTAATTCTTGTTGTTAACCCCGCCAAGACCTGTCATCCTGTCGATCATTCATTATCAGAGATCAGAAATTTTTTTCAAGAGATCGCAGATTTTTCACAAACATTTTGCCATTGATTGGTTTGACCAAATAATTTTTAATGTGCGTCGTTAGCTGACGACAAGGAATACTTGTTCTTTCGTTTGGCTGAAGGTGAGTGTGTGAATGCATGCATTTCATTAAAACGATATTAGATAATGCTGATTTGATAATGTTGATTTGTAGTAGCGAATAAACAAGCGTCTAAACGGAGAGGGTCACGTCCTGGATGACGCCCCAACGCGAATAAACAAGCGTCTAAACGGAGAGGGTCACGTCCTGGATGACGCCCCAACGTCGACAGTGATTTCCGTTCCGGTCATCAGAAGCTGTTCCAGGACTACTTTAGCGACACGCAAACCTACAACTAGAGTCAACTAGAGGCTTCTCCAAAATTTATCTGTATGAGCTTTTTGCAAGTGTTTATCATGACCAATCTATCAATAAACCGGTTGTTTACTCTGAAGACTTAATTACTTTTCATTTCCGAGCAATCGAAATACTATTCGAATCTCGGAACCTCCGCACTTCGGTCTAGTCAGCGTTTTCTGGAAAATGCAGTGGCTGTAAAAAAAACTAAGACAAGCATTCGTTATTTAGGAATGAAATGAAAAGGCAATTCACGAGCACCGGGAGCAACTTGAGGTAATTTTCAGCATCCGAGACGAGCAACACAACTTTCTGTCCGCCGCCAGCATCACACGCAGCAAACACAGTTACTTTTCGGCTCACAAAAAAACCGTAGAATATACTCAATAAAATTAAGTTATTGTTTAGTAAAATCTGAAATTTTACTCAATAATTAGTATTAGCAAGTAGCGTGTAGTGTTTTGGAACGGTATTTTTCTTGTTCCAAATTGCTGCAAGAATAGATCAAAACATATACCAGTTTTAAAATGATGCAAAATAGATCCAGCACAAAACAAAATTCACAACACCGGTGCAGTGATGTTTTTGCGTTTGGTCTAAAAAAATAAATCCAATCCACGATTTGGATCGCCGTTGAAGATGCCCTGAGAATAAGAGCAGAGACTGCCGAAAAAGCTCTGGAGGACACACTCAAAAAAGTTATGTGAATTTCTGTTCAATATCATGCATATAAGGCCAGTATAGACTTAAAAAGTAGAGAGGTTACGGAATTTTGTTTAATATTACCAAGCGGAATTTTGACAATTGATCTGCATAGAACGAAATGTCACCTTCACTTACGGAATAATCGAGCGGAATGTTTTTCCGAAAGTAAAAGTGACAGCTCCCATTAGTTTGCGTGGAAACCTTACAAATTCCAATATTATTCTTCATTCTTTTCAGGCGGATACTACTGCAGAAATTTCTTTTCGATTCTTTACTTTTCCGTTTCTGTAAACGGAATTTAACACGTGATTGAGATAGAAAAGGAAATTTCTTTCGAACTCGTTACCAACCTATAAATGGAGCGTCACAAAACAAAAAATTGCAATATACACACACAAAGAATAATGTTTATAAAAATAAAAAAAACCTTTGCCAAAATTGAAAAGTTGCATTGATTCTTTTTCGTTGAAAGCGGTTAGCTTTCAAAAAAAAAAAACATTTAAACGTCAATCCAAAAAATTTCTGCTCGGTACATTTAAAAGTTGAAATTTTCAGAATGAATTGTAGAACGGTCAAATCGAAACCGTGGCATCGTTGAAAACGAAAGCAAATAATTTATATTCCAAAATGAACTTTCGTCCAGAAAGTGTTGTGCAATAAAAATACGGTTACGGCTTTTTGGATTGAAATAAAAAAAAAAAGTTTAAAAACTAAAAGGATTTATTTTCACATTAATTGTAGAACTGTCAAATCGAAACCATGGCATTGTTTACAATCGGAGCAAATTATTTTATTGCAAAATGAACTTTCAAGCTGAACTTTCATGATGTTTTCCATCACGAGAGATCCATGACGGCCATTATCACCCAAATGCACCTGAGGAACATCAGGCATCTGCTGCCTGGTCTTCTTTTCCATTCGTCGTCGCTTGTGGTAGCGCTGTAAATAAAAAAGTGGGATGATTAATTCAACTCAAACATTACCATTCATGTAGTAACGTACCCATCCATCAGACAGAGATTGTTGCTATTATCCGCCCTAACGAAAGCATCGTTATTGAAAATCTCTACCGCCGTCATCCAGTTAAAACTTTCCTCCACCTGTTTGTACTCCAATAAAGTATCGAGCGAAAATTTTCAAACGACGATGACGACGAGGACGATGACTTGCTTTTTGTTGATGGATTTGACAGTTCTACAATTCTCAAGGTAAAAGAACACACTTTTAAATTTACACACTGAACCGAAAAAAAACACTTTCAAATCAAAAACATAATTTTCGTAGAACATAATTTTACTTTTAATTTAATGAAAAATAACCACTTTTTAGAAGTAGAGTGCAAAACTTTTAATAAAACAATATTCCTTTTTTGTGTGCAGCGTGTAAAGTTCTGGGACATTCCATACATTGCCGATAATATTGTATGCAAAAGCTCATCTTCGTTGCAACTATTTCATGCAAGTTGGTGCTTCACGTGGAATGAAATACAATTTTACATTCTCTGATATTTACATCGCAATAAATATTCCGGTTTTTTCTCTGTGCACCGAAAAGGCAACGGGGAAGGTAACTTTTTTAGCACTGAAAACGCCGGGGGAACGTTAGAATCCACGCTCGGTGCGGTGGCTAGGATCATGCCGAATAGCTACGGACCTTGTAGTTGTAGGTGGCGTATACTAGCTACACAGCTCGAAAAGTAGTGTGAATTTCGGTTCAACATCGTATAAAGTTCTGTGGCATTACAGATCATGCCGATAATATTATATGCAAAAGCTCATCTTTGTTAGAAGTATTTCATGCAAGTTGCTGCTTCGTGTGGAATGATGTACAATTTTACATGCTCTGATATTTACATCTCAATGAATGTTCAGATTTTTTTGTGTAGTGTATCATCATCGATACTGAGAGTACACAGCACAGAGTACACGCAAAAAAAAAACCGCAGTAGAAACTACCATTTCGAGGGTTAAATTAAGCGCAAACACCAACAATTTTCAACTGACTATATGTAAATGTGTTTGATTTTACCATGCCTGCGATTAGATAAACCATGTTACGGATGATATCAATATGAGGTCTGTCAAATATACCACACATGTTGAAGGTTTTACCATAAACGTAGTAAATTTGACTGAAATTTCATGGTAGTTTTGAAGATAGGCATAGTCGGGTAATATGGTAGTTTCTACTACAAGATTTTTTTCTGGATACGTTCAGGCTCAGGCATTTGTAACACAAATTTGAGAAGTTCATTTATTGTGAGAGCAATAAGATTTAAATGCCAAGAAAAATGGAGTAATAGTATAAGACACTGAATAAATCTGCTTATTGTAGAAATTATCCGCATATCTGTAGAACAAAGTATAAACAAAACGGTCTGCACATTAAAGTGATACGGTTCAGAGACCCATAATGGCCAATACAGTTAACAAAATAAAACATGCAAGTTGAAAATGGTTCAATGTTGTAGAACCCCTTTGTCCGAAGTACACCTTGCAGCTAGTACTTTGCAATACATCCTTGCGCTTTTCGGTACGAGAATCTTTGTTTTGGTTTTTAATCGCTGTGTTATTTTGACAGCATATTTCAGGGTGTGTTCGTGCGAGTTACATTATTAGGCTTTTTGACGTTTAATCACCTTTCTTTTTCTAGCACATGTAGAGGAATGATGGTTTGTTTCCCTCCAAAAGATGTTCCTTCTTACTTCCACTCCTTTGATCTAAATGGCGCTGTAGTGTGCGTGCGTTCAAGGCCACTAAGCCTAATTAGGCACGAATCAGCTTGGCATCGAGCTTGGGGCCGATGTGGGTACTTTCTGAACGGAAAACTACATCCATTTTCTTCTTGACTATCCAGCCCCTGCTACAATGATCGACTAAAGCCACAACCCGCTTTTTTATACAAATCTAATATCGAATTCGTTTTTGAACCTGGGTTGGAACTAGTTCCAACCTGCGATACCCGAACTTATTGTCAGTGCAAACCTCAATCTGATAAGAGTTACAGAAAAATACATAGACACCAATTTTTGACACACAACAAGCCACGATATTGGCCATTACTTATCAACTATATGATTTTTTATCTCGGATAAAGCAAGCATAAATTTGATTCTGTTGTTAAAATGTGCAGTTGAAATGTAATTTAACATTTTACAATTAGTGTAAGAATAAAGTAGCATGTAGTTCTCAATAAGTGTGGTTAAATTTCGTCTGCACTTTTGAATCTTTTTCCATACCCCAATTATGTGCATGAAAATCAATAGAAAATTACATAATTTTATTGACTGTGTTACAACAGAATCTTATAGTACCCAAAGGATACGTTGGGTCTGCGGTTGTGTAGATTTAACTATTTTTCCTTGAGTTTTCTGTGACTTAAAGCAACGGAATGCAAACGTATTTATTATAAGCCAGCGTAGAGTTTTAGTAGGGTGTAGGATAATAGTGCCGATGACAAGGATATCGTAACATTATTTTTTTTCAAATTATTTCAGATACAGTATCATATCAAGCACAGTGCTGATAATTGAAAGGATTGGCAAGGACGATCGTGGTGTATACCAGTGCATTGTTTCAAATGCAAGGAGTAGTGCAGAGGCTAGCGCAGAATTAAAAATAGGAGGTAAAATACTTTTTATTCATATGGTTAACCTTTAAATATGGTAAATGATATTTATAACATTAGAGCAAGTATCATGAGAAACAAAATAAGTTGTGTTTTAGCTCTTTGTAACATATCCGAGCTGCATATTCTTCGAAGTTCTGAAGTGTGCCGCGTCTTTATGAAGTTAAATGCGTCGGACTTTTTAAGGAAAACCTCGGTGCTGATTCCGACATGCAGATGAAGGTTTCCTACGAAACGACGTTGCCAATTTTTAGCTTAAATCGTACTTTCCAAGATCATGTTGGAGAGTAAGTGAATACACTCACTTACTTAATACTAGTTAATAATACACTTTCAGAATTCAACCGGTTTTTTATAGATTTCAAATTTGGATTCTGAAGAATGACTAATCCGAAAGGTTTCGGCAACTACCTGTAATAAAAAAAAAAACAATGACAAGGTATTAGAATCCATCGATGGGTCCTGCGTAATCACTATGGATCTGGTCCCAGGGTTTGGTAGGAAGGATTCAAGCATGGTCTTCCTCGGTGACTTTGTAGCTTCAGCATAGGAACCACACTAACGTACATACTGCTTCACTTCGTCGTCCACGTTTGGCCAATAAACGTATCTTCGAGCGATGGATTTCATACAGTTCATGCCAGGATGTGTTTGGTATCACTGAGGAACAACGATTCTGTCGCCGAACATCACACATTTCTCGACAAGCTGGAGTCCATCAAGGCGAGTGTAGAATTTCTTCACAGCAGCATCGGTAATATGCTTCTAGTTCGACGGCCAACCTTTCAGTAGAATGTTTGTTATTTGCTTGATAGTTGCATCTTGCATCCTTCTTAGTTTCAGATGCTAACATGTTGAACGTTACTGGTAGATTGCGTAGTGTGTCTTCGAGAATCGAAATGACTTCATTTCCAACGTGTACCGTAGCCTGGGACAAAATTTAAATTCCAGTTCCCCTTTGATTTTTGGGAGCTTTTTGGGTCCTATAATAACTATTTCGATTTAATAATAATACGTACAAGTATGATAAACGTTAACTTTATTCATGTCGAACTAACCAACTCGGTGTACTGATGTCGAACTAACTCATCATATATGTGTGTGTTATAAAAGTATTGCTTGAAGAGTGTCACAAGGGGTGTACATAATAGAACATCCTCCCTACTTTGAAAATAGTAAATAACATTTAACTCAAATCAAAATCCTTTAACTTTTCGGGAATTTTTATCTGCCGCTTTGGTCTGGTAACTCTGTATGGCGATTGCATACTGTTTCCACTGGGTTTCGCTGACAGTGCATCCTTACGTGACGTAGAACACTTATCAGCTGATGCTGCTGTCGCAGTGGCTCCCACTGAAGACGACGACGACGGCGGAATCAAAACAGACGACGAATAACCATCACCTTCTTCATCAGGATAAACAGTTGGACAGTCATTTTTGTTGCTTGCCGACGAAAAACTTACATCTAAATCTTGCTCGATGTTTGGTTCTCGTACGATTGCCGACTGGGATACAGGCGGCGTGGTTTGTTCTTGCCGTGGTTTAATGTGTACCAAGCTTCGACGATATTCTTTCCCATTAACTGCAACAACGTAAGAACGGTCATTTATCTGGTTCGAAATTGTTCCCGTAGTCCACAGCTTGGAAGTTTCCGGTGTTAGTTGTACGAAGACTGGTGAGCCGGTTTCCATCTCCGGTAAGTTTCGTGTCTTCTTGTCATACTGGTATTTTATCTTCCTCCTGTTTACCTCGATGCTTTCAGGAACATTATCTACTACTCTCGGGCGCAAATGATCAGCAGAACTTGGAACACCACATCGTGTGAACCGGGAAAACAATCGCGCTGAAGGACACGAACCGATTTTGTTTGGTATATTCCTCCAGTGCAGCAACGCGTACCAGAAATTAGTTCCGGTTTCGGTGGCCTTCATCAGCAAACGTTTAGCAATTTTTACGGCAGCCTCGGATTTGCCATTTGCCTGCTGGTGGTGTGGTGCTGATGTTACCATCTCAAAATCCCATTCTTTGGCGAACTTCACCATGTAACGGTTAACGAAATTTGTTGCGTTGTCCATCAGCACTCGCTGGGGTGTACCGTGCCGTGCGAAGTTTTGCTGACAAGCTGATATGACGGATTGCGGCGTAAGATCCTTCAAAATGTTAATTTCAAAAAAATCCGAGTAGTGGTCAACGGTAACTAAGAAAATTCGCTGCGACTTTGTATTCAGCGAAAAAGCAGTCCATCGATATCATTTGGAATGGGTGGATAGTAGGGTGCCAATGGCATGTATGGGAAAAAATTGACCATCGAATTTCAAAAACGGGTAGTGCTCAAAAGTTTCGTCTCCTCAAAAAAAGTCCCCATGCAAAATTTGAGCTCAATCGGACTTCGTTAAGTGTTGGACCAAAGCGGTCAAAGTTTGACATTTTTGAAACACGAAAAATTTCCCAAGGGGGGGGGGGGGGGGGGGGGGGGGGGGGTACGTGAAAATTCCGAAATCGATTTTTTGTTTTTGATGCCAAATGTCTTAGAAATGCATGAAACGTCGAGATCTGGTGTTATCTCGAAAAAATTTTTTTTGAAAAAAATTGACTTTTTGGGATTTTTTTTTGAGATTTTTTTGAGGTGGAGGAGTGAAATGAATTTGATATGGAGGATTTGAATTCAATTGCTGAGATATCCATGGCAATAGTACTGAAACATGTCTTATATCATCGTTGGCAACTGCTAGCATATTATATGTGATATTTCATTAGGGTGGTTCACTTGTTTTGCATTAGGGTGGTCCATTTTATAGAAAAATAAAAAAATAAGATAATAGTATCAAAACATCTCTTATATAATCGTAAGCCATTATCAATATTAAATATATGATATTTCATTAGGGTGGCTCAGTTATTTTCCATTAGGGTCGTTAAGAACAATAAAAAATATTTCCAGCAAATTTAAACGCTATTCGCATTACATGGGCCCGGCGCGGGGCGAGGCCCGCCCGGGTAATATTTTGAAATGATTGCTTGGGTTTTGTATGTGAGCATTCTCACTATGCTGGCACGGCACGCCCAGCACGGCACATCAGCGTAGTGAGAACAGTCACATACAAAATCCAAGCAATCATTTCAAAATATTACCCCGGCGGGTCTCGCCCCGCGTCGGGCCCGTTGTAATGCGAATAGCGCTTTAACCAGTCAATATTTTTCGTATAGGTTAAAACCATTAAGCTTTCTCACGTCTATCATCTTTCTCTTCCAAGCAGGTAGAAAGAATAGATTGTTTACATACGAAAAAAAAACAAAAAACGTATGAAAACAATCCTATTCTTTCTACGTGCTTGAAAGAGAAAGATGATAGACGTCAGAAAGCTTAATGATTTCTCACAAAACTTTTCAATATTACCTATCTTACAATGAGAAATTCGCTTCTTTCGTTCTTTTTCATTAATTAGTGCATCAATATAATAATTTCAACCGATTTCTATCCACAGACTGTAAGATTAGCGTACGGACTACCAAAGAGAATTATTTACTAGAGACGCTCTCTTTGTGGTCCTTTTGGAAACTTTTGCGAGACTTACATTCGGAATGCGACGCTTCTTTAAGGTGAAACAGATCGGTGCCCTCGTCTAATACTAATCTTAGAGATTAAGCATTGTGCATCAGTGAGTTTCTTATTTCTGTTTTGCACCGTCGTTGCAAGCTAAGATTAAAAATTTCAGAGTTATCTATCCTACATTTACCGAATATTGTAGAGTGGGAAGTCTTCGACTGCAACCTAATTAACAATTTTGACCGAGTAAACGTTTATTCAGCTGTTTATATGAGAAAGAAGAGTTTAGTCAGCTAAAATTGTTTGTTGGACCCCTAAGATGGGGAACTATCTCATTAATACGGTATTTGCAGATATAACTAACCTTTTCAATGGTTGTGACAAAAGACACGTAACGAAAGGGAGGGAACGGTATTGTGATATTTCCAAAATTCATGTTGCTAGGTTTTTGGTACATTGCATCGCATATATTTTCTTAAATTACATCTGATTTTTTTGAACTTTTATACATTGTTCGATGTTCTTCAACTAAGTGCAAAATAAACTGTTTCTGATCTTCATCCGTTGACAATTTCGAATTATATGTTTTGATTAATGCAATACCTCGTTCTGCATTGTCATTTACTACTTCCAAGCTTTTAATTCGTTTAATGGCATTTTCATATTCTTGTTTGCTATTCCACTGCGTAATATCAGTTTCCAACAATGATTCCGGAATCTCTAGAGCACATAACAAGTTTTTAGTATGCTGACTGCCTTGAACAAATGAGTGCAGCTGTAGTGTTGAAACGTCGTTTGATTCGACTATGGATTTAGCACACACATTTGTTTTGTTAGCTGAAAATAAAAATATTGTTAGAAATATAATGTTCTGCGTACATCGAATTGAACAAAATAATTACCTGATGTATGTAAGGCTTCAATATATTTTTTTTTATCTGCGATATCCAACGTTTCATCAAATAAACACAATCCGATGAGATTGCTATCCAAATACTGCAGATGTTTCAAGAACCCTTTATATACTGCTTTGGCAACTTCTTCGTCAACAGCTTCGTAGATTTTAAGCGATTTTATCAAATTAAGGTCATTGTTTGCAGACATTGCAGCACACGTAGACAGAAACCAGTTTTTCAAATATACTTTTACAATGAATACATTAAATCGTGCTAACTGTTGTTGAGTTGCCTTAGGTAACGCAAAAGTGTGTCGGTAAAGGAACATTTTTAGTGAATAAATAATTTTTGCCATCCATCTTGCATTATAGAAAGCACCAGGAGCTCTAATTTTAAAATGTTCTTTAATTTTTCCACCCAAAAATATAAGCGTAAGCTGAATAACTTCGCGATAATCTTCGCGGTGATGTTGTTCTTTTAATTGTCGCTCAAAAAAATTCAAGAGATCCACCCTCTCGTTGGCTGTTATTGATGATTTAACGAATACATCATTAACACCAGAATGGTATGAGCTCTTTTCTAAACGGTGCCATTCCGTCTGAAACCGCTTAAAAATCTCAACATTTGGAGATTGTGCAGTTTCAAATTGTAGTGCCTTGAATGCCTTGCCAACTAACAGCTCGTGTATGTGATGTCTACAGGGAAGTCCAATCAGCTGTCTTTTAAACATTTTGTCAAGATGTTGACACGCTCCTTTCTTTCGACCAGTGTTTGACGCAGTGGTATCAAATGATGTAAACATAACCCTAAAACACGGAATAACGGTATAATTTAAAAATTATCAATAATAATATTGAAACTAATAGAAATTACCTGTCTTCAAGATCCCAATCGACAACTGCATTGTACACCGCTTCTGCTTGTTCTATTCCTGTTGAATTTTGGATGGGAGGAACAGCTAACAGCTTACGGATGCCTTCACCAGATACAACTATAGCCAATCGTTCAGTTTTGGGGGTGGCTTTAGACGACAATATACTAGGAAGCAGTTTTGAATCCCAATGAACTGTTAAGTTAACCTGTGGCTTAAATGTTGCTCTCAGCTCGTTCTGCTTTTGCACACGAATTTCTTTTCTTGAATTCCTAATGGACTCTTTGTTTAACACTAATGTTGAAACGTCTTGCCCCAATGATTTCGCTATAGATGATATTAGAAATACCGCATTTCGATCACTCACTTTGCAGCGGTCCAAAGCAGCAGCCACATCGACAGTAATGACATTTTTTAATGGTGATTTAGAAGTTGAAGACGATTTGGAAGGACCTAGAAGAAAATTTAAGAATCAATCGTTTGTTAACCACGAAAAACATTTTAAAACATATTTGAAATTAATTCAATTTACACTTACCCGGTATCTGAAAATCTTCGCCGATAGTACTGATAGAAGGAACGGACTCACTCTGGGTTTGAGATGAGGACTCGAAATCACTAGCAGTTATTTTTTTTCCTTCCTGTAGACTTGCTTCTTCCTGCTCACTTGTTCGTGGATTAGTCTCTGTTGTCGCCTCTGCTGTTTCTTCCTCCTCAAAATCACTACACGAGATAGTTGCCGTTGGAAAAGACTCACTTGTTGTTGGAAGAGTTAGTTCTCGTTGTTCTTGCAAATACCGATATGCTTTTCTTTCTACTTTATTCTTCGGTTTATACCTCTTCCCGATATCGAAAAGGTTCTGCAATGAATCAGAGAAATCCTTTCTCTTCTCAATTTCTCTCGCCGACATTCTTAGCTTGCGCTTCTGCAAGATTTTCCAAGTTTCGTAGTACCGCAAGATTTTATGTTGCACTGTCCTGTCGTCGAGCAAATGGTTCAAATGCTTTTTATTCCATGATACTTTCAAAGCTTGTATTGTTAATTGTGCACTTGGTTTAGTCTTTTGCTTCTCTGCTCGCAAATGAAACATGAATTTCCGGAAAACTTCGTTGTATGTAGGCAAATTCGAAGATTCGGGGAACAAAGGTAGGTATTTTCCAACTAGCCGAATATCCTCCATTTTGAAAAACAAAAAACTGTTGACTAGACCGCGGTTCCTCGTTCAAATATAAAAATACTGAATGAGTAAAACTAAAAATAACAATTCCTTATATACCAAATGTGTGGCCATTTCATTACCTACTCAGTCTTTCAAAACTGCTCGCTTGGGACGTATTCGTTGCCTACGGGTAGCTTATATTTTGTTTGGGTAGATAACACTTCAGAACAAAAAGCATTCGAAGCAGACGTTGTCACTACCGAAGCGCGTATACCACAGCAAGCGGCAGGTAACGTACTTTTGTTTTGATCCCCTATAACGTACCTACTTGTGTTTCTCGGAAATGAAGCAGTCCAAGGCCAAGAACCTCTTTAGAAAAGATAAACAAAAAACTTTTGTTGCACTTCGTAGTCGCCTATCAAGCTATTGTAATAATTTGGGTACATCAAAAATCGTTTTTTTTCCTTATTTTTGTCCATATTTTGGTTACGGCACATTTTTGTTAACTATTAAAAAAAACATAATAAAAATATCTTAACGAAGTGTAGTATGCCAAAAAAGAATCATGGTTTCAAACTATACAAAAAATATTGACTGGTAAATTTGCTGGAAATATTTTGTTGCTTTTAATTTCCAACTCAAAGGACCACCCTAATGGAAAATAACTGAGCCACCCTAATGAAATATCATATATTTAATATTGATAATGGCTTACGATTATATAAGAGATGTTTTGATACTATTATCTTATTTTTTTATTTTTCTATAAAATGGACCACCCTAATGCAAAACAAGTGAACCACCCTAATGAAATATCACATATAATATGCTAGCAGTTGCCAACGATGATATAAGACATGTTTCAGTACTATTGCCATGGATATCTCAGCAATTGAATTCAAATCCTCCATATCAAATTCATTTCACTCCTCCACCTCAAAAAATTTCTAAGTCCCAAAAAGTCAATTTTTTTCAAAAAATTTTTTTTTCGAGATAACACCAGATCTCGACGTTTCATGCATTTCTAAGACATTTGGCATCAAAAACAAAAAATCGATTTCGGAATTTTCACGTACCCCCCCCCTTTGGGAAATTTTTCGTGTTTCAAAAGAGTCAAACTTTGACCGCTTTGGTCCAACACTTAACGAAGTCCGATTGAGCTCAAATTTTGCATGGGGACTTTTTTTTGAGGAGACGAAACTTTTGAGCACTACCCGTTTTTGAAATTCGAAAAGTCGATTTTTTTTGGCACCCTAGTGGATAGGGATGCTGTGGCTTTTCATTGGGGGATTTGGTGTGGGGCGGGGAAATTTGGGGGTATGGTGTGTCCCCTTCTCACCTTCTTTATCCGGGGATTACGGGGGGGCAAAAAAGATTTGGGCGGGGGTTGTGGGGGGGGATACAACCCCGTCTTATGTGACAGCAATCAATCAGCTTACGGCGGAGAATGTTTGGAACGAGTATTCGATCACCACGAAAGCTGATGCCATTCTGCGTGGACAGCTCATCACGGAAGCTGTAATAAATGTTCACGTTGTCAGGTACACGATCGGCTGTAGCTGGCCAACCATGTTGCACATAGTCGAGAATCTGCTGCATAGACTGATCTTTTGCGGTTTCCTCCATTATTTCGGTCAAGCGCCTGTCTGAAATACTCAGAAAGCGATCCAGCTCAACGTGTTCAATCTCCCTCAAAACTTGATAAATGCAAGACTTGTGGTATTTGTCTTTGGGATGTTCCTCTGCAACTGGCGCTCTGGATAAAGCATCGGCGACAACGTTTTCTTTCCCAGTAACGAACTCCGTCGATAAGTTATAGCGCTGGAGATTAAGCAACATGTGTTGAAGCCTACGAGGTGCGGATAACAATGGCTTGTTGAAGATGTTGAGAAGAGGTTTATGATCCGTTTTAATCGTTGCCTTCGGGTTTCCAACAATAAGTTGATCAAAACGAATACATGCGAATAAAATCGCCAGCAACTCCTTCTCGATCTGTGCATAATTGCGTTCGGTGGCAGTTAAGGTGCGGGACGCATATGCGATAACCCCATCTCTTTGATATACGGCTGCTCCCAAGCCAAAAGAGCTTGCATCACATTCGATGGTTATAGGCTGACTCACATCGTAATACCGCAGTGTTCCGATGTCGGCGACCAGAGACTTCACTCGACTGAATTCTTCTTGTTCTGTTGTAGTCCATTGCCAGGGATGCGACTCACTGATAAGCTTACGTAAGCTGGTAAGATGTGCACTGAGATAAGGAATATATCTGCTGAGATAGTTGACCATCCCGATAAAACGATGCACCTCCTTCCGATTTGACGGTGTTGGGTAATTACGAATCGTCGTAATCTTGCTGTCATCTGGTTGAAGTCCTTTGTCAGTCAAGACATGACCATAAAACTTAACGGACGTCTGGCACAGTTTCAGCTTTTCACGGTTGAGCTTAACGTTGTTTTTCTCCAATCTACAGAAAAGTTTCTCGAGACATAAATTGTGATTAGAAAGAGCTTCTTCAAAGGAATCTCCGATACCGTACACAAGAATATCATCAGCGATACACTCAACTCCTTCCAGATCCTGGATGATCTCCTGCAGCTTCATCTGGAATATTTCTGGAGCTGGGGCAATACCAAAAGGTAAGCGGGTCCACCGATAGCGTCCAAAAGGTGTCCAGAACGTTGTGAGCTTGCTGCTAGTTTCGTCTAACACAACATGCCAAAATCCCTTTTTTGCGTCCACCGTCGAAAAAACTTTGGCCTTTCCTAGCTCTGGAAGAATTTCATCAATGGTGACGAACTGCAAGTTGGGTCTCTTCAGAGCTTTGTTCAAAGGAACCAGATCCAAACAGATGCGGAAACTCAAGCTCCCACGTTGTACGGTTAGGATGTTGCTGACCCAATCAGTATGTGCTGGTTCTTTAGTAATGATACCATCTCTTTCTCGTGTTTCCAATTCCGTTTTCAACTTACCACGCAAAGCTATTGGGACACGACGGGGCGATTGAATCGATGGTGGAACGGAGTGGTCGACTTCTAACGATACCTCTCCTTCCAGTTTTCCATATGCAGAAAATAGGCCCTTGTGGTTTTCCACGATTCTCTGCGCATCGACACGGTATACGTTGAGCAACTTTGCTGATGACAAAGCTGTGTTGGATTCACCGAAAGTAACCGTCTTGCAGAACTTGACAAACCCTAGGACTCTCGAAGCCTTTGCTGACAGCAACGGACAGTGGGTTCCGCCGATCACCTGGAGAACTAGGCTATATCTTCGTCCCTTACGTCGACAGGGCACTTTCACTTGACCCAGAACTTTTATAGGATTTCCTCCAAAACTCTGCAGCCGGAACTTTGACGGTAAAATAAGTAGGTCTTCATTCTTCACATGTTTCATTAGATAGTCATGGCCAATAAGGCTAGTGTGTCCACTTCACACTTAATTTTCACCCACCTTTCATTAAACTTCAACTCCAACTCAGCTGATACACTTCCACCACGGTCAGAGTCGTCGTAAATCTTTCCGATCTCAAATTCCTCCTCACTGTCTTCCGACGAGGCGTCATCTTGAGAAGGTCCTTCCTCCGACTCACTGGTTTCGTCCTTAATCTCCTTCACTCGTCTGGAACTTTTCCTATTCGACTTTTTCTTAGCCTTGCATACCTTTTCGAAGTGATTTTTGCCTTTGCAATAGTTACACCTCTTACCAAAAGCCGGACAAGCACCTTTGACAAAGTCATGTCGGTCTCCACAGAATTTGCACCGAAGTGCCTTTGGCTTGGATCGGAAAATGCCTTTGCTCACTTTCTTTACCTCTGAATCAGTCTGCATAGCCAGCTCTTGGCAGCGTTTGTTGGTGATCTCTTCCGCTCTACATATGTCTATGGCTTTGTCAAGGTTGATGTCTGTTATGGCCAACATCTTTGAACGAATCTGCGGCCACTTATTAGCCGTGACGATTTTATAGGTTATGAGTTCTTCCTTCAAAGCACCAAGCATAGCGCTATGAGCAAGAGTTTTCAAGCGAGTGGCAAAGTCGTCGGTTGACTCACGAGAAATCTGTGCAGCACTGAAAAATTCCAGCCGGTCCAGAATCAAATTTCGTTTTGGTATCACTTTTTCACGAATAGCTTGTAAGGTTTGTTCTGGATTTGCACGTTGAGCTTCCGTTAGCTCGAAATTGAAAAATTTCTTTCTGGCTGGTTCTCCGATCACTGACAGCAGAATGCTGACCTTCTGCTGATTATCGATGCCAGGCCACGTGTCCACCTTTGTAGCCCTCACGTAATTGGTCCAATTTTTTTTCGAAAAATTCCATATTTTCTTCCATGTCGCCTTCCAGTATGAGAGACGACGGAAGTGGCACCTGAGGTAGCTGTGGAGCCGAAGCATGCGCAGCCTGGACTGCAGCCTGTGCTGTAGCTTGTGCGTTGGATACCTGCACTCCTTTCATTCGTTCCGTCATCAGCTTAGCTTGCTGTTCCATAAACATTTTGAATTGATTCGCATCCATTTTTTTGCAGATTTGATTGTATAACGCAGTATGCGGAATCCAAAATGGCGGTTCACTCCGCCTACGTGTACACTTTTTATGTCCGGTTTTGATCTTCGCAACGTTTTCCACGATATTAATGACGCCGGATAACACGAAAGAAGTCCACGGAAACTTCTGACACCATATTTCGATTTAATAAAAATACGTACAAGTATGATAAACGTTAAATTTATTCATGTTGAACTAACCAACTCGGTGTACTGATGTCGAACTAACTCATCATATATGTGTGTGTTATAAAAGTATTGCTTGAAGAGTGTCACAAGGGATGTACATAATAGAACAATAACTGTTCAAAATTTCAGCTCGATCGGTAGAACTATATTTTAGCGCCCGCTGTTTTAATTTTACAAAGAATTTTACATGGGGAAACTTACATTTAAAGAGTAAAATCTGGCGAGGTGACCCCCCAAGTAACACCAGAAACATCTTCTTTGACAAGAATATAAGAAGTTTGTTGTAAAAAAGCCGTGAGGATGAAATACCAAACATGTCTGGTCTTGAAAAAGTTTTCAGGATGTTTTTCCACACATATTCGGTTCAAACGTGGTACCAGAACAGCGAACACATTTTTGATCTATTTTTGTTCGATCAACTTAAATTTTACTTGTTGAAAACATCGGTGACTGTTTGTGATCTTACCACTACGAACTATTTTTACTCACTTTTGAGTATCCATACTTTTGACTGATTTGAATCAAACGTACTTCATTTTGGATTGTTTGGAAATAGCGTGTATGCTAGATGTTTGTAAATATGTTGATAGGTTGCATTCAAGATGAATTTTAAATATGTTTTTAACATCCTCATGCAATAGTGAAATCATTCAGAATAGATTGTGAATCCAATACAGTGACGGCTGAAAATATGTTTATTTGAAATACTGGAATAAAATAAAACACTACCTAAATGTAAGATTGTGATGCCACTCACTGATTCAAATAGAAGCCAAATTGGGCATAGGGGTTTATTCATAGCATAATGAATAAAGCATAGTAGTAGCATAAAGCAACAGTTTGGGAGAATGTTTAGTATTTTTTTATAAATTGTTACGTTTAATTTGTGGGGGAGTCTTTTGAGATGTAGCTACGCACAACATAATAGAAAAATTGTATTTGTATTTTCATTCATTCTGACACTACTCGGTTCAATTTCACAACAAAAAACGCAGAAAATAAAAAAACGAACATTTGAACATCAAATGTGTTACTAATGTTTTTACCCGTACTGTAGACTTGTACTGTAGGACTGTAGACTTGGAAATCGTCATGTTGGTTTTTGTGAATTCCATAAAGAAATCTCACTAAAATTCAATAATTTATTCGGGGTACCTTCTACGTTTTTTAATCCAATCGATGGCGCATGAAATTAGGGAAGGTAAAACGGAAAGTTGCACTGCTAACCTTGAGCCGCATATACAATTTTGATACAACTTCCATGCGTAAAGCAGTTTTTATTTCTCATTTGAAAAAGTAATAAACAATCATCTTTAACGCGCAAAATACCATTAGCTACGATATCGTTTCGCCATTAAAAAATCTTGTTTATATTTTTTAACTTTGTTCATACCGTGGTTGCTTTGATAAAACATATCATTATGTTATAAGCATGCTGTTGGAAGCATCCAAAGAACATAATATTTGTCTTATGGATGTTCTACAAAACATCTGGTATGACCTAAAAGATGTTAAAAATGCCACATTTATTGCGCTTTTTTGGTTATATGCGTGTATGAAATTAAGTTATTGACGTTAAAAAAAAAACTTGAGCTTGGTCTAAAACGTGTATTATTAACATGAATATGACAAGTTGTGTTACTTGGGCCGTGGTCCTCTAAAGAAAAATCAGTCTAATAATTCTCTAGGAAATTTTTCAAGGAAACTTTTTTTCGTAGACCGCAAAGCAAATCGACGCTTGTGGAAATAGTTAAAACTAATTTCTACCCAAACGAACGGCTCATTGGACTGTTTTATCTAACAACACTGCCACCTGCAGCATGACCTGCTGCTGTCTGCGCGAAGCAACCATGTTGTGTGGGAATTCACTCAGCATAGAAGGAAGCCGATGTCTGGCGAATTGTACAGTTTGACAGTTAACACCATTTGAACAAAATTACACAAACCTTCCGTTAAAAGTTCGAATTATAAACTGTTGCTTAAAGAAAATGGAACAGCAGTTAACAGCAAAACAATGTTTGTAATTAAAAGTGTCGATTCTATTTGGTTGGCCCAGTTTTGAACGCGTTTAAAGCAAATATAATTTCAACAAAGAGGAAAGCGCTTCAGGTGATGTTTTTTTTTTAATAATTACTAGAAGCATTATGCCATCCCAGAGTGCATCAAAAATGGCTAAAACGGTTATAAAGTGAAAAAGTATTGGTTACACAACTAAACGCGTCGATAAGGTGCAAATGTCTCTGCAGAAGTTGTACGAAAAATGGCGAGGGCCTATGGGAAATCAACCTAGCGGGAAAAAACTAATAATTAATTTATTATTTTGTTGAAGATACACAATAGATCTCCACAACTTTCACGACCCAAGAAAATTGGCAATCTAATGAATAATATTCAAGAGGAAAGCAACAATAACACTAGTCGGCAGTGTTTCACTCCCTTCAAGTATATATGTTGAATTTTATAGATTTCGCCACGCTGAATTCAAATACGGGCTCAGAAATGCTGTAACACGTCCAGTTCTTGAGAAAATGTGATTAAAATTCACAAAAACACGTATTTCCGTAGTAATATGATCTACCTCATCAACAACCAGAATATTGGCTCTGCCCTTTGAATCCGGCTTGGATTTTATGAAATGGACCTCCCTGAATCCATTCGTTAACACAGATTTTTCGTAACACGTAAGATTGATGAAATAAACCGGGTTTTCATTCACAAAATCACGAATTTTCATGAAAATCAAGAATTCCTATTTTGAAAACATGAATTTTCGTTCCACCCTTTGAATGTTGGGTTTGGATTTTATGAAATAAACCTCCCTGGATCCATTCGTTATCACAGATTTTTCGTAACACGTAAGATTAATGAAATAAACCGGGATTTCATTCACAAAATTACGAATTTTCATAAAAATCAAGATTTTCTATTTTGAAAACATGAATTTCAGCTCCGCCCTTTGAATGTTGGGTTTGGATTTTATGAAATGGACCTCCCTGAATCCATTCGTGAACACAGATTTTTCGTAACACGTAAGATTGATGAAATAAACCGGGTTTTCATTCACAAAATTACGAATTTTTATGAAAATCAAGATTTCCTATTTTGAAAACATGAATTTTCGTTCCACCCTTTGAATGTTGGGTTTGGATTTGATGAAATAAACCTCCCTGAACCCATTCGTTATCACAGATTTTTCGTAATACGTAAGATTAATGAAAGAAACCGGGATTTCATTCACAAAATTACGAATTTTCATAAAAATCAAGATTTTCTATTTTGAAAACATGAATCTCAGCTCCGCCCTTTAAATGCTGGGCTTGGATTTTATGAAATGGACCTCCCTGAATCCATTCGTGAACACAGATTTTTCGTAACACGTAAGATTGATGAAATAAACCGGGTTTTCATTCACAAAATTACGAATTTTTATGAAAATCAAGATTTCCTATTTTGAAAACATGAATTTTCGCTCCGCCCTTTGAATATTGGGTTTGGATTTTCTGAACAAAACCTCCCTGAATCCATTCGTTATCACAGATTTTTCGTAACA
Source organism: Aedes koreicus (assembly GCA_024533555.2). NCBI lineage: Eukaryota > Metazoa > Arthropoda > Insecta > Diptera > Culicidae > Aedes > Aedes koreicus. The sequence goes on from JAHHFK020004431.1 coordinate 292,567, forward strand.
CGTAAGATTAATGAAATAAACCGGGATTTCATTCACAAAATTACTAATTTTCATAAAAATCAAGATTTTCTATTTTGATAACATGAACTTCAGCTCCACCCTTTGAATGCTAGGCTTGGATTTTATGAAATGGACTTCCCTGAATCCATTCATGAACACAGATTTTTCGTTACACGTAAGATTAATGAAATAAACCGGGATTTCATTCACAAAATTAAGAATTTTCATGAAAATCAAGATTTCCTATTTTGAACACATGAATTTTCGTTCCGCCCTTTGAATGTTGGGTTTGGATTTTATGAAATGAACCTCTCTGAATCCATTCATGTTGAAAAAACTGAGTTTTTATTTACAAATTTACGAATTTTCATGAAAATCAATTTCATGAAAATCAAGATTTCAGTCAGTCAGTCAGTCAGTCAGTCAGTCAGTCAGTCAGTCAGTCAGTCAGTCAGTCAGTCAGTCAGTCAGTCAGTCAGTCAGTCAGTCAGTCAGTCAGTCAGTCAGTCAGTCAGTCAGTCATTTAGTTGAAATTTTCTCTATATTTTTCAACGTAAATTCACTTTGTTTTCTTTTTCCTTTTATAGTTCTCCAAAGGTGTTTGCCTCTGTAGCATCCAGCAGTAGTCCGCTAGCATCGCTGGGCTCCATTTGCCAGCAAAGTTCTTTTCAGTCTGTGCGATATCTTGATGAAATCGTTCTCCATGTTCATCTGCGACGGCTCCCATATTCTCTGGGAAGAAGTCCAGATGAGAATGCAAAAAGTGCAATTTAAGTGACCTATTACATCCCAGTGCAGCATACGAATCAACCAGCTCTTGAACGATGTGTACATAATCCGGAGACTTTTCATTTCCCAAGAAGTGACCACAAACCTTTTGGAACGCATTCCATGCTCGTAACTCTGTCGCGTTAAGAGTTTGCTGAAAATTGTCGTCTTTAAGGAGTTTCCTTATTTGAGGGCCAACAAATACTCCTTCTTTCACCTTGGCTTCGCTCAATCTCGGAAACTTTTTCCTCAAAAAACAATATGGTTCTCCTTGAATATCCAGCTTTTTGACAAAATTTTTGATCAACCCAAGCTTAATATGTAGCGGAGGTAGTAAAATTTTGTCCCTGTCGACAAGAGGCAGATTTGACACATTTTTCTTCCCAGGTACCATCTCGGTACGTGCTGGCCAATGCTGCTGGTGGTAATGTTTATCCCTCGCACGACTGTCCCATTGGCAGAAGAAACAACAATGCTTTGTGTAGCCTCCTTGAAGCCCAGTGAGCAATGCCACTACCTTAAGGTCTGCACAGAGATTCCACTGGTGTTCCTAATATTTAATCTTTTCCAAAAGTGTTTTTATGTTCTCATAAGTTTCCTTCATGTGAGCTACAAATGCAACTGGCACTGAAGAATACTTATTTCCATTGTGCAGTAACACTGCCTTCAAGTTTTTGCTTAAAGCGTCAATGAAGAGCCTCCAGTCAGTTGCGTGAACTGTAACTGTAGCTCTTCCATTAAACCTTCGATGTTGTTGCAAAAGACAAGATCACCGTCCATCGAAAAATATTTTATGTTATCTGAATGTCTCTTCCTTTAAGATGACACCTTTACATCTTTTTCCAGGACATTCCAATGGTTTAGCCTTGAAGCTAGCAGCTGCGTTTTGGTCTTGGGTAGCTCCAAATCTCGAATCAAATCGTTCAGCTCCTCTTGGGTTATAACATGCGGTTCCTCAGACTCCGAAGGTAAAACATCTGGATCATCCTGAAAGCTTTTCTCAGATTCACCTGGCACGTCCAGCAATATTTGGAGATATTGGAACTGGCATTGCTTCGGAGTGCAATGTTGGCCTTGATGGGTATTCGATGTTATGCTTCAAAGCTTTGGAAAATCCATGATTTTTTGTCAAACAAAGGTTACAATCGCTCATGTGATTGGTTGGATTAGTCCACACCATAGGTTTGGCAAAAGGTAAGCCTTTGTGCGTACCTTTCATCCAACCAAGCAATGTTCGGTAGTATGAGCAACAGGAGTATGTTGGAACCCATGGAAACTCACGATTTGGAAGCTCCTTGTCAAAATACAGCTGATATGCTGTCTCCAACAAAGGTGTAAACCCCTTCCTCTGTTCCTTCAATATCACGTCTCCACAAATGCAACAAAGTTTTTGCGGATCGTTCAGACAAATTCGCGACATTTTTACAAAAATAAAAAAAACGCGTCCGTAACACTCAAATAGCTAGCTTTGAATGAATAAAAAATGATTGTGCAAGGCTGAAGAGAGTCAACATGAGCATTAATTGACGCTAAAGCAAGAGAGCAATAATGACACAAATGTAGTGCCGCAAATACGCCAATAGACCTTTTCGACATTTAATCGTCTTTCTTTGTCTTACATGCGGGGATTAATGCACGGTTTGGTTTCCCACAACTTCGTTGACTTTTCACTCGCACTGCTTCGATTCAAATCTTGCAACAGTGTGCGCAAATTAAACCTCAAAAAGCTCTATAAAATGCCGCATTAAGCTACGTGCTTGAGGATTCTTGCTTTCTTTTTTAACATATATATCTTTTCCTTATTCTCTCGAGCAATAGTGACTAACACAGAGTCTTTTGTCTGTGTCTATTATTTTGTTTTTTGAGTGTTTGCGTGTTTTAATGCTGTCTTGCTCACTCCTATCCTAACTTAAAAATACGGCACTGCTGAATAGAGTATTTAATGAGGCGTTTCTGAAGGGCTCTGTGCAGCTGACTTTTTTTTTTTTTTTTTTTTTTTTTTTTTTTTTTTTTTTTAACTCTTTATTTGTTCCAAATTTATTCATATTTACATTTCATGTTAATCTAGGTGCTCCAGCTACTACCGTAACGTATCAACCTTAATTGTTAAAATATGTATCTAATTTTGTTTACATGGTTCATGCCTTAGCAGTTCAGTATTTTAAACAGGTTTTTATTCCTGCATGTCAGTATAACAATAATAATCTTAAAACTAAAAACAAACTAAAATTAATCTTAACTAAGCATAAGGGGAATTAATCATTGCAATAGAAGATTGCAACGATTTTTGTCTGAAATTATTAATTATTTTGTTGGACATTTGTTCTAAAGTCTCAACATTCGAAATTCTATGTACTTCGTTAGTACTGTACCAAGAAGGCAGCTTCAAAATCATCTTCAGAACCTTTGAAGTATTTTTTTCCTGGTAGCACAACAACTGGACCATATTGGAACAGCATAAAGCATGGCCGGTCTAAAAATTTGTTTAAATATTAGTGGTTTGTTCTTCAGACAAAGTTTGGATTTTCTGTTTATAAGAGGATATAAACATTTTATATATTTATTACATTTGGCTTGAATGCTTCAATGTGATTTTTAAAATTTAATTTTTGATCAAGTAATAGACCAAGGTATTTCACTTCGCTTGACCAGGAAATTGGAACACCGCTCATAGTAACGATGTGACTACTACTAGGTTTCAAAAAAGAAGCTCTAGGTTTATGTGGGAATATTATTAGTTGAGTTTTGGAAGCGTTGGGAGAAATCTTCCATTTCTGTAAATAAGAAGAGAAAATGTCCAAACTTTTCTGCAGTCTCCTGCAAATGACACGAAGACTTCTTCCTTTAGCGGAGATGCCTGTGTCATCAGCAAACAAGGATTTCTGACAACGCTGAGGCAAATCAGGGAGGTCGGAAGTAAAAATGTTGTATAGTATCGGCCCAAGAATGCTACCCTGAGGAGCTCCAGCTCTAACAGGTAGTCGATCAGATTTGGAATTCTGATAATTTACCTGCAGAGTTCTGTCAGTTAAATAATTTTGAATTAATTTTATAATATAGAGCGGAAAATTAAAGTTTTTCAATTTAGTAATCAGACCTTCATGCCAAACACTGTCGAATGCTTTTTCTATGTCTAGAAGAGCAACTCCAGTTGAGCAGCCTTCAGATTTGTTTGAACGAATTAAATTAGTAACTCTCAAAAGTTGATGAGTAGTTGAATGGCCATGGCGAAATCCAAATTGCTCATCTGCAAAAATTGAGTTTGTATTGATGTGAAGCATCATTCTATTCAAAATTAGCTTTTCAAAAAGTTTACTGATTGAAGGAAGTAAACTTATTGGTCTGTAGCTAGAAGCTTCAGCTGGATCTTTCTCGGGCTTCAAAATTGGAACAACTTTGGCATTTTTCCATTTGCCAGGAAAGTATGACAAATGAAAACATTTATTAAATAATTTTACCATGAAAGACAAGGTACTCACTGGGAGTTTTTTGATGAGTATATAGAAAATTCCATCATCACCTGGAGCCTTCATATTTTTTAACTTTTTAGTTATAGTTTTTACTTCATCCAAATCAGTACCCCAGGATTCATCAAAAATATTTTCCCTTGAGGAAATATTCAGATAATCAAGAGAAACCTGATTCTCAATAGGACTAGTAAGACCCAAACTGAAATTATGGGAACTCTCAAACTGCTCAGCAAGTTTTTGAGCTTTTTCCACATTTGTTAGCAATATTTTATCACCTTCTTTGACCGCTGGAATAGGCTTTTGAGGTTTCTTTAAAATTTTGGAGAGTTTCCAAAAAGGTTTGGAAGTCGGCTCTAATTTTGACACATTATTTTCGAATTGTTTGTTCCTCAGGGCAGAGAAGCGTTTTTTAATTTGTTTTTGCAAATCTCGCCAGATAACTTTCATGGCGGGATCGCGTGTTCTTTGATATTGTCTTCTACGGATATTTTTCAGACGGATCAAAAGCTGAAGATCGTCGTCTATTATAATTGTATTGAACTTTACCTCGCATTTTGGAACTGAGACAGCTCTTGCTTCAACTATGGAAGTAGTCAGAGAGTCAAGAGCATTATCGATATCATTTTTAGTTTCCAAAGGAATATTAGGATCAAAGTTATATTCCATGAATGTTTGATATTGGTTCCAATCAGCTCTATGATAATTGAAAGTAGAACTGTTGGGATTAGAAATTATTTCTTGAGATATTTCAAAAGTTACTGGAAGGTGATCCGAACCGAAGTCAGCATGGGTAACCAATTGGCTACAAAGTTGACATGAATCAGTTAAGACCAAATCAATAGTTGAGGGATTTCTGGCAGAAGAAAAGCAAGTTGGGCTGTTTGGGTATTGGATAGTGTAATAACCCGCAGAACAATTATCAAATAGTGCAGCTGACTTTTGAATTAATGAATGAACTTTGAAGGTCTTATGTTCCCAAACTGCTGTAAGAAGCAACATAAATATACTCAATATACTCAAAGAGGCACAGCTAAAGGGATCGTTCATAAATTACGTTATGCTTTGAGAGGGAGGTGGAGGGGGGTTTAAAAAGTGACGATGCCTACAAAAATTTTCAAAAATCCATAAAAAAAAAAGTGATAAAGAAAGGAGGGGGTTAAAAATCTGTATTTTTGAGCGACGTAATTAATGGACGGGTCTTGATTTTCATGAAAACTCGTAATTTTGTGAATGTAAACCCATTTTTTACATCAACCTTACGTGTTACGAAAAATCCGTGTTCACGAATGAATTCAGGGAGGTCCATTTAATAAAATCCAAGCCCAACATTCAAAGGGTGGAGCTGAAATTCATGTTTTCAAAATAGAAAATCTTGATTTTTATGAAAATTCGTTATTTTGTGAATGAAATCCCGGTTTATTTCATTAATCTTACGTGTTACGAAAAATCTGTGATAACGAATGGATTCAGGGAGGTTTATTTCATAAAATCCAAACCCAACATTCACAGGGCGGAGCGAAAATTCAGGTTTTCAAAATAGGAAATCTTGATTTTCATGAAAATTCGTAATTTTGTGAATGAAAACCCGGTTTATTTCATCAATCTTACGTGTTACGAAAAGTCTGTGTTCACGAATGGATTCAGGGAGGTTTATTTCATAAAATCCAAACCCAACATTCAAAGGGCGGAGCAAAAATTCATGTTTTCAAAATAGGAAATCTTGATTTTCATGAAAATTTGTAATTTTGTGAATGAAAACCCGGTTTTTACATCAACCTTACGTGTTACGAAAAATCCGTGTTCACGAATGAATTCAGGGAGGTCCATTTAATAAAATCCAAGCCCATTATTTAAAGGGTGGAGCTGAAATTCATGTTTCCAAAGTAGAAAATCTTGATTTTTATGAAAATTCGTAATTTTGTGAATGAAATCCCGGTTTATTTCATTGATCTTACGTGTTACGAAAAATCTGTGATAACGAATGGATTCAGGAAGGTTTATTTCATAAAATCCAAACCCAACATTCAAAGGGTGGAGCGAAAATTCATGTTTTCAAAATAGGAAATCTTGATTTTCATGAAAATTCGTAATTTTGTGAATGAAAACCCGGTTTATTTCATCAATCTTACGTGTTGCGAAAAATCTGTGTTCACGAATGGATACAGGGAGGTCCATTCCATAAAATCCAAGTCCAACTTGCAAAGGGCAGAGCCAATATTCTGGTTGTTGCTTAGGTAGATCATATTACTACGGAAGTACGTGTTTTTGTGAGTTTAAATCACATTTTTCTCAAAAACTGGACGTGTTACAGCATTTCTGAGCCCATATTTGGATTCAGCGTAGCAAAATCTATAAAATCCAACCAGAAATGCCGACGGGAGCGAAAAAAGTTCCGATTTTGCCGACTAGTGTTATCGATAAGATTATTCAGTACACTTATGACGATCATAGACAGAAATTACTAGAAAAGAAAAGATGGACGAATGACAAAATGTTAGAACCATCTGTACAGATACCAGTCTTTACGATACCAGTCTGCTAGGATGACCAGTAAAAGAATCGAAAACTCCGTGAACCGTCTTATCACCAACAACAATTTCAACGAAAGCGATAGAAGAGCACGATGTCAGCGTTATGGATCTAACCTACATCGCCAAGGAGAACGATCTCCAGCGGTAAATAGTACCTGCCTTCGTTGTGGAAAGATAGGACACTTCCGTACGGTTTGCCATTCGCAATCTAGTTCGAAATAATCATCAGGCCCTGTAAGTACTTTTGTATTGAATTGTAATGTGTCATTGTGTCGGTTAGACTGGTTTAAATATTTAATACTCAGCGTGTGTTGGAAAGAAAACGGATGCAACATTTATGGCAAATGAGCATCTGGCTAAACGTCCCAGACACGTCTTCAATGTCAACGAACAGGAAGATGTTGATAGTGACAGACAAGAAATCTATCTACAACGTAGGAGATATTGAAGACGAACTGATTAGTTGTCATATCGGGGGGGTTGAGATCGTCATGTTTAAGGATTCCTTTGAATCTCTTGACCCCATTTGATGCAGAATTACAAGTTCTGAAAACGATTACCTCTTTCTATGTAATCGAAAAGGGATGGCAACCATTACGTGGAAAACTTACTGCCAAAAAGTTAGGAGTATTGCAGATCGGTCTGCCAAGTACAAATCGAATGACAGTACGACGCATTAACACCAACAATCAATGTGCAACTAGCGATTTGAAACTGGTTCACTGTTGTAGAACCCCTAGTTCCGAAGTACACCTTGCAGTCTGCTCCTTGCCATGCACTCTTGCGCTTTTCAGTACCTTTTGGTACAAGTATCTTTGTTTTTGTTTTGATTCGCTATGTTATTTTGACAGAATATTTGAGAGTGTATTGGTGTGAGTTACGGTCTTAGGGGCGAATCATTGAGATTGGGACCGAGCTTGGGACCGGTGTGCTAGTACTTCCTGAGCCAAAAATAATATTCGTTTTCTTCATGACTATCCACCCGCTGTTAACACTGCAAATAAAACCTTTCCAAAAATGAAGGGTATAAAATTGAGTATTCCTGTTGACAAAAGTGTGCCTCCTGTGATCCAGCCTTTGCGTCGCTGTCCCATTCCGTTATTTGGAAAGGTTACGTGAAAATTGATGAGCTTATAGAGATGGATATAATTGAAAGGGTAACAACACCTTCTTCTAAGGTTTCACCACTCGTTCGAATCATACAAGAAAATGGAGAACTGCGCTTATGCATGGATATGCGACGGGCCAATCAAGCCATCCAAAGGCTTAACCATCCTTTACCGGTGTTCGACGAGTTGATTTCGAAATTCAAAAATGCAAAATTCTTCGCATCCCTAGACATCAAGCAAGCTTTTCATCACGTAGAGATAACTGAAGCCAGTCTTGATGCTACAACTTTCATAACCAATTGGGATCTGTACCGGTACAAACGATTGTTATTTAGAGTGAACTGTGCACCGGAGCTTTTCCAGAACCTGATGGAAAGCACTCTGGTAGGATGTCGATTGATGATATTCTTATCTATGGCGAAGCTGAAGCTGATCATGACTCCGCTGTGAAACAAACTCTTAACGTGTTGCATCAGTACGGGATCATGTTAAATGATCATAAATGCAAATTCAAGCAACGAAAAGTGGTTTTTCTTGGTAATAATTTGTCAGCAGATGGAATATCAGCAAGTGAAGAGAAGGTCAAGTCAATTGTGGCTTGTAGAGCACCGCCGACAAGAGAGGAACTTAGGAGCTTTCTAGGGGTCACATACGTATAAAGGTAGGCAATTTTCTTTGTTTGGTTTTATTTTATTTATTTTATTTTTCTGATAATTTCATTTCCTTTTGTATTCCTCATATGACGACAGTAAATGATCCTTTAAGACAACTAATAAAACATGGCGTGACGTTTCAATGGCTCTCTGAGCACCAGAAGTCATTTACCAAAATTAAATCTCTTGTTGGTTCCGCAGGTAGCTTGGGATATTATGATCCCAAAGATCGAACATTGCTCTTAACTGATACATCAGGCATAGGATTGGGTGCCGTTCTTATACAATTTACCGGTAATCAGCCGCGGATTATCAGCTTGACGGATATCGAGAAATCCTACCTTCCTATCGAGGAAGAAGCTTCGGGTATCGTTTGGGCCGTAGAGCGCTTCAAAATATATTTGTTGGGTATTACTTTTGAGCTCACGTCAGATCACCGCCCCCTGGAATTTTTTTTTTCGATTTCATCTAGGCCTACTGCTAGGATCGAACGCTGGTCGTTGAGGATACAAGCTTTCAGATTCAAGGTGATTTACCGTAAAGGATCAGCGAACCTAGCGGACTGTTTGTCGAGATTGGAAGCCCATGTAAAAGATCGTGAGTGACATGAGGATTCAGATGCATTCATAAGATGCGTTGTTGCTGAATCGCTGTCATCTCATTCTTTTTCTAAAGACCGTGAGGAATACGATATTGAAACAGAGTACATAAAAAGGGCAGTTCAGGAATCAGCAGCAATTGATATAGCTGAAGTCATTACGTCCACAGCATCGGATCGAGAACTACAAACACTCATAAAATGTATCACAACTTATTATCTGGAATTTTTCTCATGTTAATAACTTAGTTATGCGCGAAACAAAGCTCGTAATTCCTAAGACCTTGCGTTTTCGAATGTGCTAACTTGCTCATAAGAGACACCCGGGTCAGTCAATGATGAAAAAAATGCAACGAGAAAGATTTTTGTGGCCAGGAATCGATAAAGATGCCATAAGGACATGTGAAACATGCGAAGGGTGTCAGCTGGTACAAATAACGAATCCTCCTGAGCCCATGATGCGTCGTATCCTCCCGGAAACACCATGGATTGATGTTGCAATTGATTCTCTTGGACCTATGCCCAAAGGGGAATACCTCCTAGTAATTATCGAATATTATAGCCGATATGGAAATCGACATTATGCAACGAATTACTGCACAAGAGACTATCAAACGTTTGAAAACGATCTTTAAAACATGGGGGCCTCCTAGAACCATAACCCTAGACAACGCAAAACAGTTCGTGTCAACGGAATATGAAAAATTCTGTACCAATATTGGTATACACCTTAACTACACATCGACTTACCGGCCGCAAGCCAATGGCTAAGTCGAAAGGCAGAATCGTTCGCTTCTTAAAAGGATGAAAATCGCCAATGCACTGTATTATGATTGGAAAATAGTACTCGACAGCTATTTGGATCTCTATAACAATACTTCGCACACTATTACAGGAAAAGAACCTAGTGAGCTCTTTCAGGGCCGGAGATTGCGATCAATACTTCTCCAAATTGACGACTTTGAAACAACACCTCCAGATTTTCGTGATCGGGATCTCGAGAAAAAGATGCTACAGAAGGAGAGGGAATATACCAGGCGTAAAGCAAAGCCAAGTGACATCTCAGTGACGATGTCGTGCTAATGAAAAATCTGCTCCCTATGAACAAACTAGCCACCAACTTCTTGAAAGAGAAGTTCACAGTGCTGAGCCGCACTGGACCAAACGTAACTGTACAATCTATGGATACAGGGAAGAAGTATGATCGTAATGTTTCGCACTTGAAGAAGTTATCCTTGTCAACCGATGATGATGTCAACCGGTCGTCCTACCAATCAGAACCGCAACGGGAAACTTCAAGTTCTTCAGCTCCTGGCATTGATGGATCCGCCGATCGAAGCGTACCACCAAGCCGAGACTACGCTTCAGTCTAACAAGATAAGTAAATGTTTTATATAAAAAACTTGATTTCTTTAAATCATTGTCATTGACTAAAATAAATTAAATTTTGTAAAAAAAGAGGGGACGACCCTGACTGTATACAACACAATTAAATCAATTGAGATAAACCCCTTGCCTCTACTGTACACACGCTAAGATGTGAATACCTGAAATTATGTTTTTATTTGGCATAAAATTGGGTAAAAAGTTCATTGTCCCAATATTCGAAGCAATAACTTTTGTTTTTTTTTTATTCTAGCTCATCAATTCTATTGGCATCAATCCGGAGCGAAATAATGAACGTGTCATAATGTTGGGTCGATTCAGAAAAAAATATTTCTTTGATGGAGGAATCCAGGTAATGCACAAGTAAGGTTAAACGTCGTAGATGGTGCTCTTGAAAAATTATTTTTTGAACTGTTTAAGAAAAGTAAATGGTGATAAAGAGAGCAGAAAATCGTCGATACTGGCCAATTCCATTCAGTTTGAAAAATAGCCACAAACTTATTACCAATTTCAGCTTTTGATACTACGATGTTTAATCTCATTTTAGCTTTACTTGGATTCATCCATACTTTATTGATAATGTTGTTTTAATGCAAAAAATAGATTTTGTAATACATTTGAACATTTGTTTCATATTAAGTGCAGAATTTGGAATAATAATCCGAATGGATAAATTGTTAAATTGCATGTCTTTTTTGAAGCATTCTGTAAAATAAAACTATTAAAAATACCCAATTTACAGTAAAAAGTAACGATAAGAAATCGGTAATATATAACGTTTATCTTCCTTCAATACCCTATATTACCCAATATTAGGTAATCTGTGTTTACGCATAATTTAGGTATGTGCACTTATGCGCAATTGTCGGTACTTTTTAACGATCTTTAGGAATTTTTATTTTAGCGTGCACGGTATCAACCTATCACTAATACTAACACACGGGAGACAAGCAACGGATAAGGGATCGATGGTTGTTTGTCTCACAATAGTTACACCCCGACCACCGAGTTGAGCGGACTACCTTGGTTACCACAAACGTTGACTAGCGGTTTTGGACTTCGTTGTAAAACTTTAATTCGTGTTTCCGATGCAGTAAGATTATTTGCTGGTGGAGTACATGATGCCACGTCAATTAATGAGTAACTAATGTTTATGTCGTTACTCGCACAATCGTACGTGATAAGTCCTGTCAGTTCGCTTCCGATAACTTGTTGAATGAATAGTAACAACGTAAATACCGTCACGATCCATAAACTGACGTTCAATGTCCGAAATTTTTTCGCGGGAATATTATTTTCTATTAGTGTTCTTTCCATTGACCTTTTCGCTGTTCCGGTTACGTGTTTTGCTGTGGCTATCAATCCATCGTTCGCCCACGTACATGCTGCGATTCTTTTTCGTTTATTTCTAGATGGTTTAGTTACTAATTTAACGTTATTTTTGCGATGCTGTCGTCATGGTATTCTCGTTGAGCTCTGTCAATGTTTCTTCAGGTTTCTTGTCCAATTTACAGTTCAAGATGATTTAGTTGCTTATTCCGGCATGTCCTATTATTTTGGATTCCGGTTTCTGAAATGTTGACAAAAATAGAATTTCCTCCTTATGTTGTTCGTTATTGCTTAACCTCGAAGTTTCGTCTTGTGCTAATTGTTCCCTATGCTCAATCGGTTTTACGTTTTCGGTGATATCTTCATTTTTTCTGTAAACTTCTAATCCAGCCTACTGCGCGATTGTACGTACCATGCGCAGTTTTTATTTTAAGAGATCGAACTTGTTTATCCTTAGACTTGTAAACTTCTATGACGCGGCCCTTTAACCATTCACCTCTGTCATTATCTGTGTTAACAATCACGACTATATTGTCGACTTGTATTGGTTCGGTTTTCGTATTCCATTTAGGACGTTGTGCTATGAACGGTAAGTATTCGGACTTCCATCTGGTCCAAAAGTACTTTCCGTAATGAATGGCCAATCGCCAATGTTTTTGCTCTAGATCGCAAGTTTTGAAGGAAAATGGCAGTGAAAATCTCTCTGTTCTCCCAATTAGTATAAGAAATGGGGTTAGCGTCTTCTTCACTGTCTAGAGGTATATGAGTAAGAGGCCGTGAATTCAGGAAGTATTCAGCATGAATTGGAGCACCTCTCAAGACCTCAACCGTTGGTGGCCTGTCTTTACGTGATCCAATCATCTCCTTCAGATTGTCTTTTACGATTCGTATGAGCCTCTCCCATGCTCCGCCAAAGTGCGGGGCTTTTGAAGGGTTGAAATTCTTAGATAATTCCAGTCTTATTGCTTGTCCAACTTCCATTCTTGAGTTGATATTGTTCACTAGCTCACGAAGCTCTCTCTCAGCTCTTATAAAATTGGTACCGTTGTCACTATATAGGTGTGATACATTGCCCCTACGGTTTTGGATGTTCATGAAGCACAGTAAAAACGCATCTGTATCTAGTTTTTCAGCCAATTCTCTTGTGGTCATGCAAGTAAATAACGTACCCCAACATTTTTCCTTTGTCCGTCTGACCGAGACTTCGATAGATCCAAAGTAGTCAACTCCAGTATGCGTAAATGGGTATATAAATTTGTCCGTTCGGCAAGATGGTTAAGTAGCCGTTATAGGAATCCTTGGTTTGACCTTTGCATTCAAACAATGTTGACATCGAGCTTTTACGTAATTGAACGCGGAGTTCAAGCTTATTATCTGGAACCTTTGCTGAAATGCTGTTAAGACCACTCTATCTCCTTGATGGTTAAGCATCTCGTGATACCATTTAATTACCAAATAAGTAATGTGATGTTTGTTTGGTAAGATGATCGGCGTTCTGGCAGCTTTGGGAATATTTTCTGCATACTCAAGTCTGTTACGGAACCGCATGACACCGTATTCATCGTATTCATAGGTGTACATTTTGTAAGTGGTCCAATAGTCTTTAACTCGCCATGATTTTCTAATTCCTCTATTTCATCTGGATACACGTCTTTTTGGGCTTTTCTAAAGAGTATGTTTTCTGCTCTTAATCGATCATGCATCGTGAACGCTTTTTTTAAGTTTAACTGTTTCAGTCCAAATTGGATGATTTTTATCATCCTGTCATACACAGTCGAACTAATAGTTTCCACCAACTAGAAAATTTGTCTTCTTGAATGTAGTCAATCTTTTCACTTTGAAAGCCAACAAATTTCGTTTCTTCATTTGTCTCCGTTATTTTTTTATGAGACCAATCACAATACGGTAGTTTTCAAAATGATGGTCCTGCTATCCAAACAGATGGTCTACTTATTGGTTTCGTAGCTTCATCTGCAGGATTTTGTTCCAATGGTACCTATTTCCATTGATCCATCGTAGTGGTATCAAGGATTTCACCACTTCGATATTCGACAAATTGTTTGTATTTTCGATGTTCCGAATTGATCCATGCTATTACCGTTTTTTTATCCGTACAAAATATTGATCTGGTTATATGAAGACGAGTTTCTCTTTTTATGGTGTCCGTTAATCTGACGCCTAGTACTGCTGCTTGTAATTCTAGCCGCGGAATCGACATTGATTTGATTGGCGCGACTCTTGCCTTTGCAGCGATAATTCGAATATACGGAATACCTGCTCAGATTGTACTTCTGCTGCACACCACTGCTGAGAATGCCTTTTATGAGGCATCTACAAATGTATGTAGTTCAACGTGGGATCCCGGCGTTTCCATCAACCACCTAGGAATACGTACGTTGCTTGTGGCTTTAACATGCTTGATCCATGTGTTCCACATTTCTTGCAACCTTTCAGATACTCGAGCGTCCCATTCGCTCGTCTCCTTATGAACCTCCTGAAGGAGTATTTTACCATGGATAGTAACGTTAGATATGAGTCCTAATGGAACAAATACACTCATAACGAACGAAAGTATTTCACGTTTGGTAGGACTTCTGATTTTACAAAGTACTTCCTTTGGGAGTCTATCAAGATTCACTTGAAACCCGATGCTATCCTTTTTTTTTTTTTTTCCTCTGTTCGTGACATAAACCACTGCGACCAGTAATTTGATCTATTGTAGTATATCCCGTATCCTTTGTTTAGTGCATGTCGAGTTACTTCATCACTATTGAGAAATGATGAAGTATTCGGTGTTGTTACAGTTGTCATTGTTTGTTTTGTTAGCAATGAATCGAGTTTTATTGAAAGTTTCCGCTATTTAAACCCTTTGTGAGCGACAGTACTCTTCAAAGGCGCGCCCCTTTATCCGTCAAAACCGGATTCAACAAAACAAACAATGACTCCGATACTGACCATGCATCAGAATCCTAGTCATAACCAATTCAAACTATAGAACATCAGATAGAAAAATGAGAATTCACATAAATGAATACTAACCATGTTTCCCTTATTCCAAGCTCATCCTCGGTGGCTCAATCCGAGTATTGTCACTTTTCACAAGACATAAAATGTAATAAGGCCTTTTCACAAGACATAAATGTAATATATGTTCCTTTGATTACAAAAACAAATATGTTCCCTAGTTTGAATTAATTCAGACTAGAGCTCGGTGGTAGATCTGATACCCCGTAACGCACCACGAAAGGGTGATCTACCAGCGTTACGGGTTGATGCTATCCTTAGTAGTGTTCCAAGAAACTCCAAGGATCTTGGAAGATTCGTCATCCTTATCATCTAGTAGTTTCACCTTCTCCGCATCCAGTCTGTCTTGAGGTATTGTTACTATTAATTCCTTGCTGTTCGAACAAAATTTGGTAATGAAGAATTCGCCTTCGTCGTGTGCCTTTTAACCTGATCTACGGTATTCTTTGCATCTTCAAATGAATTGAAGCTATCCTCGTAATCATCGACGTAGTATTGATTGATTATTGGTGCTAAAGCGAGAGGATATTTGGCCTTCAGTCGTTCTGCATTGTGGTTCTTCGCTGCTTGCGCACATGATGGCGAGCACGTTGAGCCGAATGTCATTACTTGCATGACATACATATCTGGATATCGTTCTTGATTGCATTCCCGCCATAGGAACCTTTGCGTCATCTGATCTTCCGTTCGAAGAGTTACTTGGTGCAACATTTCTTTGATGAATAAGTTAAGGCAAGTTAGCCTTAAGTTACAGTACGTGTTAGGTACTGAGTTCGAATTATTGTTGGCCTGAGTGCCGAATAAATAAAGGCAAGTTAGCCTTAAGACAAGTACGTGAACCGTACTTAGTTTCGAACTATTGTGGGCCACTAGAGCCGAAAAAATACGAGTTTGCGTTAAAAGGCGTAATCGCCGCTTTCAGAGGTAGTAAGTCTACCGCTGAATGAAAATGTAAAGTGGTGATTTCAGATTCGAAACCAAAAGAAGATTACGAAAGCGATAGTGACACAATCCCATTAGAGTACTGAAAACTAGTGGAACAGTACAGTGCAACACGGGCTCCGGTGCCAAGAAACGGTGGGTAATCACGTGAAAAAGATAGACCAACTAGTAGACTATTTTAGGGAAGTAGAAGTGTTAACGCGAAACGTACTCGACACTTTAAAATATAAAAGGTATATCAAAGAGCTTTCGAAGAGGTGTATTAAAAACGAAAAAAAAAAAAATTCTACCACAATAAAATGGATGAATTTTTTGACAATTATTAACAAAAACAAACATCCGCCGAAACCTAGGATGGTGTTCGACGCGACAACAAAAATATATGCAGTTTCTTTAAATTCACAGCTTTTACCGGGACCCGACCTAACGGAATCTTCCCTTCACATCAAGATGCGATTGCGGGAAGGGTAAATCGCGGTATCAGGGGATATTCAAGAGGCCTTCCAGCAAATCCACGTTAGAAAAGAGGATAGGGAGGCTCAAAGGATTGTCTCAAGAAAGAACCCGAACACTCGTTTGGAGGTATACGAGTTACAAGTCATGACGTTTGGGGCCTCATGCTCCCCTACGTGCATGCAACATGTTAAAATTACCAACGCGATGAAATACTTCGATACAAAACCGGAGGCTGTCGAAGCTATCATAAAAAAAAATCACTATGTGGACGATAGTCAATGAAATCAACAAGGCTGTTCGGATTGTATCAGACGTAATCGAAATACATGATGGTGCCAACTTTAGATTCAGAAACTTTATATCAAATTCAAAGTCGCTATCGCACAAGCTACCCTCTGACAGAGTCTCGCCAATAAAAGAAATAAATTTGGACGACGATGGAAATGAATATGAAAAGGTGTTGGGCATGTATTGGGATACGGAAATAATAAGTTGAAATTCAAACCAACGATTCCAGATACAATTACACAAGAACCAATGAAGAGACAAGCTCTGTCGTTTATAATGAGTGTCTACGATCCGTTAGGACTCATCGCGCATAATACAATCGAGTCTAAAATAATTATGCAGGAAATCTGGCGATTAGAATGGACTGGGATGATAAGATTCCAGATAAAATAAATGAAAAATGGAAGAACTGGGTAAATTAGTTTTACAAAAGATAATGATTCCCAGATGTTACTCATATGCAAGGAGGCCGGTGAGACGAGAACTTCACGTTTTCTGCGACGCCTCTCTGGACGCGTTCGCCACCGTTATATATATGAGAACAATCCACGAGGCATGCAAAGACGTAACAATCGTCGTGGCCAAAGCAAAAGTGGCGCCAATAAAAGTCATGTCCGTGCCTCGTCTAGAGCTTCAAGCAGCTGTGTTGGGAACAAGACATTCCAACACAGTGCAAAGGGAATTACGGATACATCTCGACCAAGTTACGTTCTGGTCGGACTCAAAAACAGTTTATAGTTGGATTAAGTCCAAGACGAGGAAATTTAAACAATTCGTGCAATTTCGGGTGGGCGAAATTCTCGATAGCACAGTAGAATCGCAGTTCAGATACATACACTCCACTTTGAATCCGGCAGACGAAGACACAAAACCACTGCCAACAAAGTTGAAATGGATCGACGGACCATCATTCTTAAGATTAGGGGAAGAGCACTGGCCAATGAATGAAATTAATAAGCCAACGCAGGAAAAAAGTTACAATGCGTTACGCCCAGTTGGTGGTTAATAAGCCAGATTTAACCTGGATAAATATTGACTGGTGTTCAGACTGGACTCGCTCAAAGTGATCCGTTTGTATCACACTCAAATACATGCAGAGGCTTAAATCCGAGGCCAGAAATATTAAACTAAACAAAACAATACGCGCCATGGATAAAGAAGAGGCGAAAATGCTGCTTATCCAAAAAAAAAAAACTCAATGGGAATAATTCCCAGATAAGATGACGGAACTACTTGCAAAACAAACTGTGGATAAATCAAGCAGTGTCCGAACGTTGACTCCGTTTATAGATCAAGATGGTATTTTGAAATCTGCGACTCGATGCGTTAAGGCAGAATGTGTTCCGTACGCAGCACGGTACCCTTATATTCTTCCAGCAAAACATCATGTAACCAATTTAATTTTGAAAAATCAACATGACCTGTTCAAACATAAAAGGATGAAGGCTGCAATATCATACTATAAACATAGACGCTGGAATTAAGCGGGTCATAAATAAATGAACTGCAAGAACGAAAGAGCGAAAACAAACACCCCAAAATAGCACCGTTACCAGAGTGTTGTTTGCAACCATATATTAAGCCATTTACGCATACCGGAGTAGATTACTTCGGCCCATACAACGTATCGATCGGAAGAAGGTCTGAAAAACGTTGGGGTGCGCTATTCACATGCATGATAACTCGAGCAATATATTTAGAACTGGCGCACGATCTGAGTGCCGGCGCGTTCTTAAAGACTATTGGACCACTTACAAAATGGACCACTTACAAAATGTACACAAAATGAATACGATGAATACGGTGTCATGCGGTTCCGTAGCAGACTTGAGTATGCAGAAAATATTCCCAAAGCTGCCAGAACGCCGATCATCTAACCAAACAAACATCACATTACTTATTTGGTAATTAAATGGTATCACGAGATGCTTAACCATCAAGGAGATAGAGCGGTCTTAACAGCATTTCAGCAAAGGTTCCAGATAATAAGCTTGAACTCCGCGTTCAATTACGTAAAAGCTCGATGTCAACATTGTTTGAATGCAAAGGTCAAACCAAGGATTCCTATAACAGCTACTTAACCATCTTGTCGAACGGACAAATTTATATACCCATTTACGCATACTGGAGTTGACTACTTTGGATCTATCGAAGTCTCGGTCAGACGGACAAAGGAAAAATGTTGGGGTACGTTATTTACTTGCATGACCACAAGGGAATTGGCTGAAAAACTAGATACAGATGCGTTTTTACTGTGCTTCATGAACATCCAAAACCGTAGGGGCAATGTATCACACCTATATAGTGACAACGGTACCAATTTTATAAGAGCTGAGAGAGAGCTTCGTGAGCTAGTGAACAATATCAACTCAAGAATGGAAGTTGGACAAGCAATAAGACTGGAATTATCTAAGAATTTCAACCCTTCAAAAGCCCCGCACTTTGGCGGAGCATGGGAGAGGCTCATACGAATCGTAAAAGACAATCTGAAGGAGATGATTGGATCACGTAAAGACAGGCCACCAACGGTTGAGGTCTTGAGAGGTGCTCTAATTCATGCTGAATACTTCCTGAATTCACGGCCTCTTACTCATATACCTCTAGACAGTGAAGAAGACGCTAACCCCATTTCTTATACTAATTGGGAGAACAGGGAGATTTTCACTGCCATTTTCCTTCAAAACTTGCGATCTAGAGCAAAAACATTGGCGATTGGCCATACATTACGGAAAGTACTTTTGGAACAGATGGAAGTCCGAATACTTACCGTTCATAGCACAACGTCCTAAATGGAATACGAAAACCGAACCAATACAAGTCGACAATATAGTCGTGATTGTTAACACAGATAATGACAGAGGTGAATGGTTAAAGGGCCGCGTCATAGAAGTTTACAAGTCTAAGGATAAACAAGTTCGATCTCTTAAAATAAAAACTGCGCATGGTACGTACAATCGCGCAGTAGGCTGGATTAGAAGTTTACAGAAAAAATGAAGATATCACCGAAAACGTAAAACCGATTGAGCATAGGGAACAATTAGCACAAGACGAAACTTCGAGGTTAAGCAATAACGAACAACATAAGGAGGAAATTCTATTTTTGTCAACATTTCAGAAACCGGAATCCAAAATAATAGGACATGCCGGAATAAGCAACTAAATCATCTTGAACTGTAAATTGGACAAGAAACCTGAAGAAACATTGACAGAGCTCAACGAGAACACCATGACGACAGCATCGCAAAAATAACGTTAAATTAGTAACTAAACCATCTAGAAATAAACGAAAAAGAATCGCAGCATGTACGTGGGCGAACAATGGATTGATAGCCACAACAAAACACGTAACCGGAACAGCGAAAAGGTCAATGGAAAGAACACTAATAGAAAATAATATTCCCGCGAAAAAAATTCGGACATTGAACGTCAGTTTATGGATCGTGACGGTATTTACGTTGTTACTATTCATTCAACAAGTTATCGGAAGCGAACTGACAGGACTTATCACGTACGATTGTGCGAGTAACGACATAAACATTAGTTACTCATTAATTGACGTGGCATCATGTACTCCACCAGCAAATAATCTTACTGCATCGGAAACACGAATTTAAGTTTTACAACGAAGTCCAAAACCGCTAGTCAACGTTTGTGGTAACCAAGGTAGTCCGCTCAACTCGGTGGTCGGGGTGTAACTATTGTGAGACAAACAACCATCGATCCCTTATCCGTTGCTTGTCTCCCGTGTGTTAGTATTAGTGATAGGTTGATACCGTGCACGCTAAAATGAAAATTCCTAAAGATCGTTAAAAAGTACCGAAAATTGCGCATAAGTGCACATACCTAAATTATGCGTAAACACAAATTACCTAATATTGGGTAATATAGGGTATTGAAGGAAGATAAACGTTATATATTACCGATTTCTTATCGTTACTTTTTACTGTAAATTGGGTATTTTTAATAGTTTTATTTTACAGAATGCTTCAAAAAAGACAGGCAATTTAACAATTTATCCATTCGGATTATTATTCCAAATTCTGCACTTAATATGAAACAAATGTTCAAATGTATTACAGAAATCTATTTTTTGCATTAAAACAACATTATCAATAAAGTATGGATGAATCCAAGTAAAGCTAAAATGAGATTAAACATCGTAGTATCTAAAGCTGAAATTGGTAATAAGTTTGTGGCTATTTTTCAAACTGAATGGAATTGGCCAGTATCGACGATTTTCTGCTCTCTTTATCACCATTTACTTTTCTTAAACAGTTCAAAAAATAATTTTTCAAGAGCACCATCTACGACGTTTAACCTTACTTGTGCATTACCTGGATTCCTCCATCAAAGAAATATTTTTTTCTGAATCGACCCAACATTATGACACGTTCATTATTTCGCTCCGGATTGATGCCAATAGAATTGATGAGCTAGAATAAAAAAAAAACAAAAGTTATTGCTTCGAATATTGGGACAATGAACTTTTTACCCAATTTTATGCCAAATAAAAACATAATTTCAGGTATTCACATCTTAGCGTGTGTACAGTAGAGGCAAGGGGTTTATCTCAATTGATTTAATTGTGTTGTATACAGTCAGGGTCGTCCCCTCTTTTTTTACAAAATTTAATTTATTTTAGTCAATGACAATGATTTAAAGAAATCAAGTTTTTTATATAAAACATTTACTTATCTTGTTAGACTGAAGCGTAGTCTCGGCTTGGTGGTACGCTTCGATCGGCGGATCCATCAATGCCAGGAGCTGAAGAACTTGAAGTTTCCCGTTGCGGTTCTGATTGGTAGGACGATCGGTTGACATCATCATCGGTTGACAAGGATAACTTCTTCAAGTGCGAAACATTACGATCATACTTCTTCCCTGTATCCATAGATTGTACAGTTACGTTTGGTCCAGTGCGGCTCAGCACTGTGAACTTCTCTTTCAAGAAGTTGGTGGCTAGTTTGTTCATAGGGAGCAGATTTTTCATTAGCACGACATCGTCACTGAGATGTCACTTGGCTTTGCTTTACGCCTGGTATATTCCCTCTCCTTCTGTAGCATCTTTTTCTCGAGATCCCGATCACGAAAATCTGGAGGTGTTGTTTCAAAGTCGTCAATTTGGAGAAGTATTGATCGCAATCTCCGGCCCTGAAAGAGCTCACTAGGTTCTTTTCCTGTAATAGTGTGCGAAGTATTGTTATAGAGATCCAAATAGCTGTCGAGTACTATTTTCCAATCATAATACAGTGCATTGGCGATTTTCATCCTTTTAAGAAGCGAACGATTCTGCCTTTCGACTTAGCCATTGGCTTGCGGCCGGTAAGTCGATGTGTAGTTAAGGTGTATACCAATATTGGTACAGAATTTTTCATATTCCGTTGACACGAACTGTTTTGCGTTGTCAAGGGTTATGGTTCTAGGAGGCCCCCATGTTTGAAAGATCGTTTTCAAACGTTTGATAGTCTCTTGTGCAGTAATTCGTTGCATAATGTCGATTTCCATATCGGCTATAATATTCGATAATTACTAGGAGGTATTCCCCTTTGGGCATAGGTCCAAGAGAATCAATTGCAACATCAATCCATGGTGTTTCCGGGAGGATACGACGCATCATGGGCTCAGGAGGATTCGTTATTTGTACCAGCTGACACCCTTCGCATGTTTCACATGTCCTTATGGTATTTTTATCGATTCCTGGCCACAAACATCTTTCTCGTTGCCTTTTTTTCATCATTGACTGACCCGGGTGTCTCTTATGAGCAAGTTAGCACATTCGAAAACGCAAGGTCTTAGGAATTACGAGCTTTGTTTCGCGCATAACTAAGTTATTAACATGAGAAAAATTCCAGATAATAAGTTGTGATACATTTTATGAGTGTTTGTAGTTCTAGATCCGATGCTGTGGACGTAATGACTTCAGCTATATCAATTGCTGCTGATTCCTGAACTGCCCTTTTTATGTACTCTGTTTCAATATCGTATTCCTCACGGTCTTTAGAAAAAGAATGAGATGACAGCGATTCAGCAACAACGCATCTTATGAATGCATCTGAATCCTCATGTCACTCACGATCTTTTACATGGGCTTCCAATCTCGACAAACAGTCCGCTAGGTTCGCTGATCCTTTACGGTAAATCACCTTGAATCTGAAAGCTTGTATCCTCAACAACCGCGTTCGATCCTAGCAGTAGGCCTAGATGAAATCGAAAAAAATGTTTCCAGGGGGCGGGGATCTGACGTGAGCTCAAAAGTAATACCCAACAAATATATTTTGAAGCGCTCTACGGCCCAAACGATACCCGAAGCTTCTTCCTCGATAGGAGGGTAGGATTTCTCGATATCCGTCAAGCTGATAATCCGCGGCTGATTACCGGTAAATTGTATAAGAACGGCACCCAATCCTATGCCTGATGTATCAGTTAAGAGCAATGTTCGATCTTTGGGATCATAATATCCCAAGCTACCTGCGGAACCAACAAGAGATTTGATTTTGGTAAATTACTTCTGGTGCTCAGAGAGCCATTGAAACGTCACGCCATGTTTTATTAGTTGTCTTAAAGGATCATTTACTGTCGTCAAATGAGGAATACACAATGAAATGAAATTATCAGAAACATAAAATAAATAAAATAAAACCAAACAAAGAAAATTGCCTACCTTTATACGTATGTGACCCCTAGAAAGCTCCTAAGTTCCTCTCTTGTCGGCGGTGCTCTACAAGCCACAATTGACTTGACCTTCTCTTCACTTGCTGATATTCCATCTTGTTGTGTCGGCAATAACCCGGAAAACCCGGTCATGAAAGGGTTGCAGTTCCCGAAAATAAACAACAGCTGTGAACGGACGGCGAGCTGTGAACGCACCTCGGTGAGTGCTAATTGTCGGCCGGCAGACACAATAACAACAACAAAACGCACACAAGCGCATGCAGCTGATCACGCAGATCGAGCAGCCATCGCAGCTGTTATTGTTCGTTCTGCACATAGAGGAAGAATGGTGCAGATTTTCATTTTGTTAATAAATTGTGTCTAGTTTACTAAGTTATGTTTGTAGATTTTCCGTTTAGTGCATAGAACTTTATTGTCATAGTGTTTGTTGTTGTAGCTACCCTACCGACCGATCATAGATCAATAGATAGATCGAGAGTTGCCAGTAGTACGTAGGAGTTTGTAAAGAAAAACTAAATGTAAGTAATTTGTTTGTTAGCTTGTCACATATTAATGTCTTAATTAAATTGTTGTTCGAGTATCGGAGAACCGTACTGGGAAATTGTTTTCTTCGGCTCAATCCGGAAGACTGCGAATAACATTCTCGAAATTGTGTGATCGTTTGATGAAGTTACTCGAAGAGCGAAACGGAAACAAACCTGCGAAGCTTGCACCGGAGAAGACCACAAGAAAGTTCGTTTCAAAGCCAGGATTATCTCGCCCATCCTTTGAAAGGGATGACGACGCCCTAAAATCGATTTTCAATTGTGGAGACTCCGGCGATCATAGAGCAGTACAGGAAGGTCCAACGCGACTGCAAATAGCTTCGCGCCAGGTGTTTCCGAGGAGTCTGCCGAAGTACTACGGAGCAGCTGAGGAGTGGCCGATTTTCATCAGCGCCTACGAGCAAGCGAACTCGTCGTGTGGTTTTACCAATGCGGAGAATTCGGTTCGACTACAAGAAGCGTTGAAGGGTAGAGCATTGGAAACCGTACGGAACCGATTGCTTCTGCCGGAAAACGTGCCGCTGATCATCGAGA
Source organism: Aedes koreicus (assembly GCA_024533555.2). Classification (NCBI taxonomy): domain Eukaryota; kingdom Metazoa; phylum Arthropoda; class Insecta; order Diptera; family Culicidae; genus Aedes; species Aedes koreicus. The sequence goes on from JAHHFK020004431.1 coordinate 316,872, forward strand.
AGCTACGGAAGAGATTCGGGAACCCGGAAATCCTGTCGACTAGGTTGGCGACGAAAATTCAACAGCTGGATGGACCAAGCTCGGAGAGTTTAGAATCCGTGATCGAGTTTGGGAGCGCCGTAGAAGAGTTCACACAACATCTAAAAGCGGCAGGATTGGTTGACCACCTGAAAAATCCCATTCTGATGCAGAGTCTAGTTCAGAAGCTGCCGTCATATGACGCCATGGAGTGGGTAGACTACAAACGCAATGCTAGAACTGTTGATTTGGAGACGTTCGGCGAGTTTATGGAGAGTCTGGTGGAAAAAGCGTTGGAAGCGACTTTTGAGAAGGTAGAGCTGGGCGAAAATGTGAAAGGGAAAGAGAAGTTAAAGGTGAAGGCTTTCGTCCACTCTACAGGTGAAGGGAGCGAAGACAGCCAGCAGAGCAGCAAGGAGTTGACATATCAAGAACATCCGCATTCGTCAAATCAGCAACGTGAACTGAGATGCTCGGTCTGCCAGCTTCCTGGGCATTTTGGAAGGAATTGCCGGGAGTTCCTTAAGCAGAGTGTGGAAGAACGATGGAAGACGGCGAAGCGGTTGAACCTTTGCCCGCTTTGTTTGTACGACCACGGACAACGATCATGTCGTATTCGAAGGACCTGTAAAGTAGAAGGTTGTCAGGAGTACCACAATGCTCTACTACATAGTGGCTCGGAAGAAGGAACCTCGAGAGTGCGAGCGCAGTGCAACAGTCATCGTCAACAAGAACGTGCAGTGCTGTTCAGGATGGCACCTGTGACGTTGTACAACGGCAAGAAGAGAGTGGATGCGCTCGCCCTAATCGACGAAGGGTCGTCGATAACGATTGTGGATAGTGAGTTGGTGGAGGCGTTAGGAGCCGATGGTCCGGTAGAACCATTGCAGATGTGCTGGACAAACGGCGTGCAACGGACAGAGAATCGATCGATGAAAGTGACGCTCGAGATTTCCGCAAGAGATTCGTTAAACCACTACAGCTTGATCGAAGTTCGAACAGTGCACAAACTTGATCTTCCTGTACAGCAGTTGGATTCCCGGAAGCTGAAGGAGCAGTTCGAGTATCTACAGGACATTCATATTCCCAGCTACGAAGTAGCAGCGCCGAAGGTTTTGATAGGAATCGACAACGCACACCTGATCGCACCATTGGCTTCCCGAGTTGGAGATTCTGGAGAGCCAGTTGCAGTTCGTTGCCATCTCGGCTGGACCGTATATGGCCCTCGCCCGAATATAGTCAGCAGTGTCAATTTTCTGGGACATCATCGTTGTGCCTGCGAGGAGTGTAGCATGGCAGATAGGAAGCTGGATGAAGCGTTGAAGCAGCATTATCAGCTGGAGGAGGTCAGATCTTCGATGATTCGAATGGAGTCCACGGAAGATCACAGAGCTCGTGAAATTCTAAAGAGGACTACCAAGAGAGTTGGGAACAGGTTCGAAACTGGATTGCTTTGGAAGGTAGATGATGTGCAGTTCCCAGAAAGCTTCAACATGGCCATGAAACGTCTGCGAAGCTTACAGTCTCGGATGAACCGGAATCCTGGAGTGCGAGAGAACTTGCAGAAGCAGTTGGAGGACTATCTTGCAAAAGGATACGCGCATCGAATCACAGAGCAAGAGCTATCTGAAACGCCGAAGGATAAAGTGTGGTATCTGCCCCTCAACTACGTCATCAACCCGAAGAAACCGGGTAAGGTGCGGTTAATCTGGGACGCGGCAGCAAAAGCGAACGGAGTATCATTGAACGATATGCTGTTGAAAGGACCCGACATGGTTACAGCGTTGCCAGAAGTAATCAATGGTTTTCGTGAGAGAAGGGTGGCATTTGGAGGTGATATTCGAGAGATGTTTCACCAAGCGAACGTTCGGCCGGAAGACCGTCAAGCCCAACGTTTTGTGTTCCTGGGTCCAAATGGAGAGGTTGACATCTACGTGATGGACGTGGTGATCTTCGGCGCAAGTTGTTCGCCTTGCTCCGCGCAATTCGTTAAGAATTTGAACGCACGAGAACACGCCGAACAGTACCCAGCGGCTTCAGATGCTATCATCCGAAAGCATTACGTTGACGACTATTTCGACAGCGCTGATACTGAAATAGAAGCAGTCAAGCTTGCGAGGGATGTCCGGAAAGTGCATGCTAACGGTGGTTTTGAGATACGAGACTGGGTCAGCAACTCGAAGGTAGTGCTTCAAGAGCTCGGAGAGTCGAAGTGCGTAGCGAAGCCGCTAGAAGTGGACAAATCCAGTGAAACCGAGCGAGATAAATTCATCTTCTCAACGGAGATACGGCCAGACCTTCAGCCCTACATTAGGGAAGGTGCTTGGCCAACGAAGAGAATTGCGCTGCGTTGTATTGCAAGCATGTTCGATCCTAAGCAGTTGTTGGCTCCGTTGCTGATACACGGTCGAATCATTATGCAGGATTTGTGGCGTAGCGGAATCGGTTGGGATGAAAAACTCACGGAAGCTCATTACAAGCGTTGGGTGCAGTGGACACAGTTATTCCATCTTATTGATGAGATTAGAGTTCCACGATGCTACCTCGGTAGATTGGATTCGAAGGCATTCGAAACGGTGCAGTTGCATGTTTTCACCGACGCTGGAGAATCAGCTTACGGATGTGTAGCCTACTTTAGGTTCGAACACGGTGGAGTCGTTCACTGCGCATTTATCGAGGCCAAGGCAAGGGTGGCACCATTGCAGTACCTGTCTACGCCACGTATAGAGCTGTCGGCTGCTGTTCTGGGTGCGCGACTCACGGAAGCAATATGCAATAGCCATTCGTTTCCTGTCGCGAAGCGGTTCCTGTGGTGCAATTCGGATACCGTATTGTCGTGGGTGAAGTCTGACCAACGAAGGTATAAGCCGTTCGTTGCACACCGAATTGGAGAGATTCTCAGTATTACAAACCCTGAAGACTGGCGCTGGGTGGGTACAAAGGACAACCCAGCAGATGATCTAACGAAGTGGGGAAGAGGAACAAGTATCCAGTCGGAAAGCCGATGGTACCAAGGACCGGAATTCCTGCGTAAAGACGTGTCAGAGTGGCCGAAGCAGAAACGTCCTGTGGTGGAGAATCGAGACGAGCTACGTGCAAGTGTGCTGTTTCATCACATTCTGTTGCCGGAAGGATTGATGAAGAGGATGGAGCATATATCTCGCTGGACGGTGATGGTGCGAACGGTAGCAACAATGTACCGTTTTATGTCCAATTGTCGTCGTCGGATCAAGAAAATGCCTATCGAAGCGTTACCGAGCGAGGCAAAGAAAGAAACTTCTGGAGCGGAAGTAGGAGTTCAAGTACCATTGCGGCAGGAAGAATACCAGGCAGCCGAAACTTTACTGTGGAGAATGGTGCAAGCAGAGGAGTTTGCGGATGAAGTGAAGACTCTCGTGAGGAACCGGGACTCAGCGAAAGCACAGGCGTTACCGCTAGAAAAGTCGAGCCCGATTTACCGTCTGTCACCGTTTTTGGATGAAGAAGGCGTTGTGCGGATGGAAGGTCGGACCGAGGCGGCAAAATATGTGGCGTTTGATGCGAGGTTCCTAATCATTTTGCCAAAGGACCACATCGTGACAAGAAGGTTGCTGGAGCAGTATCATCGGCAGTATGGACATAGAGGTAGAGAAACCGTCGTAAACGAAGTTCGGCAGCGAGTCGTGCAAAATGGCTATTAGAAGATTTGTGAAGCGGCGCGGTAGTCCGATAGAGATTTTCTCGGACAACGGGACAAATTTTGTCGGCGCCAATCGAGACTTGTTGAAGGAGATAAACAGTGCGTGTGCCGACACGTTTACTAGTGCGAGAACCCGTTGGACGTTCAACCCACCGTCGGCGCCACACATGGGAGGCGCGTGGGAGCGAATGGTACGCTCAGTGAAAGAGGCACTGCATGGGTTCACGGATGGTCGGAAGCTGACGGATGAAATTCTGCAGACTGCGTTGATTGAGGCAGAGAACCTTGTCAACTCGCGTCCACTCACGTATGTGTCAACCGATGTGGAAGACAAGGAAGCGCTGACGCCGAACCATTTTCTGCTTGGGCGATCATCGGTGCAATGTTTGCCATCGAGGATTCCAGTGGACTTGGCTGAGACGCTGCGGAGTCGTTGGCAGCGCGAGTACCTGCCGACGCAGAACAGACGGTCGAAATGGTACGTAGACCATCGGAAAGTGGAGATCGGAGATCTGGTGTTCGTGGCTAACGGTGAAAAGCGGAATACCTGGGAGCGAGGGATAGTGACACAGGTGTTCGCTGGTAGCGATGGGCGGATTCGTTCGGCTTCCGTGAAAACCAGCAAAGGTGAGAAGGTGCGACCGGTCTCGAAGTTGGCAGCATTAGAGGTTGAGATGGAAAAGAGTAATCCCCATACTGTTCCCGAGTGAACCAGTGACAGGGTTTACGTGCGGGGGAATGTTGCGTCGGCAATAACCCGGAAAACCCGGTCATGAAAGGGTTGCAGTTCCCGAAAATAAACAACAGCTGTGAACGGACGGCGAGCTGTGAACGCACCTCGGTGAGTGCTAATTGTCGGCCGGCAGACACAATAACAACAACAAAACGCACACAAGCGCATGCAGCTGATCACGCAGATCGAGCAGCCATCGCAGCTGTTATTGTTCGTTCTCCACATAGAGGAAGAATGGTGCAGATTTTCATTTTGTTGATAAATTGTGTCTAGTTTACTAAGTTATGTTTGTAGATTTTCCGTTTAGTGCATAGAACTTTATTGTCATAGTGTTTGTTGTGGTACCTTCCCTACCGACCGATCATAGATCAATTGATAGATCGAGAGTTGCCAGTAATACGTAGGAGTTTGTAAAGAAAAACTAAATGTAAGTAATTTGTTTGTTAGCTTGTCACATATTAATGTCTTAATTAAATTGTTGTTCGAGTATCGGAGAACCGTACTGGGAAATTGTTTTCTTCGGCTCAATCCGGAAGACTGCGAATAACACATCTGCTGACAAATTATTACCAAGAAAAACCACTTTTCGTTGCTTGAATTTGCATTTATGATCATTTAACATGATCCCGTACTGATGCAACACGTTAAGAGTTTATTTCACAGCGGAGTCATGATCAGCTTCAGCTTCGCCATAGATGAGAATATCATCAATCGACATCCTACCAGAGTGCTTTCCATCAGGTTCTGGAAAAGCTCCGGTGCACAGTTCACTCTAAATAACAACCGTTTGTACCGGTACAGATCCCAATTGGTTATGAAAGTTGTAGCATCAAGACTGGCTTCAGTTATCTCTACGTGATGAAAAGCTTGCTTGATGTCTAGGGATGCGAAGAATTTTGCATTTTTGAATTTCGAAATCAACTCGTCGAACACCGGTAAAGGATGGTTAAGCCTTTGGATGGCTTGATTGGCCAGTCGCATATCCATGCATAAGCGCAGTTCTCCATTTTCTTGTATGATTCGAACGAGTGGTGAAACCTTAGAAGAAGGTGTTGTTACCCTTTCAATTATATCCATCTCTATAAGCTCATCAATTTTCACGTAACCTTTTCAAATAACGGAATGGGACAGCGACGCAAAGGCTGGATCACAGGAGGCACACTTTTGTCAACAGGAATACTCAATTTTATACCCTTCATTTTTGGAAAGGTTTTATTTGCAGTGTTAACAGCGGGTGGATAGTCATGAAGAAAACGAATATTTTTTTGGCTCAGGAAGTACTAGCACACCGGTCCCAAGCTCGGTCCCAAGCTTAATGATTCGCCCCTAAGACCGTAACTCACACCAATACACTCTCAAATATTCTGTCAAAATAACATAGCGAATCAAAACAAAAACAAAGATACTTGTACCAAAAGGTACTGAAAAGCGCAAGAGTGCATGGCAAGGAGCAGACTGCAAGGTGTACTTCGGAACTAGGGGTTCTACAACAGTGAACCAGTTTCAAATCGCTAGTTGCACATTGATTGTTGGTGTTAATGCGTCGTACTGTCATTCGATTTGTACTTGGCAGACCGATCTGCAATACTCCTAACTTTTTGGCAGTAAGTTTTCCACGTAATGGTTGCCATCCCTTTTCGATTACATAGAAAGAGGTAATCGTTTTCAGAACTTGTAATTTTGCATCAAATGGGGTCAAGAGATTCAAAGGAATCCTTAAACATGACGATCTCAACCCCCCCGATATGACAACTAATCAGTTCGTCTTCAATATCTCCTACGTTGTAGATAGATTTCTTGTCTGTCACTATCAACATCTTCCTGTTCGTTGACATTGAAGACGTGTCTGGGACGTTTAGCCAGATGCTCATTTGCCATAAAGTGTTGCATCCGTTTTCTTTCCAACACACGCTGAGTATTAAATATTTAAACCAGTCTAACCGACACAATGACACATTACAATTCAATACAAAAGTACTTACAGGGCCTGATGATTATTTCGAACTAGATTGCGAATGGCAAACCGTACGGAAGTGTCCTATCTTTCCACAACGAAGGCAGGTACTATTTACCGCTGGAGATCGTTCTCCTTGGCGATGTAGGTTAGATCCATAACGCTGACATCGTGCTCTTCTATCGCTTTCGTTGAAATTGTTGTTGGTGATAAGACGGTTCACGGAGTTTTCGATTCTTTTACTGGTCATCCTAGCAGACTGGTATCGTAAAGACTGGTATCGTACAGACTGGTATGCATTAACGATTTTGTCAGTGTCGTCCAGCGTCAGCGTTTTCTTTTCTAGTAATTTCTGTCTATGATCGTCATAAGTGTACTGAATAATCTTATCGATAACACTAGTCGGCAAAATCGGAACTTTTTTCGCTCCCGTCGGCATTTCTGGTTGGATTTTATAGATTTTGCTACGTTGAATCCAAATATGGGCTCAGAAATGCTGTAACACGTCCAGTTTTTGAGAAAAATGTGATTTAAACTCACAAAAACACGTACTTCCGTAGTAATATGATCTACCTAAGCAACAACCAGAATATTGGCTCTGCCCTTTGCAAGTTGGACTTGGATTTTATGGAATGGACCTCCCTGAATCCATTCGTGAACACAGATTTTTCGCAACACGTAAGATTGATGAAATAAACCGGGTTTTCATTCACAAAATTACGAATTTTCATGAAAATCAAGATTTCCTATTTTGAAAACATGAATTTTCGCTCCGCCCTTTGAATGTTGGGTTTGGATTTAATGAAATAAACCTCCCTGAATCCATTCGTTATCACAGATTTTTCGTAACACGTAAGATCAATGAAATAAACCGGGATTTCATTCACAAAATTACGAATTTTCATGAAAATCAAGATTTTCTACTTTGGAAACATGAATTTCAGCTCCACCCTTTGAATGTTGGGCTTGGGTTTTATGAAATGGACCTCCCTGAATTCATTCGTGAACATAGATTTTTCGTAACACGTAAGGTTGATGTAAAAACCAGGTTTTCATTCACAAAATTACGAATTTTCATGAAAATCAAGATTTCCTATTTTGAAAACATGAATTTTCGCTCCGCCCTTTGAATGTTGGGTTTGGATTTTATGAAATAAACCTCCCTGAATCCATTCGTGAACACAGATTTTTCGTTACACGTAAGATTGATGAAATAAACCGGGTTTTCATTCACAAAATTACGAATTTTCATGAAAATCAAGATTTCCTATTTTGAAAACATGAATTTTCGCTCCGCCCTTTGAATGTTGGGTTTGGATTTTATGAAATAAACCTCCCTGAATCCATTCGTTATCACAGATTTTTCGTAACACGTAAGGTTAATGAAATAAACCGGGATTTCATTCACAAAATAACGAATTTTCATAAAAATCAAGATTTTCTATTTTGAAAACATGAATTTTCGTTCCACCCTTTGAATGTTGGGCTTGGATTTTATGAAATGGACCTCCCTGAATTCAGGCACGTAGCTTAATGCGGCATTTTATAGAGCTTTTTGACGTTCAATTTGCGCACACTACTGCAATATTTGAATCGAAGCAGTGCGAGTGAGAAGTCAACGAAGTTGTGGGAAACCAAACCGTGCATTAATCCCCGCATGTTAGACAAAGAAAGACGATTAAATGTCGAAAAGGTCTATTGGCGTATTTGCGGCACAACATTTGTGTCATTATTGCTGTCTTGCTTTGGCGTCAATTAATGCTCATGTTGACTCTCGTCAGCCTTGCACAATCATTTTTTATTCATTCAAAGCCCGCTATTTGAGTGTTACGGACGCGTTTTTTTATTTTTGTAAAAATGTCGCGAATTTGTCTGAACGATCCGCAAAAACTTTGTTGCATTTGTGGAGACGTGATATTGAAGGAACAGAGGAAGGGGTTTACACCTTTGTTGGAGACAGCATATCAACTGTATTTTGACAAGGAGCTTCCAAATCGTGAGTTTCCATGGGTTCCAACATACTCCTGTTGCTCATGCTACCAAACATTGCTTGGTTGGATGAAAGGTACGCACAAAGGCTTACCTTCTGCCAAACCTATGGTGTGGACTAATCCAACCAATCACATGAGCGATTGTTACCTTTGTTTGACAAAAAATCATGGATTTTCCAAAGCTTTGAAGCATAAAATCGAATACCCATCAAGGCCAACATTGCACTCCGAAGCAATGCCAGTTCCAATATCTCCAAATATTGCTGGACGTGCCAGGTGAATCTGAGAAAAGCTTTCAGGATGATCCAGATGTTTTACCTTCGGAGTCTGAGGAACCGCATGTTATAACCCAAGAGGAGCTGAACGATTTGATTCGAGATTTGGAGCTACCCAACACCAAAACGCAGCTGCTAGCTTCAAGGCTAAACCATTGGAATGTCCTGGAAAAAGATGTAAAGGTGTCATCTTATAGGAAGAGACATTCAGATAACATAAAATATTTTTCGATGGACGGTGATCTTGTCTTTTGCAACAACATCGAAGGTTTAATGGAAGAGCTACAGTTACAGTTCACGCAACTGACTGGAGGCTCTTCATTGACGCTTTAAGCAAAAACTTGAAGGCAGTGTTACTGCACAATGGAAATAAGTATTCTTCAGTGCCAGTTGCATTTGTAGCTCACATGAAGGAAACTTATGAGAACATAAAAACACTTTTGGAAAAGATCAAATATTCGGAACACCAGTGGAATCTCTGTGCAGACCTTAAGGTAGTGGCATTGCTCACTGGGCTTCAAGGAGGCTACACAATGCATTGTTGTTTCCTCTGCGAATGGGACAGTCGTGCGAGGGATGAACATTACCACCAGCAGCATTGGCCAGCACGTACCGAGATGGTACCTGGGAAGAAAAATGTGTCAAATCTGCCTCTTGTCGACAGGGACAAAATTTTACTACCTCCGCTACATATTAAGCTTGGGTTGATCAAAAATTTTGTCAAAAAGCTGGATATTCAAGGAGAACCATATTGTTTTTTGAGGAAAAAGTTTCCGAGATTGAGCGAAAAGTTTCCGAGATTGAAAGAAGGAGTATTTGTTGGCCCTCAAATTAGGAAACTCCTTAAAGACGACAATTTTCAGCAAACTCTTAACGCGACAGAGTTACGAGCATGGAATGCGTTCCAAAAGATTTGTGGTCACTTCTTGGGAAATGAAAAGTCTCCGGATTATGTACACATCGTTAAAGAGCTGGTTGATTCGTATGCTGCACTGGGATGTAATAGGTCACTTAAATTGCACTTTTTGCATTCTCATCTGGACTTCTTCCCAGAAAATATGAGAGCCGTCTCAGATGAACATGGAGAACGATTTCATCAAGATATCGCACAGACTGAAAAGAACTTTGCTGGCAAATGGAGCCCAGCGATGCTAGCGGACTACTGCTGGATGCTACAGAGGTAAACACCTTTGGAGAACTATAAAAGGAAAAAGAAAACAAAGTGAAATTAAGTTGAAAAACATAGAGAAAATTTCAACTAAATGACTGACTGACTGACTGACTGACTGACTGATAGGAAATCGTGATTTTCATGAAAATTCGCAATTTTGTGAATATAAACTCATTTTTTTCAACACGAATGGATTCAGAGAGGTTCATTTCATAAAATCCAAACCCAACATTCAAAGGGCGGAACGAAAATTCATGTTTTCAAAATAGGAAATCTTGATTTTCATGAAAATTCGTAATTTTGTGAATGAAATCCCGGTTTATTTCATTAATCTTACGTGTTACGAAAAATCTGTGATAACGAATGGATTCAGGGAGGTCCATTTCATAAAATCCAAACCCAACATTCAAAGGGCGGAGCGAAAATTCATGTTTTCAAAATAGGAAATCTTGAGTTTCATGAAAATTCGTAATTTTGTGAATGAAATCCCGGTTTATTTCATTACCCAAAAAAAAGGGTTGAAAAAAAATAAAAAATCAAATTTGGTAGTTGTTGGTAATCTTACGTGTTACGAAAAATCTGTGATAACGAATGGATTCAGGGAGCTTTATTTCATAAAATCCAAGCCCAACATTCAAAGGGCGGAGCTGAAATTCATGTTTTCAAAATAGAAAATCTTGATTCTTATGAAAATTCGTTATTTTGTGAATGAAATCCCGGTTTATTTCATTAATCTTACGTGTTACGAAAAATCTGTGATAACGAATGGGTTCAGAGAGGTTTATTTCATAAAATCCAAACCCAACATTCAAAAGGCGGAGCTGAAATTCATGTTTTCAAAATAGAAAATCTTGATTTTTATGAAAATTCGTAATTTTGTGAATGAAATCCCGGTTATTTCATCAATCTTACGTGTAACGAAAAATCTGTTATAACGAATGGGTTCAGAGAGGTTTATTTCATAAAATCCAAACCCAACATTCAAAGGGCGGAGCTGAAATGCATGTTTTCAAAATAGAAAATCTTGATTTTTATGAAAATTAGTAATTTTGTGAATGAAATCCTGGTTTATTTCATTAATCTTACGTGCAACGAAAAATCTGTGATAGAGAATGGGTTCAGAGAGGTTTATTTCATAAAATTCAAACCCAACATTCAGAGGGCGGAGCTGAAATTCATGTTTTCAAAATAGAAAATCTTGATTCTTATGAAAATTAGTAATTTTGTGAATGAAAACCCGGTTTATTTCATCAATCTTACGTGTTACGAAAAATCTGTGTTCTCGAATGGATTCAGGGAGGTCCATTTCATAAAATCCAAGCCCAACATTCAAAGGGCGGAGCTGAAATTCATGTTTTCAAAATAGAAAATCTTGATTTTTATGAAAATTCGTAATTTTGTGAATGAAATCCCGGTTTATTTCATTAATCTTACGTGTTACGAAAAATCTGTGATAACGAATGGGTTCAGAGAGGTTTATTTCATAAAATCCAAACCCAACATTCAAAGGGCGGAGCTGAAATTCATGTTTTCAAAATAGAAAATCTTGATTTTTATGAAAATTCGTAATTTTGTGAATGAAATCCCGGTTATTTCATCAATCTTACGTGTAACGAAAAATCTGTTATAACGAATGGGTTCAGAGAGGTTTATTTCATAAAATCCAAACCCAACATTCAAAGGGCGGAGCTGAAATTCATGTTTTTAAAATAGAAAATCTTGATTTTTATGAAAATTAGTAATTTTGTGAATGAAATCCTGGTTTATTTCATTAATCTTACGTGCAACGAAAAATCTGTGATAGAGAATGGGTTCAGAGAGGTTTATTTCATAAAATTCAAACCCAACATTTAGAGGGCGGAGCTGAAATTCATGTTTTCAAAATAGAAAATCTTGATTTTTATGAAAATTAGTAATTTTGTGAATGAAATCCTGGTTTATTTCATAAATCTTACGTGCAACGAAAAATCTGTGATCACGAATGGATTCAAGGAGGTCCATTTCATAAAATCCAAGCCCAAAATTCAAAGGGCGGAGCTGAAATTCATGTTTTCAAAATAGAAAATCTTGATTCTTATGAAAATTCGTAATTTTGTGAATGAAATCCCGGTTTATTTCATTAATCTTACGTGTTACGAAAAATCTGTGATAACGAATGGGTTCAGAGAGGTTTATTTCATAAAATCCAAACCCAACATTTAAAAGGCGGAGCTGAAATTCATGTTTTCAAAATAGAAAATCTTGATTTTTATGAAAATTCGTAATTTTGTGAATGAAAACCCGGTTTATTTCATTGATCTTACGTGTTACGAAAAATCTGTGATAACGAATGGGTTCAGAGAGGTTTATTTCATAAAATCCAAACCCAACATTCAAAAGGCGGAGCTGAAATTCATGTTTTCAAAATAGAAAATCTTGATTTTTATGAAAATTCGTAATTTTGTGAATGAAATCCCGGTTTATTTCATTAATCTTACGTGCAACGAAAAATCTGTGATAACGAATGCATTCAGGGAGGTTTATTTCAAAAAATCCAAGTCCAACATTCAAAGGGCGGAGCGAAAATTCATGTTTTCAAAATAGGAAATCTTGATTTTCATAAAAATTCGTAATTTTGTGAATGAAAACCCGGTTTATTTCATCAACCTTACGTGTTACGAAAAATCTATGTTCACGAATGGATTAAGGGGGTCCATTTCATAAAATCCAAGCCCAACATTCAAAGGGCGGAGCTGAAATTCATGTTTTCAAAATAGAAAATCTTGATTTTTATGAAAATTCGTAATTTTGTGAATGAAATCCCGGTTTATTTCATCAATCTTACGTGTTACGAAAAATCTGTGTTCACGAATGGATTCAGGGAGGTCCATTCCATAAAATCAAAGCCAAATGCAAAGGGCAGAGCCAATATCCTGGTTGTTGATGAGGTAGATCATATTACTACGGAAATACGTGTTTTTGTGAATTTTAATCGCATTTTTCTCAAAAACTGGACGTGTTACAGCATTTCTGAGCCCATATTTGAATTCAGCGTGGCGAAATCTATAAAATTCAACATATATACTTGAAGGGAGTGAAACACTGCCGACTAGTGTTATTATGATGTTTGTGTTAAGCAGTTTAACAACGTCAATAATTGCAATTATCAATATTGCCACGATCTAAAAGCCACACTGCTCCGCATCTATACGGCACGCACACCAGTAGTCCATCGTGTGTGGCGTGCATTCGGCCAACCACCAACTACCACCGACCAGCAACATCATCATTATCGTCATCATTATCATCATCGTTCAGTTCCACGTCCAGCCGGTACACGCGGCCACACATCGTCGCTCGACAGCAGCAGCACATTCGTCGCCCGGCTGCAGCAGATCAGTGATACATTTAAGATAAGTTAAGTTAAGTTTTTTTGTGTGGGTGGGGGGGGGGGGGTGGTTTGCTTTTGTTTTTTTATCTGTTTGAATGATTGTATATAATTGCGTTATTGTTGAGCGTTAAAGCTCCAACAAGCGAGCCATGGATGATTTGTCGGATGATGAATCATCTATGGCGCGAAATGATGAGGTAGCTCATAGAGTTACCAGATCACGTGCATATCCAGATAGTTCAGCTGGTCCATGGGTTGTTTACTTCCAGCCCAAAACGATACCTCTAAACGTTTATCAGATCAGTAATGATCTGACGAAACGATTCTCGGCCGTGACCGAGATAATTAAAGTCAGGCAAATAAACTTCGGGTCGTTGTGTCCAATCTCAAGCAGGCTAATGAGATTGCTGTCTCCCAGCTGTTTACCCTAGAATATAGAGTGTATATCCCAGCTCGGGGTATTGAAATTGAAGGTGTGGTCACCGAAACAAGTCTGACCCCTGATATCCTGCTAAAGCAGGGGGTTGGTCGATTCAAGAACCCTCTGCTATGCCCAGTTAAGATACTGGATGTGCGCCAACTAGGCACAGTATCGACCAAAAAGGGTGAAAAAAATTTTACACCGTCAGACTCGTTTCGTGTGACCTTCTCTGGCTCAGCCCTCCCTCAATACGTCGAGTTGGGAAAACTTCGACTAACTGTGCGGTTGTTTGTACCTCGGGTCATGATCTGCCAAAAATGCAAGCAGATGGGACATACAACTGCGCGGAGAAACATGAGGATGCCGCCTGTGCAGACAGCACACCTAAATGCGCTTTCTGTAAGGGAACTCCTCCTCATGCTCTCTCATCGTGCCCGGCGTACAAACAACACGGGGAAAAATTAGAACGCTCGCTAAAACAGCGTTCATCTTTCGCCGAAATGGTGAAAAAAGCCTCCCCATCACCCAATGCCAATACAAATCCCTTTGCTCCTCTGTCAGATGACGAGTCTGACTTTGATTTGGCTGAAGAGGGAACATCAGTCAGTTTTCCGGAAGGTGCCCCACGGAAGCGAAGACGCGTCTGCCCACGGAAAATTACTGAACAGGAGCCCAAAATCAGCATGCCAATTTCAAGAAAAGGTGGAAAAAAGGAAAATCCAATTCCACCTGGTTTTCGTACCACTAACTACACCCAGGACTTTCCATCTCTTCCGGAGACATCCAAAACCCCTGATGCCCCGATTTTAAGAACAGAAGCCCCTTCCTCGACTGGGTTGTTCTCATTTGATAACATTGTCGAAGGTATCTTCAAGTACCTCGAAATTTCTGACCCTCTCAAAAGCATTGTTTTGGCAATGCTTCCAACAGTGAAGACTTTTTTGAAGCAATTGACAATTAAGTGGCCCCTCCTTGCAGCTATCATTTCGTTCGATGGATAATTTTCCAAATGAGGTCGGGGATTTGATCACTGTTCTACAGTGGAACTGTCGAAGTTTGATTCCTAAATTGGAATCTTTCAAATTTTTAACTCACAATACTGGTTGTGATGCATTCGCTCTTTATGAAACATGGCTCTCTTCCGAAATCGATCTTCCGTTTCATGATTTCAATATTATTCGTCTTGATCGTGAGGATTCACGTGGAGGAGGAGTACTTTTGGGGATCAAAAAGTGCTACTCCTTCTATAGAGTGAATTTTCCTCCTATTCCAGGTATTGAAGTTGTCGCATGTCAGGCTGTTATTAAAAATAAAAGCCTTTGCATTGCTTCCGTTTATATTCCTCCTAGAGCCTCAATAAACCGAAAACAACTTTCAGATATGTGTTCGGTTCTTCCTGCTCCGCGGTTGATCATGGGAGATTTTAACTCTCACGGTACAGGCTGGGGAGAACTGTACGACGACAACCGGTCTTCCCTGATATAGGACCTCTGTGACAACTTCAATATGACAGTTCTTAACAATGGAGAAGTAACACGGTTGGCTGGTCCATCCTCAATTGGCAGTAGATTAGACCTCACACTTTGTTCGAATTCATTATCGTTGGATTGCACATGGGATGTGATTCAAGATCCCCACGGTAGTGATCACTTGCCCATACAAATTTCGATTGCCACCGGGTTCAATCCGTCGGAATCCATCAACGTCGCGTATGATCTTACCCGTTTCATCGATTGGACAAAGTTTAGGACAGCAATAGATGAAGCCGTAACGACGGTAGAAGAGCTTCCACCGCTGGAGGAATATAACTTCCTCTCCAACCTGATCTTAGACAGCGCGCTTCAAGCTCAAACTTGACCAGTTCTAGGAACGTCATTTCGTTGGAAACCTCCTTCTCCATGGTGAGATCAGCAATGCACCGAGGTTTACCGTAAAAAGTCCGACGCGTTTAAAGTTTTCCGCAGACGTGGAAAACCTGAGCACTTCGAAGTATACACGGCTCTTGAACGCGAACTTAAGAGCCTCATCAAGGCCAAGAAACGCGGTTACTGACGAAGATTCGTGGACGGGCTATCGCGCGAGACGTCGATGAGTACTCTTTGGAACACGGCGCGAAGATTGCGTAACCGAACTACGAACAACGAGAGCGAGGAGTACTCGGACCAATGGATCCTTAAGTTCGCGTGAAAAGTTTGTCCAGATTCTGTGCCGGCAGGGATCATTCCTCGCGAAAACGAGAATTCGATGGATGAGAACAGCCAACCCTTTTCAATGGTAGAACTCTCTCTCGCGCTCCTTTTGTGTGGCAATACGGCTCCAGGAGCTGATAGAATCAAGTTCAACTTGCTTAAGAACCTCCCAGACGTCGCTAAGAGGCGCATGTTGAACTTGTTCAATCAGTTTCTGGAACTGAACATTGTACCGGATGATTGGAGAAGAGTGAGAGTTATCGCCATTCAAAAACCTGGCAAACCCGCGTCCGATCACAACTCCTATTGACCCATCGCGATGTTATCCTGCATTCGAAAGTTGTTGGAAAAAATGATCCTCTTCCGTCTGGACAAATGGGTTGAGACGAACAACCTGCTTTCAGATACTCAATATGGTTTCCGTAGGGGTAAGGGAACGAACGACTGTCTCGCGTTGCTTTCCACAGATATTCAGTTAGCTTTTGCTAAAAAAAGAGCAAATGGCTTCTCTATTCTTGGATATCAAGGGGGCTTTTGATTCAATATCTGTTGAAGTTCTTTCAGATAAACTCCACGCTTGTGGCTTTTAACCATTAATGAATAATTTTTTGTACAATTTGCTGTCAGAGAAAAATATGAGCGTCTCTCGTGGAACCTCTACAGCTTCACGATTTAGCTACATGGGTCTCCCCCAGGGATCATGTTTAAGCCCCCTTTTGTATAATTTTTATGTCAAAGACATTGACGGTTGTCTAAGTGACAACTGTACGTTGAGACAACTTGCAGATGACGGTGTAGTGTCTGTCACGGGACCCAATGGGATCGATCTGCAAGGGCTCTTACAGGATACCTTAGACAATTTGTCTACTTGGGCTCTAGAGCTAGGTATCGAATTCTCTACGGAGAAAACTGAGTTGGTAGTTTTTTCAAGGAAGCATAACCCAGCACAACCGAAGCTTCAAATTTTGGGTAAACCGATAACTTATTCCATGTCCTTTAAATATCTTGGGGTCTGGTTCGATTCTAAGTGCACCTGGAGATCCCACATTGAGTATCTGAAGCGAAAATGCCAGCAAAGAATACACTTTTTCTGCACAATAACTGGAACCTGGTGGGGAGCAGATCCGCAAGATCTTCTAACGTTGTACCGGACAACGATTTTGTCGGTTATGGAATACGGTAGTTTTTGTTGTCAGTCGGCGGCTCGGTCGCATATCATTAAACTGGAACGTATTCAGTATCGGTGTCTTCGTATCGCGTTAGGTTGAACTCTCGGATCGATTTTCAGAATTATCTCTCCGGCTCCTCACCAGGTGTGAAGTTATGAACCCCCAGGTAATCGAAAATTTTGAGAAGCTTCTCGAGTTGAATCCTCAAACACGCTTCATAACTTTGTACCATAACACAGGATGTCAGCCCTTCACCGAATATTTCCAATCGTGTTTGCTTCTCCGACTTCGGCAGTTCGGTTCATTTTGATTTATCCATGAAGCAAGAGCTTCGTGGAATTCCAGAGCATCATCGTCCTATGATTGCTCCTGTGATATTTTATGCAAAGTTTGGCCAAGTTAATCCGTCGTTCTTCACTGACGCATCATTTATAGAGGAGTCAGCAGGCTTTGGTATATACAATGAAATTTATAGCGCCAATCGTAGACTTCAAGCTCCCTGTTCCGTATATGTCACCGAATTAGCGGCAATACACATTACGCTAGAAATCGTTGCCTCACTTACACCGGATCAGTACTTCATATTCACGGATAGTCTCAGTTCTATAGAGGCTATTCGCTCTTTGAGGCCGTTAAGGCACTCCTCGTATTTTCTCATGAAAATACAGGAGCTTCTAAGTGCTTTATCTTCGCGTTATTTTATCATCACCTTTGTATGGGTCGCTTCTCATTGTTCAATTCTGGGCAATGAGAAAGCGGACTCGCTTGCAAAGGTGGGCGCTATAGAAGGCGATATTTATGATCGACAAATCGCCTTCAATGAATTTTTTCCTATTTTTCGTCAACAGTCACTCGTCAGCTGGCAGTATAAATGGAGTAAAGGAGATTTGGGGCGATGGCAACATTCTATCATCCCAAAGGTGTCTTAGAAATCTTAGTTTAGGGGAATGGATGTGGGTCAAGACTTCATTCGTGTCATGTCTCGCCTCATGTCCAATCATTATTCTTTGAACGCTCATTTATACCGGGTTGGGATGAGCGACAGCAATCTCTGTGTGTGTGGACAAGGCTATCAGGACGCAGATCACGTTATTTGGTCTTGTGTTGAGCATCGTGGAGTCAGATCGGAGCTTAATGATTCCCTTCGGGCTCGAGGTAGACAACCCAATGTGCCAATTCGAGATATTTTGGCTTTGCGTGATTTGGAGTATATGCAATTAATTTATGTCTTTTTGACTTACATTAGCATTAGATTGTAGGGAAACTGTCCCCATATTAATCTCATTGTTCCTTTATTCATCCTACGATGAATCAAACAATTGGGCAGTTGAAGGATCGGTTTCGTTTTCTAATAATGTTTGCTTACGTCAAATAACTACAACAAACATTACTAACTAATCCTTCAACTGCCCAATTGTTTGATTCATCGTAGGATGAATATAGCAACAATGAGATTAATATGGGGGCAGTTCCCCTAGTTAGTTTAACCTGTATGTTTACAATAAGTTTTTTTTTTCTTTTTTGTATCTGTGTTTGTGTGTGTTTTTTTTTCTTTTTCAAAAAAATTTCAAGTGAAAAGAAATCCATACATTGTATAGTTATAAGTGGTAAGACAATTAATGTGTTATGTAAACCATACTTTAAAATTCCCACCCATCTTCCCATCCGTAATTTGTAATTCTTATTAACCTCGAGACGGCCGCGAGTAATCGGTTCTATCCCCCTAACTTTAGTTAAAAAATATGAAAACTTGGCTCTGTAAAGTTGATTCGATTGAGCCTGTACAAATAAATGATTAATAAAAAAAAAAGAATTACAAAAGATTTAATATAGATTGGCTTCACAGGGAATTGAATGGATATTCAACCCCCCAGCCTTGCCACACTTTGGTGGTGCATGGTGAAGGAGCCGAGAGGGAAGGCACTGCCACTTTTTTAATGAATGGTTGAATCCGGAGCACCCACTCGCGCACAAGAATGTGATAAATATTTTCTTTGAATGAGTTGCACTAATGTCCTTATAATTCGATAATAAAGTTATATTTATAAACTTTGGAGGTCTTAAGTTGCTCTAATCAAATAACTTATATACTTATGAACATAGCCGTTCCGATATTTTTCTTTATTTCTGTTTGGCATTTAACACTGAAATTGATTCTAAACTACACTTGCCAAATTCCAAACTGGCACCGTCCTATACTAACGTCGCAGACTCAACGGGCAGCGTAACGATGCTGCTTTTAGAACTTAAAATCACCGAATCTCCTGTTATTTTCCCAACTTGCGCTTAAATATGGGCCCTCTCTGGCCATGTTCTTCAAAAACACCCTCTCGCCAAAACGCGGGTTCTGGTCACTCATTCTCATCGCGACCTATGGACTTTTCGGTGGATGCCCGAATTTTTGCAGAATCGAACTAAAATTCAACTGCGACCATGAGGAATGTTTTTATATTTTAGTTGCTACCGGCGGGTTGTTTTTTTCCCTTTTTTTTGCGACTCATGAACCTACCGGTGGGTTCGTTTTCTGTGGTCAGAAAGATAATCGCGCGCGCATGATTCCCTAAGCAAAAACACGAACCTTTAAGGGCCACAAACTCTGAGGGCTACATTTATGCGGAAAAATAGGCGCTGCAATACCCCCCTCTAATTTAGTTTTTAGGGCTACTAGAAAAGTTGCTATAAAATCGAACGGAAAGTGTTCCCTGCTCTAATTGTGTGATCCTTCCCCCCCGAGGTATTCTCCAACCTTGCCGCATCCTTGATTGGTCATCTCCATCCACGCCGCATCTTCGATTTTTACTATATTTCGTCGTCGTTTTCGACCAGTCGTTGGGCAGGGGTTCTTGGACTTCCAGTGTGGTAGCACCGATCGTCATTCGTCATCTGTCCAGTTTACTTCCATCTTCCGGGTCTTTTCCATCACGCGGTTCCGATTATCCGCCTGTCCGGCCACTTTCGTCTCGCAGAATTCCTTGCTCAGGAGGAAACTACCGTTTCTTGCGATACTGTTTCTTAGCTGTGAGATGTTTGACTTATCTCTGACTAGAAGACTTATAGTTGAACTTAAATTCCTTCTTCTTTTTTTTTGAGGAACCGGAGACATGTCTCCATCCCATAGCTGTTATCGCTGTTATACCGTCTCAAGGGACGTTTAACATGTCTCTAGTTTGAATAAAATATATATATATACTCTTATGATAGTCTAGAGGACTTTTGATGTGTCTTCAATCACTTAACTTTTTAATTAAAACAGTTCAGAAGACGTCAAGCCTGTCCCTGACTGTGATATGCTCTACATGAGCAAGTGTCATCTTTGTTTAACTTTGACATTATGTATTCTCAGGTTCAGGGGATTGTTGGCTGACCCCTACCTAGTTTCTGTTTATTTGTATAGTGCTCATTAGCGTTCTCATCGTTCACTTCCGCTTCTTCCTCCCTTTTTCCGTTGGATTATCCTTTCAGATAGCCGTCCGCTCCTTTCGTCATGGTAGTACCACCAACACCATCGGCCCTAAAATCCTGCCCATTGACTTGCCGTGTCTTCCTCTTCAAGGTCCTAAACTTTGTTGTTCAGTGGTTTCTTTAACCTCCTTGCTCGGTGTGTAGAGTGTCATCGTCGTTTTACAGTGTTAACTCTGGGTAGGCCCCTAAACTTTGTAATTCTATCTCGTATTTGTGTGTTGCACTGAAGTCTTCTCAAATTTATATATTTTTTTAGTGACAATATGATTGGGGTAGGGTTTTAATTCTTTTCGTGTGTGTTTGTTGACCAATCATTTTTATGACATGCAGCCCTAGCTGGTTTCCTTCAGATTTTAATAATAACATTATTATTCTTAATTTTTTTTAAATGTAATTTTTAATTTCTTTTTTTTTGTGTTTTTTGTCTCAAAATTTAAATTTGATATTTTCTCCTTAAGTCCAATTTCTTAAGATAGATTCTTGGAAATGCTGCCATAAAACTCTCTTAGAACCATTTGATTTTAAATAAGAGCACATACTCTTGAGAAAGAACATTACGTGAAAAATAAACAAACTGTCACAATGGACGCCCACAGGTGGAAGAAATTAAAAACTAGTGGAGCGTTCAAGCGGAAATTCAATGAAAACCTATCCAATATATTGAATAGATCCTTCATCTCAGGCACCAACGGCAAATTTTTGTTTGACCATTCCATTGGATTCGCAGCCTACTGAGACTAACTTATCAAAAGGGTCTATGCGTTATGCGTCCTATTTTTTGTAACGAATAAAATTAAATGGTGCAATGTGGGCTTCAAATGGTGAGTTGACAACTTCAAATGAGGGTGCGACCGACCTCTGGTCCTCACAAGTTCCTACCTCACGCCTCCACGAGTCATATGATCACAAAAGATTGCCAGCTGAAACATGGAGACGCTGGTTGGCGTAGCCTGGGCAATGTTGTCATTTTGACAATAGCGAAGTGAGGGGGTGCGAACATTTACATTCAATTTATAATTTTAGCCCGGTTTGGGATCAATGTTTACATTAGATGTCTTTGGACTAATGGATGTCAGATATGTTGTGTACATTAATATATTGTGTTCTCTTATTATTATTATAATTATTCTGGCTACAAATATTAATCTTACTAGATATTAACGGTTAATAATACAGTAGCTGCAAAAGAAGAAGTCTATTGATGAGAGGATGGCCAGCTTAGTTACAGACATTCATTCTTTTATCGTTAACTCATATTAATATTTTATTACGTCATTATATTATTTTATGTTGAGATATGAAATGAAAGTATATTATTAAATTAAAATTAATTTTATTACTTAAAATCATTGTAGTACCTACGAAATCCACTACAAATGATTATTTCGAAGCAAGGAAACGGATCAGCATACCGAAATTTAAGATATACTCTTCTTTATAAATATGATATATTATTTCATGTCATCCATGGAGTTACCAAATTTTGTGAAATAACTTTAAATTCAATGGTTTTTTCTTATGGCTATGATATATTGTCTAAATTTTCAGGTTCATATTGGTTACGCAAGTTATTCTACAATTGCAGCAGGACAACAATCTGCAGACATGTCAAAGAAAATTGAATTGGTATCAGTTCATTTTATAATATCCCTTCACTGTATTATGTATAATAATTTGTATGACATTGTATATTTAATTTATTTTTTATCATTACTTTCGTTTTCGTGATTTATATATTAGCATAAACATAATTTTATTATTTTCACTTCATAGGTATAGATTGTTTTGTCTTATATCACAGAGAACAGATGTTCATATTCGGTCTGCTACTTGTGTAAAAAATTAAACCGACATTTCAAATGTATGTCGTTATGCTCCTTGTAGGTGGCGCTGCAGTTGTGCGATAACTGTCATGTAAATATTTATCAATAGAAAGGCTAGCATATAACCTGAAAAGTTTTGCATGTTTTTCTCAAAACGTACAATTCAAAAACATTATCCAGCCCAGGCTACCTATTTTGCTGTATAAAATTACTTACACGCTTTAAATACTTATTTCCTTATTATATTCATGAACCTTATCATAATTATATTGCACGAACCTTATTATAATTCATTGATTTAAAACATTTCAATACTGGGATGGGAGGGTGCACCAGGGCATCATTGAAGTTGCAATTGGACAATGGAGTGGACAGCCAAGCGGAGTCAAGGAGGGGGTGTGTCTTTCATTTATGATTGTTACATTCCACTCCAACAGTTGTGATGAGTTTGACGCGCCTTTCTCAAACAAACCATCTAGTGGAAAGCTTAACTGAATTGCGTATTTTGTTATTCGTTTTATCGGATCATATTGCTGGAAGGAGATTCTTTTATTCCCGCAGGTTTCGCGTAAGTGTGTCTGCTTACGGGCCTGCCCAACCCTTTTTGGCCCTTCATACAGCAGTATGTTGAATTTAGAACGGTAACAAAGCATAATCTTTCTGTTAAGTGGAACCGCATGCAGGGCAAGGCCCACGCTAGGATGGTGGCTTCCTACATACATACATACATACAAGTCCAATTTCTTAAGATAGATAACTCAAGTTCCAAATGAGGAGGACACAGCAATGCAAGAAAATACTATGTAAGCCTATTCCTTGCATTCCTGTTACTCCAGACCTAAATACCTACTGTGTAGTCTTACCCTGCTGTTTGGTCCATGGCCACGTGTGTTGTGCTGTGTCCTCGCACCCCTCCCTTATTGATGGCCTCAGGTGGGACTGTAAATGTTCTTAAAAAAAATTATAAGTATAACCATATGGTTTAAATTTTACATAATTCCAAGCTATAAGTTGAACATCGTTCCAATAATTTCGATCCACTATGATTATACTGACTCCAACATGTAGGTCATGTTAATCGGGGCTCGCTTCGCGCTTCTGAATGAACAATTAAATTACTCCAAGTTTTCTAAGAATTACTTCGTTTATATTCCATGGTACAGTTTGTTGCTATTATTTTCTACATATCACGCATTATTTCATTATTCTTTCCTGAACATCTTCTCGGTATTCTATCCAATTCCTATATTCACAAGTCTTGCTTCAAAAAAAATAAAATAAAAGGGTTCTAGATCGTTTGTCATATAATCGATGTATAGTTTTGTCGTATGCTGAGGTTTGATGGGATGTCCATTCAAAGTTGTTATGCATTATAACGCCACTTTTTCTTCGAAAATTGTAATGAACAGTTCTTTTTTTACAAAAAATAAAAAATATAATAAAAGTTTAGAGTTGCTTCTGCTGAAGTTTGATGGGATGTCCATTCAAAGTTGTTATGCATTATGACGCCACTTTTCTTCGTAAATAATTTTGAACAGTCCATTTCAAATAAACTGATTTCTTTAGTTTATACCCCCATTTCGGTTTTTCTTTGTTCGGTATTTCTTTTTCTTCGGTATTTCATTTTCAATAACAA
Source organism: Aedes koreicus (assembly GCA_024533555.2). Taxonomy (NCBI): domain Eukaryota; kingdom Metazoa; phylum Arthropoda; class Insecta; order Diptera; family Culicidae; genus Aedes; species Aedes koreicus. The sequence goes on from JAHHFK020004431.1 coordinate 340,763, forward strand.
TATTTGTATTTTGCTTACTCCTGGTCTCTTTTATTGTTTCATCATGTCGCCTTATATCTTTTTCGTTCTCATCCGTATTGCATGATTTGGTTATTTTGTTTCTTTCAACATTCTGTTCAGGTTTACGTGAGGGTAGATTTATTTCTATATTCTCCATTTGAATGCTTACCTGTTTTTTGTTAAGTGCACTTTTTTCGTCCATTTTCATGGTTTTTTTTTCGATTTTAACCCTCACTTCTTGTTGGTTAAATTTATATTTTCTCGCAAAGCAGAAGATTTCTCCTTTAAAACAACAGAAAAACACTCCAAGCACTCCTACTATGACTGCAATGGTTGTTGTGGTAAACCACGGGTTTTCCAACGGAGCATATATTAAATCCTGTAAGACCGTACGTTGGCTCTTCAGTTGATCAACATTGACTCCTATGTCAAAAAGACGTTTTTTTTTTATCAAAGAAGGAATATAATTCGTTTGATTCATTCAACTTCGGAATTTTATCATATTCCGGATGTTCTCTTCCATAATAAGTCAAATTAAATTCTGGTTGGTGTATAAGCAGTTCGTTATTGTCATATTCTGCATCGAAATATGAAATTGTAACTTTATCGGTGGATATTTTTATCCCAGGTTTAATGTGAAACTTGCCCGTCCCCAAAATATTTTTTCTTGTTATGTTTGGACAATGAGTGATGTTTAACATAGTCTTTTATGGCGCCACTTACATCCAAACGTTTGGTTCTAACGTTGCTATTCAAACCACATGAGTTGTTCTTAATACCTTCGTCTCACAAATTGAAGAAGAATTTTTATAATATAATTCGGTGAAGCAATATTCACTGTCTCTGATTCCATTTCTAGGTTTGTCGTGAGGTGATCACATTTCATATTTGTCACCCGAACCGACAAAATTTTGCATGATTCATTATATAATTTTAATGATCTTACCAGATAATTAACTCGGTCGTTTAGCATGTTGAATCCAATTTAACTTTCACACAGAACGTTCCATGCAAAATGTGGGTATTACCCAATTTTTCCATGTATAATGTTGGACTTTCGTCCGCTCCCAACAGTGAACCGGCAATGAGAACCCTGTGAAGAATGAGACAAAATATTTCTTTTTAAAATAAGTGACAAGTCTTGATGGTTGCTCTAACATTATGATTATCGTCCGTTCCAAAGATTTGTTCGATTTTGACTTTTCTTCAGAGTTTCTAAAGATCAATCAGGCGGCCTTTAATTTCTTTATCCTCAACCTTTATCCTCCTCCTTTATCTTCAACGTATTTCTTTAATCGATTGTAATGAACCTTTTCCAGTCTGTTACCATTTTTAATAGTAGTCGTTTGCTCACTGGATAAATTCACAACTACATAAGGACCTCTCCATGTACTTTGCAGTTTTTGGCCTACTCCTGTTGGAATGGATTGTTGATTGAATGGATTTTGTTTGGCATTATCATGAAGATTTTTTAAGATTCGTTTCATTTCAGAGCAGTAATCTTCATAACTTACTTCTGAGTCTGTAGATGTGGAAAATGAAGTTGGTATTCTTGCATTTCGTCCATATAAAAGTTCGAACGGGGTATGATTTGTCGAACCATTGTTCGTTGTATTATACTAGAATGTAAAGTAGTTGATGTGTTGGTCCCATAATTTTGTGTTACCCCCTACAAATTGTCGCAAATACATTTTTAATTCTCGATTTGATCGTTCGAGCAGATTTGCTTGAGGATGGTATGCGCTGATATTATTTTTTTTAATTTTGAGAATTTTGCGAGCGTGTTAGAAAACCTTTCTCAAAAAATTTGTTCCCTGATCTGTAACAAGTTCCAATGGGGTGCCAAATTTGCAGCACCAATTTTCCACAAATGTTTTGGATACTGTCTCCGCTTCTTGATTATTCATTGGAGCCACCACTAAAAACCGAGTAAGATCGTCTTGCATAACTAGACAATATTTGTTACCCCAATCTGTTTCCGGGAGTACTACAATATCCATAAATAATTTTTAAAACGGTTCAGAAGCCGTTGTTGTTATTTTTATTGGAATTTTATTAGTTTTGCAAATTTTGTTCTTCTGGCAGGAATCGCATTGTCTCACATAATTTTCGACGTCCCGTTTCATATTTTTCCATGCAAAAATAAGTCCAACTCGCTTGCGCATCCTTCGGGCACCAACGTGTCCGCCCAATGGAGCATCATGAAATTCGCAAAGAATAATTTCAATTTCGTCATTATTCACATGAATGCGTTCTGTATCCGCATTGTATAAGGTAAAAGCTGTTTGATGCTTCATTGCAAAAAATTGGATCATTTCTAAAATTTCAAACTGCTTGATTTTCCGAAATGAAGTTATATGAATTTTGCTGATATGATGAAGCAACTAAATCAATATTTTTATTTAGACATTTGTAAAACTTATTTAAAAAAAAAATTTCTGTTTATTAATGAGTTGGTCTTGCCTTCAACCACTATTCCAAATATTTTACTTTCGGGGATTGATATCACCCCGCCTTCAGAATAATCTCTGATCCCATGGGGCAAACTAATGATCTGAGAAATTTCATTAAACGCTGATTTACTGTTTAAAATAACTAAAGTACATTCAACAGTATCAACTATTCGAAGCATGCTATTTGAAACTTCATTGTCGTTGAGTAGGTCAGTTGACTCGATCATATGATTACTAATTGGGTCAGTGCTACTGTCCAAGCTACTAGGGTTTTGGATAGTCGTTGCTTTTTCTGCATTATGCAATTCAGCATTATATGCTTCAAGCGCAACCCGGTCATCGCCTTTGCTGTGAAGGATATCCTCTTTCATCGTTTGGTTGTTTGGTTTTAATACGCCGTATGGCTGTTCTACCGAGTTTTCTTCGTCCAGTTTTCTTTGTTGTTTGCGCGTAATGACTGCAACTAATTGTGGGCAATGTACAGCGTTTCATCTTATTGATTATTTCCAATATTGGGCAGGCGAGATAAGAAGTCAGCCACGATGTTTTCTTTCCCCTTTTTGAACCTAATCTCACATTCGAGACCATGTAATTTGAGACGAAGTCTTGTCAATGTTGATGATGTCTCTTTTAATCTCCAGATCGAGACCAATGGTCTATGATCTGTGTAAATAATAAAACGTTGGTTGAAAATATAATGTCGGAAATATTTCGTCGGACCATACGATCGCAAGTAGTTCTTTTTCGATGGTATGATAACGGATTTCTGCACCGATAAGTGCTCTGCTCGCAAAAGCGATTGGTCTGTCCATCGTTTTTTCATTTGATAAAACTGAACCAATAGCATGGTTACTAGCATCGGTTGTGATGACGAATGTATCTTTAAAATTTGGCCTGACTAAGAGTGGTTCAGATGTCAGATACAGTCTTAGTTCGTTGAATGATTGTTCACATTCTTTGGTCCAAATAAATTTGTGACCTTTTTTCAACAGGTCATTCAGGGGTTTTCTAAGTTTAGCTATATTGGGAATGAACTTCCCGTAGAAGTTTACTGAACCCAAAAATGAAACATCCTTCACTGTTTGTGGTTGTTTCATATTCTTGATACATAAAAAATCAGTGTACTAGCAAACGGTTAAGTTGGTTCCTCCCGCGCTCTGTTGCTTTGGTGATATTTAGTCATTCTTCTTTCACAAAACCAGTTATTTTTTTTCTCTCGAAAGTGTTTCCACTGCAGTCAGTTGTGGTCGAGTTTGTAACGTAGGACTACGTTTCTCTTTTCTATACTGGGTGTCATTTCAAAATTTTGAAAAATGTGAGCGTTACGCAAAAGTGAAAGGTTATTTAATGCTAATTACTCTCGTTTGACTGAACAGAACTACTTCATTTATACATCATTTGATCAGAAAACAAATACTTTGGATTCAAATTTCATATAAGTGCTATTATTATAAGTAGTTCAATTTTTTACTTAAAAATGACCTTCTTTTGCTCCCATACAAATCTGCATAGGAACAAGTTGAAAATATGGTTTTTCCTTTTCGGGTCCTCAAAAACGGGTAACAAATAGTTTAAATTATCGTCTTCTCTTTATTTCACTCAGTTTCATTCCATGTTTAATACAGCAATAGCCACACCCCTCAGCTGCAAAATTATTTTGCTTTGTTGCCGCTGTCTGGTTTTATAACTGAATCCCGTCCCCTCTTATGGAATTTGCTTCGTACTGCATTCTCGTGCCTCTCTTCTTTGTAGGCAACGCTATCAACACCAATATAAAGCACACGATTTTATTTTTTTTCGTCGGCCTGTTTCCTCACATGGTGACAATCACCGACGCCAGGAAGGCGACTCCACCACCTGGACCCTACCTATCGACTCATGAATATGAGCCGGGACCAACGGCTTCACTTCTCTTCCGAAGGAAGACGTCACCAGATTTTTTCGCCTCAGAAAAACCACCGACGTCGACTGGGATTGACCCACTGGGGTGCCAAGTAGCAGTCACGCTTACCACCACACCACCGACACCGGCTCCAAAGCACGCCAGGAGTTTCCCCACTCGACGTATTGCCGTGGCAATGGGTCGTAAAAATCGATAATCCGCGCGGGTGACAGCCGCTTCAAAAGCCTTACCGGAGCCGAGCACCTCCAAGCGGAATACGATTAATAATCTACTATCCGGATTGAATACAGCACATGATGGTGTCCTGGCCAAATAAACAGAAAATATAAAATAATTTCTAACGCGTATAAAAACTGTCGTCCTTTTCAGGACGATCAATTAAATTTTACATTAAAAGAGTTTGTGTTTAAGTGAAATGTTCGTGATTTATTCTAAAAAACTTTGGAATATTCTCAAAAATATTACATTTTGGAATGTTTGAGGCATTCAGTCGAGAGTAGTGAATTCGACAAAGATTTTCCATTTAACCCAAACTGAAATATTTTTTCATTAAACTGAACTGAAAAAGTAATGGCTCGATTTGCAGAAAATTTCATAAGAAGGGACTGGTCAAAGCAAAATAATAAAAACATTTTAATATTAATCAACCATATATGTAATAATATATACAAATTATATGATAGCATTATTACTATACACCATCGTGGTCCTACGTGATCTTTGCGATTATATCCCAGCTATAATCCACCTCTAATTTTTTTTATGAAGAAGAAAAGTTCAGTGCAGAAAAGCAGTGCAATAACGATTTGCAATTAATTGCAAAAAATAAAGCAGTGCTTGAAAATATCATATTCAATTCTCATAATGCACCTTGACTGAGACAACATATTATTCATCACTTACTGTTCCTAGCGAACATGAAGTAAACACAAATTTGCCTTCATGAATCTCTAGTGCAAGGTGAATCAACTTGTTTTGAGTTGCTTTACTTTCATCATTCATTCGTTCCAGAAAGCAGTGAATGTAAATAAGCGCAAACAACTCATTGAATCTCAACGTTCTACCGTGACGAAGAACGATCAGTCCTTCATTTGAAGAATCAATGAATTGGAAGCCCCTACGTATTTGGTTTGCACGTATTTTCAGCCACTTCTCGAATCGGTCCTGCAAAATGCCTTTTTTCGATCTCGAACCACAAACTCTGTAGCAATTTCGGCCATAGATCACTTGCTACAGCTCCGCCTATTGGCTTCCTTTGCCTTCAGTCATGTTCGGGAATATCTGAAAAAAAATCCTGTGGCATAAAAAATCACTCACGAACGCGAAGATGAATGACTGGTTACCAGAACATTCAGTCAAGCAACCAAAATCTCTTGACGCTTGAATAGCCAGATATGCGCTTTGCTGTAGTGTGAATAAGTTGTGTGGAACACAGGGACAACGGAATGACTGAGCACAGCAAAATAAGTCGACACGAATCTATTGCGTGACTGATAGAACGAAATGAAGATAGAGAAAATTGTGCACACTGAATATTTTTTTTACTCATCGTTCACAACGGGTGTTAATTTTTTCGAGCTCTGGTGACAAGCCATTTTGCTTTGTATCTCCGCGTGCTTACACTCAAAAAAATCGAAGTTGTTTTCAGATGAAGTGTAAGAAAAAAGGGGAATGGGGAATATTGGAATGAAAATTTGTAAAGGGGAGAGTATAGTATAATGAAAATGGGAAAATAAAAATTGGAGGGGTGGGGGGGGGGTGGGGGGGGGTGAGGGTAAAAGGTGGAAGGGGGGGGGGGAAAATGTGTAAGGATATGAAAATAAGGGGAAGATGGAATGTAAAATTATTTGGGGGGGTAGTGAATGTAGGAAGAAGTGTGTATGAGGGTGGGAGGGGGGGGGGGGGTTTTTGGTTTGGGGAGGTATTGTGGTACGCATACCAGCAGTCCACCTAGTGTTAGCGTTCATCCGTTCATCTGCCATCCACCACCGACCATCGTATCACACTCGTTGTGCTTCAGTCCTCACCGGTATAAGCGGCCACACACGTTCGTCGCCCGGCAGCAGCAGATCAGCAATGCATAAAAGATAAGTTTTTTATTACTCTTTCTCTTCTGAATACATTTAAAATAGTTGTTGTTAGCTTAAGTAATTTGTGTTGTATCTGTGTCTGTGTGTGTGTGTGTGTTTTTTTAAATTAATTGCCTCAGTGGTTGAGCGTCATAAGCTCCCACGAACAAGCCATGGATGGTTTGTCGGAAGACGAACCATCTATGGCGCGAAATGATGAGGTAACTCATAAAGTTACCCGATCACGTGCTTATCCAGATGGTTCAGCTGGTCCATGGGTTGTTTATTTTCAGCCCAAATCGAAACCTCTGAATGTTTGTCAGATTTCTGATGATCTGACGAAGCAATTCCCGGCAGTGACCGAGATAATCAAAGTGAGACCCAATAAACTTCGGGTCGCTGTGTTCAACCTCAAGCAAGCTAACGAGATTGCTGTCTCTCAGCTTTTTACACTCGAGTATCGGGTGTATATCCCAGCTCGGGGTATTGAAATCGAAGGTGTGGTCACCGAAACGAGTTTGACCCCTGAGATTCTGCTGAAACAGGCGGTTGGTCGGTTCAAGAACCCTCTGCTTTCTCCAGTGAAGATACTGGATGTGCGAAAATTAGGCACAGTATCGATCACTAAGGGTGAAAAGAAGTTTACACAAGTACCTCGAAATTTCTGACCCTCTTAAAAGCATTGTTCTGGCAATACTTCCCAGTGTGAAAACTTTTTTGAAGCAATTGACAATAAAGTTGCCCCTCCTTGCAGCAATCATTTCGTTCGATGGATAATTTTCCAAATGAGGTCGGGGATTTGATCACTGTTCTACAGTGGAATTGTCGAAGTCTTGTTCCTAAATTGGAATCTTTTAAATTTTTAGCTCCCAATACCGGTTGTGATGCATTCGCTCTTTGTGAAACATGGCTCTCTTCCGAAATCGATCTTCCGTTTCATGATTTCAATATTATTCGTATTCTATAGAGTGAATTTTCCTCAAACTCCAGGTATTGAAGTTGCCTATCATAATTGAAACCATTGTAAATTGGTGGCTGTCATTTCTTTAGCAGTTTCTTTCAAAGCGGTCGCTGTAATTTCCGTTATATTCGTCATTCCCAGAAAACCGATCTCACTCGTTTCTTCGGTAGTTGTTATTTTGATTGCTATTGGAGTACCTGTAATCGTTCTGTCCTCCAAAGTTGTTGTTACACGGGAAGTTGTTTGAATATCCCCCTTGATACCCTTGATTCCTATCGCTAGCTCCAGAGTTGAACGCTCTGTTTCTCTGGTAACCGTTGTTACCTCTGTGATTGTAATCATTTTGTTGCCTATAGTGTTTTGTTTCTTGAGATTTTTGTCTATGAGATTCGGCAATGTGACAATCCTGCAATCTCTTTTCGATGTGTTCTATCTGTTCCACATCGATGCACTCTTCATCTAAATAATCCATTAAATCTTCTAAGGTCTCACCCTTATGAGATTTTGCTAAAGTTTTTTAAGCTTCTATTTTTGAGACCGCCCCGAAAATGAAGCTTTAGATTTCTTTGCGCATATGTTCCAACGTCATCTATTTCACGGTCGTTGTTTTTCTCTTATTCGTCGATATGTGCTTTTAATACCAACGTTCGGTCTTTGTAACTTTGGAAAGTCTCATTGGAACCTTGTAAAGTAGTTGATGTGTTGGTCCCATAATGTTGTGTTACCCCCTACAAATTGTCGCAAATACATTTTTAATTCTCGATTTGATCGTTCGACCAGATTTGCTTGAGGATGGTATGCGCTGATATTAATTTTTTTAATTTTGAGAATTTTGCGAGCGTGTTAGAAAACCTTGCTCATAAAATTTGTTCCCTGATCTGTAACAAGTTCCAATGGGGTGCCAAATTTGCAGCACCAATTTTCCACAAATGTTTTGGATACTGTCTCCGCTTCTTGATTATTCATTGGAGCCACCACTAAAAACCGAGTAAGATCGTCTTGCATAATTAGACAATATTTGTTACCCCAATCTGTTTCCGGGAGTACTACAATATCCATAAATAATTTTTCAAACGGTTCAGAAGCCGTTGTTGTTATTTTTATTGGAATTTTATTAGTTTTGCAAATTTTGTTCTTCTGGCAGGAATCGCATTGTCTCACATAATTTTCGACGTCCCGTTTCATATTTTTCCATGCAAAAATAAGTCCAACTCGCTTGCGCATCCTTCGGGCACCAACGTGTCCGCCCAATGGAGCATCATGAAATTCGCAAAGAATAATTTCAATTTCGTCATTATTCACATGAATGCGTTCTGTATCCGCATTGTATAAGGTAAAAGCTGTTTGATGCTTCATTGCAAAAAATTGGATCATTTCTAAAATTTCAAACTGCTTGATTTTCCGAAATGAAGTTATATGAATTTTGCTGATATGATGAAGCAACTAAATCAATATTATACGATCGCAAGTAGTTCTTTTTCGATGGTATGATAACGGATTTCTGCACCGATAAGTGCTCTGCTCGTAAAAGCGATTGGTCTGTCCATCGTTTTTTCATTTGATAAAACTGAACCAATACCATGGTTACTAGCATCGGTTGTGATGACGAATGTATCTTTAAAATTTGGCCTGACTAAAATTAGTTCAGATGTCAGATACAGTCTTAGTTCGTTGAATGATTGTTCACATTCTTTGGTCCTTGTAAATTTGTGACCCTTTTTTCAACTTGGTCGTTAGGGGGTTTTCTAAGTTTAGCTATCGTGGGAATGAACTTCCCGTAGAAGAAGACTGAACCCAAAAATGAAAAAACATCCTTCACTGTTTGTGGTTGTTTCATATTTCTTGTCCCTTTAAAAATCAGTGTACTGGTAAACGGTTAAAGTTGGTTTTCCTCCCGCTCTCTGTTGCTTTGGTGATATTTAGTCATTCTTCTTTCACAAAACCAGTTATTTTTTTTCTCTCGAAAGTGTTTCCACTGCAGTCAGTTGTGGTCGAGTTTGTAACGTGGGATTCTACGTTTCTCTTTTTCTATACTGGGTGTCATTTCAAAATTTTGAAAAATGTGAGCGTTACGCAAAAGTGAAAGGTTATTTAATGCTAATTACTCTCGTTTGACTGAACAGAACTACTTCATTTATACATCATTTGATCAGAAAACAAATACTTTGGATTCAAATTTCATATAAGTGCTATTATTATAAGTAGTTCAATTTTTTTTTTTTTTTTTTTTTTTTTTTTTTTTTTACTTAAAAATGACCTTCTTTTGCTCCCATACAAATCTGCATAGGAACAAGTTGAAAATATGGTTTTTCCTTTTCGGGTCCTCAAAAACGGGTAACAAATAGTTTAAATTATCGTCTTCTCTTTATTTCACTCAGTTTCATTCCATGTTTAATACAGCAATAGCCACACCCCTCAGCTGCAAAATTATTTTGCTTTGTTGCCGCTGTCTGGTTTTATAACTGAATCCCGTCCCCTCTTATGGAATTTGCTTCGTACTGCATTCTCGTGCCTCTCTTCTTTGTAGGCAACGCTATCAACACCAATATAAAGCACACGATTTTATTTTTTTCGTCGGCCTGTTTCCTCACATGGTGACAATCACCGACGCCAGGAAGGCGACTCCACCACCTGGACCCTACCTATCGACTCATGAATATGAGCCGGGACCAACGGCTTCACTTCTCTTCCGAAGGAAGACGTCACCAGATTTTTTCGCCTCAGAAAAACCACCGACGTCGACTGGGATTGACCCACTGGGGTGCCAAGTAGCAGTCACGCTTACCACCACACCACCGACACCGGCTCCAAAGCACGCCAGGAGTTTCCCCACTCGACGTATTGCCGTGGCAATGGGTCGTAAAAATCGATAATCCGCGCGGGTGACAGCCGCTTCAAAAGCCTTACCGGAGCCGAGCACCTCCAAGCGGAATACGATTAATAATCTACTATCCGGATTGAATACAGCACATGATGGTGTCCTGGCCAAATAAACAGAAAATATAAAATAATTTCTAACGCGTATAAAAAACTGTCGTCCTTTTCAGGACGATCAATTAAATTTTACATTAAAAGAGTTTGTGTTTAAGTGAAATGTTCGTGATTTATTCTAAAAAACTTTGGAATATTCTCAAAAATATTACATTTTGGAATGTTTGAGGCATTCAGTCGAGAGTAGTGAATTCGACAAAGATTTTCCATTTAACCCAAACTGAAATATTTTTTCATTAAACTGAACTGAAAAAGTAATGGCTCGATTTGCAGAAAATTTCATAAGAAGGGACTGGTCAAAGCAAAATAATAAAAACATTTTAATATTAATCAACCATATATGTAATGATATATACAAATTATATGATAGCATTATTACTATACACCATCGTGGTCCTACGTGATCTTTGCGATTATATCCCAGCTATAATCCACCTCTAATTTTTTTTATGAAGAAGAAAAGTTCAGTGCAGAAAAGCAGTGCAATAACGATTTGCAATTAATTGCAAAAAATAAAGCAGTGCTTGAAAATATCATATTCAATTCTCATAATGCACCTTGACTGAGACAACATATTATTCATCACTTACTGTTCCTAGCGAACATGAAGTAAACACAAATTTGCCTTCATGAATCTCTAGTGCAAGGTGAATCAACTTGTTTTGAGTTGCTTTACTTTCATCATTCATTCGTTCCAGAAAGCAGTGAATGTAAATAAGCGCAAACAACTCATTGAATCTCAACGTTCTACCGTGACGAAGAACGATCAGTCCTTCATTTGAAGAATCAATGAATTGGAAGCCCCTACGTATTTGGTTTGCACGTATTTTCAGCCACTTCTCGAATCGGTCCTGCAAAATGCCTTTTTTCGATCTCGAACCACAAACTCTGTAGCAATTTCGGCCATAGATCACTTGCTACAGCTCCGCCTATTGGCTTCCTTTGCCTTCAGTCATGTTCGGGAATATCTGAAAAAAAATCCTGTGGCAAAAAAAATCACTCACGAACGCGAAGATGAATGACTGGTTACCAGAACATTCAGTCAAGCAACCAAAATCTCTTGACGCTTGAATAGCCAGATATGCGCTTTGCTGTAGTGTGAATAAGTTGTGTGGAACACAGGGACAACGGAATGACTGAGCACAGCAAAATAAGTCGACACGAATCTATTGCGTGACTGATAGAACGAAATGAAGATAGAGAAAATTGTGCACACTGAATATTTTTTTTACTCATCGTTCACAACGGGTGTTAATTTTTTCGAGCTCTGGACAAGCCATTTTGCTTCGTATCTCCGCGTGCTTACGCATACCAGCAGTCCACCTAGTGTTAGCGTTCATCCGTTCATCTGCCATCCACCACCGACCATCGTATCACACTCGTTGTGCTTCAGTCCTCACCGGTATAAGCGGCCACACACGTTCGTCGCCCGGCAGCAGCAGATCAGCAATGCATAAAAGATAAGTTTTTTATTACTCTTTCTCTTCTGAATACATTTAGAATAGTTGTTGTTAGCTTAAGTAATTTGTGTTGTATCTGTGTCTGTGTGTGTGTGTGTTTTTTTTTAAATTAATTGCCTCAGTGGTTGAGCGTCATAAGCTCCCACGAACGAGCCATGGATGGTTTGTCGGAAGACGAACCATCTATGGCGCGAAATGATGAGGTAACTCATAAAGTTACCCGATCACGTGCTTATCCAGATGGTTCAGCTGGTCCATGGGTTGTTTATTTTCAGCCCAAATCGAAACCTCTGAATGTTTGTCAGATTTCTGATGATCTGACGAAGCAATTCCCGGCAGTGACCGAGATAATCAAAGTGAGACCCAATAAACTTCGGGTCGCTGTGTTCAACCTCAAGCAAGCTAACGAGATTGCTGTCTCTCAGCTTTTTACACTCGAGTATCGGGTGTATATCCCAGCTCGGGGTATTGAAATCGAAGGTGTGGTCACCGAAACGAGTTTGACCCCTGAGATTCTGCTGAAACAGGCGGTTGGTCGGTTCAAGAACCCTCTGCTTTCTCCAGTGAAGATACTGGATGTGCGAAAATTAGGCACAGTATCGATCACTAAGGGTGAAAAGAAGTTTACACAAGTACCTCGAAATTTCTGACCCTCTTAAAAGCATTGTTCTGGCAATGCTTCCCAGTGTGAAAACTTTTTTGAAGCAATTGACAATAAAGTTGCCCCTCCTTGCAGCAATCATTTCGTTCGATGGATAATTTTCCAAATGAGGTCGGGGATTTAATCACTGTTCTACAGTGGAATTGTCGAAGTCTTGTTCCTAAATTGGAATCTTTTAAATTTTTAGCTCCCAATACCGGTTGTGATGCATTCGCTCTTTGTGAAACATGGCTCTCTTCCGAAATCGATCTTCCGTTTCATGATTTCAATATTATTCGTATTCTATAGAGTGAATTTTCCTCAAACTCCAGGTATTGAAGTTGCCTATCATAATTGAAACCATTGTAAATTGGTGGCTGTCATTTCTTTAGCAGTTTCTTTCAAAGCGGTCGCTGTAATTTCCGTTATATTCGTCATTCCCAGAAAACCGATCTCGCTCGTTTCTTCGGTAGTTGTTATTTTGATTGCTATTGGAGTACCTGTAATCGTTCTGTCCTCCAAAGTTGTTGTTACACGGGAAGTTGTTTGAATATCCCCCTTGATACCCTTGATTCCTATCGCTAGCTCCAGAGTTGAACGCTCTGTTTCTCTGGTAACCGTTGTTACCTCTGTGATTGTAATCATTTTGTTGCCTATAGTGTTTTGTTTCTTGGGTTTTTGTCTATGAGATTCGGCAATGTGACAATCCTGCAATCTCTTTTCGATGTGTTCTATCTGTTCCACATCGATGCACTCTTCATCTAAATAATCCATTAAATCTTCTAAGGTCTCACCCTTATGAGATTTTGCTAAAGTTTTTTAAGCTTCTATTTTTGAGACCACCCCGAAAATGAAGCTTTAGATTTCTTTGCGCATATGTTCCAACGTCATCTATTTCACGGTCGTTGTTTTTCTCATATTCGTCGATATGTGCTTTTAATACCAACGTTCGGTCTTTGTAACTTTGGAAAGTCTCATTGGAACCTTGTAAAGTAGTTGATGTGTTGGTCCCATAATGTTGTGTTACCCCCTACAAATTGTCGCAAATACATTTTTAATTCTCGATTTGATCGTTCGACCAGATTTGCTTGAGGATGGTATGCGCTGATATTATATTTTTTTAATTTTGAGAATTTTGCGAGCGTGTTAGAAAACTTTGCTCATAAAATTTGTTCCCTGATCTGTAACAAGTTCCAATGGGGTGCCAAATTTGCAGCACCAATTTTCCACAAATGTTTTGGATACTGTCTCCGCTTCTTGATTATTCATTGGAGCCACCACTAAAAACCGAGTAAGGTCGTCTTGCATAACTAGACAATATTTGTTACCCCAATCTGTTTCCGGGAGTACTACAATATCCATAAATAATTTTTCAAACGGTTCAGAAGCCGTTGTTGTTATTTTTATTGGAATTTTATTAGTTTTGCAAATTTTGTTCTTCTGGCAGGAATCGCATTGTCTCACATAATTTTCGACGTCCCGTTTCATATTTTTCCATGCAAAAATAAGTCCAACTCGCTTGCGCATCCTTCGGGCACCAACGTGTCCGCCCAATGGAGCATCATGAAATTCGCAAAGAATAATTTCAATTTCGTCATTATTCACATGAATGCGTTCTGTATCCGCATTGTATAAGGTAAAAGCTGTTTGATGCTTCATTGCAAAAAATTGGATCATTTCTAAAATTTCAAACTGCTTGATTTTCCGAAATGAAGTTATATGAATTTTGCTGATATGATGAAGCAACTAAATCAATATTTTTATTTAGACATTTGTAAAACTTATTAAAAAAAAAAATTCTGTTTATTAATGAGTTGGTCTTGCCTTCAACCACTATTCCAAATATTTTACTTTCGGGGATTGATATCACCCCGCCTTCAGAATAATCTTTGATCCCATGGGGCAAACTAATGATCTGAGAAATTTCATTAAACGCTGATTTACTGTTTAAAATAACTAAAGTACATTCAACAGTATCATCTTTCGCAAGTTTTGAAATTTTCAAATGATCAACATCAATTTGCATTTGCTTGGGACATCTTTACGTATTCATCAAATGTGGCGGCCATAATGGATTCCTTAATATCGTTGCTCACTTCATCACTACTCATATCTATTCGAAGCATGCTATTTGAAACTTCATTGTCGTTGAGTAGGTCAGTTGACTCGATCATATGATTACTAATTGGGTCAGTGCTACTGTCCAAGCTACTAAGGTTTTGGATAGTCGTTGCTTTTTCTGCATTATGCAATTCAGCATTATATGCTTCAAGCGCAACCCGGTCATCGCCTTTGCTGTGAAGGATATCCTCTTTCATCGTTTGGTTGTTTGGTTTTAATACGCCGTATGGCTGTTCTACCGATTTTTCTTCGCCAAGTTTTCTTTGTTGTTTGCGCGTAATGACTGCAACTAATTGTGGGCAATGTACAGCGTTTCATCTTATTGATTATTTCCAATATTGGGCAGGCGAGATAAGAAGTCAGCCACGATGTTTTCTTTCCCCTTTTTGAACCTAATCTCACATTCGAGACCTTGTAATTTGAGGCGAAGTCTTGTCAATGTTGATGATGTCTCTTTTAATCTCCAGATCGAGATTTGTGTAAATAATAAAACGTTGGTTGAAAATATAATGTCGGAAATATTTCGTCGGACCATACGATCGCAAGTAGTTCTTTTTCGATGGTATGATAACGGATTTCTGCACCGATAAGTGCTCTGCTCGCAAAAGCGATTGGTCTGTCCATCGTTTTTTCATTTGATAAAACTGAACCAATAGCATGGTTACTAGCATCGGTTGTGATGACGAATGTATTTTTTAAATTTGGGCTGGGTTGGGGTGGGTTCGATGTCAGGTACCGTCTTTGTTCGGTTGATTGTTGTTTTTCTTTTTTGGTTCAAAAAAATTTGTGACCTTTTTTCAACAGGTCATTCAGGGGTTTTCTAAGTTTAGCTATATTGGGAATGAACTTCCCGTAGAAGTTTACTGAACCCAAAAATGATCGAACATCCTTCACTGTTTGTGGTTGTTTCATATTCTTGATACATAAAAAATCAGTGTACTAGCAAACGGTTAAGTTGGTTCCTCCCGCGCTCTGTTGCTTTGGTGATATTTAGTCATTCTTCTTTCACAAAACCAGTTATTTTTTTTCTCTCGAAAGTGTTTCCACTGCAGTCAGTTGTTGTCGAGTTTTTTTTTATGAAGAAGAAAAGTTCAGTGCCATTGCACAGCTTTTCAATAACGATTTGCAATTAATTGCAAAATTGACCAGCCATTTTGCTTCGTATCTCCGCGTGCTTACGCATACCAGCAGTCCACCTAGTGTTAGCGTTCATCCGTTCATCTGCCATCCACCACCGACCATCGTATCACACTCGTTGTGCTTCACTTCTCACCGGTATAAGCGGCCACACACGTTCGTCGCCCGGCAGCAGCAGATCAGCAATACATAGAAGATAAGTTTTTTTTATTACTCTTTCTCTTCTGAATACATTTAGAATAGTTGTTGTTAGCTTAAGTAATTTGTGTTGTATCTGTGTCTGTGTGTGTGTGTGTTTTTTTAAAAATAAATTGCCTCAGTGGTTGAGCGTCATAAGCTCCCACGAACGAGCCATGGATGGTTTGTCGGAAGACGAACCATCTATGGCGCGAAATGATGAGGTAACTCATAAAGTTACCCGATCACGTGCTTATCCAGATGGGTCAGCTGTTCCATGGGTTGTTTATTTTCAGCCCAAATCGAAACCTCTGAATGTTTGTCAGATTTCTGATGATCTGACGAAGCAATTCTCGGCAGTGACCGAGATAATCAAAGTGAGACCCAATAAACTTCGGGTCGTTGTGTTCAACCTCAAGCAAGCTAACGAGATTGCTGTCTCTCAGCGTTTTACACTCGAGTATCGGGTGTATATCCCAGCTCGGGGTATTGAAATCGAAGGTGTGGTCACCGAAACGAGTTTGACCCCTGAGATTCTGCTGAAACAGGCAGTTGGTCGGTTCAAGAACCCTCTGCTTTCTCCAGTGAAGATACTGGATGTGCGAAAATTAGGCACAGTATCGATCACTAAGGGTGGAAAAAAGTTTACACCGTCAGACTCGTTTCGTGTGACCTTCTCTGGTTCAGCCCTCCCTCAATACGTCGAGTTGGGAAAACTTTGACTACCTGTGCGGTTGTTTGTACCTCGGGTCATGATCTGCCAAAAATGCCAGCAGATGGGACATACGACCTCCCATTGCGGCAATAAGGCACGCTGCTCCAACTGCGGGGAGAAACATGAGGATGGTGCCTGCGCAGACAGCACCAAAGTGCGCTTTCTGTAAGGGTTCTCCTCCTCATGCTCTCTTGTCGTGCCCGGCGTACAAACAACGCGAGGAAAAATTAGAACGCTCGCTTAAACAGCGTTCCAGGCAATCTTTCGCCGAAATGTTGAAAAAAGCCTCACCATCGCCCGATGCCAATACAAATCCCTTTGCTCCTCTGTTAGATGACGAGTCTGACTTTGATTTGGCTGAAGAGGGAACATCGTTCAGTTTTCCGGAAGGTGCATCACGGAAGCGAAGAAGCGTCCGCCCACAGAAAGTTGCTGAGCCGGAGCCCAAAACCAGCTTGCCCATTTCAAGGAGAGATGGAAAAAAGGAAAATCCAATTCCTCCTGGTTTCCTTAGTACTAACTACACCCAGGATTTTCCATATCTTCCGGGGACATCCAAAACCCCTGATGCCCCGCTTTCAAGAACAGAAGCCCCTTCCTCGACTGGGCTGTTCTCATTTGATGACATTGTCGAAGGTATCTTCAAGTACCTCGAAATTTCTGACCCTCTTAAAAGCATTGTTCTAGCAATGCTTCCCAGTGTGAAAACTTTTTTGAAGCAATTGACAATAAAGTGGCCCCTCCTTGCAGCTATCATTTCGTTCGATGGATAATTTTCCAAATCAGATCGGGGATTTGATCACTGTTCTATAGTGGAATTGTCGAAGTTTGATTCCTAAATTGGAATCTTTTAAATTTTTAGCTCACAATACCGGTTGTGATGCATTCGCTCTTTATGAAACATGGCTCTCTTCCGAAATCGATCTTCCGTTTCATGATTTCAATATTATTCGTCTTGATCGTGAGGATTTACGTGGAGGAGTAGTTCTTTTGGGGATCAAAAAGTTCTACTCCTTCTATAGAGTGAATTTTCCTCCTATTCCAGGTATTGAAGTTGTCGCATGTCAGGCTGTTATTAAAAATAAAAGCCTTTGCATTGCTTCCGTTTAAATTCCTCCTAGAGCCTCAATAAACCGAAAACAACTTTCAGATATGTGTTCGGTTCTTCCTGCTCCGCGGTTGATCATGGGTGATTTTAACTCTCAAACTCAAACTTTGTTCGAATTCATTATCGTTGGATTGCACATGGGATGTGATTCAAGATCCCCACGGTAGTGATCACTTGCCCATAAAAATTTCGATTGCCACCGGGTTCAATCCGTCGGAATCCATCAACGTCGCGTATGATCTTACTCGTCACATCGATTGGACAAAGTTCAGGACAGCAGTAGATGAAGCCGTAACGACGGTAGAAGGGTTTTCACCGCTGGAAGAATATAACTTCCCTTCCAACCTGATCTTAGACAGCGCGCTTCAAGCTCAAACTCGACCAGTTCCAGGAACGTCATTTCGTTGGAAACCTCCTTCTCCATGGTGGGATCAGCAATGCACTGAGGTTTACCGTAAAAAGTCCGACGCGTTTAAAATTTCCGTAGAAGTGGAACACCTGAGCACTTCGAAGTATACACGGCCCTTGAACGCGAACTTAAGAGCCTCGTCAAGGCCAAGAAACGCGGTTACTGGCGAAGATTCGTGGACGGGCTATCACGCGAGACGTCGATGAGTACTCTTTGGAATACGGCGCGAAGACTGCGTAACCGAACTACGAACAACGAGAGCGAGGAGTACTCGAACCAATGGATCCTTAAGTTCGCCCGAAAAGTTTGTCCAGATTCTGTGCCGGCACGGTTGATTCCCCGTGAAACCACGAATTCGATAGTTGAGATTAGATTACCCTTTTCAATGGTAGAACTCTCTTTCGCACTCCTTTCGTGTGGCAATACGGCTACAGGGGCTGATAGGATCAAGTTCAACTTGCTTAAAAACCTCCCAGACGTTGCAAAGAGGCGCATGTTGCAATTGTTTAATCAGTTTCTGGAACACAATATTGTACCGGCTGATTGGAGACGGGTGAGAGTTATTGCCATTCAAAAACCTGGTAAACCCGCGTCCGACCACAACTCATATCGACCCATCGCGATGTTATCTTGTATTCGAAAGTTGTTGGAGAAAATGAACCTCTTCCGTCTGGACAAATGGGTTGAGACGAATAACCTGCTTTCAGATAATCAATATGGTTTCCGCAGGGGTAAGGGAACGAACGACTGTCTCGCGTTACTTTCCACGGATATTCAGTTAGATTTTGCTAAAAAAGAGCAAATGGCTTCTGTATTCTTGGATATCAAGGGGGCTTTTGATTCAGTATCTGTTGAAGTTCTTTCAGATAAACTCCACGCTTGTGGCTTTTAACCATTAATGAATAATGTTTTGTACAATTTGCTGTCAGATAAACATATGAGCTTTTCTCATGGAAACTCTACAGCTTCCCGATTTAGCTACATGGGTCTCCCCCAGGGATCATGTTTAAGCCCCCTTTTGTATAATGTTTATGTCAAAGACATTGACTGTCACGGGACCTAATGGGGTCGATCTGCAAGGACCCTTACAGGATACCTTAGACAATTTGTCTACTTGGGCTCTAGAGCTAGGTATCAAATTCTCTACGGAGAAAACTGAGTTGGTAGTTTTTTCTAGAAAGCATAACCCTGCACAACCGAAGCTTCAAATTTGGGGTAAACCGATAACTCATTCCATGTCATTTAAATATCTTGGGGTCTGGTTCGATTCTAAGTGCACCTGGAGATCCCACATCGAGTATCAGAAGCGAAAATGCCGGCAAAGGGTCAGCTTTCTCTGCAAAATTACCGGGACCTGGTGGGGAGCACATCCGCAAGATCTTCTAACGTTGTACCAGACAACGATTTTGTCGGTTATAGAATACGGTAGTTGTTTTCAGTCAGCGGCTCGGTCACACATCATCAAACTGGAACGTATTCAGTATCGGTGTCTTCGTATCGCGTTAGGTTGCATGCACTCGACTTATACCATGAGTCTTGAAGTTTTGGCTGGCATGTTGCCACTCTCGGATCGATTTTCAGAATTATCTCTCCGGCTCCTCACCAGGTGTGAAGTTATGAACCCCCAGGTAATCGAAAATTTTGAGAAGCTTCTCGAGTTGAATCCTCAAACACGCTTCATAACTTTGTACCATTTGTACATAACACAGGATGTCAGCCCTTCACCGAATATTTCAAATCGTGTTTGCTTCTCCGACTTCGATAATACGGTTCACTTTGATTTATCCATGAAGCAGGAGCTTCATGGAATCCCGGAGCATCATCGTCCTATGATTGCTCCGGTAATATTTGCTGCAAAGTTTGGCCAAGTTGATTCCACTAAATCGTTCTTCACTGACGGATCTTTGATAGAGGAGTCAGCAGGCTTTGGTATATTTAATGAAATTTATAGCGCCAATCGTAAACTTCAAGCTCCTTGTTCCGTATATGTCGCTGAATTAGCGGCAATACACTTTACGCTAGAAATGGTTGCCTCACTAACACCGGATCAGTACTTCATATTCACGGATAGTCTCAGTTCTATAGAGGCTATTCGGTCCTTGAGGCCGGTAAAGCACTCCTCGTATTTTCTCATGAAAATACAGGAGCTTCTAAGTGCTTTATCTTCGCGTTATTTTATCATCACCTTTGTATGGGTCTCTTCTCATTGTTCAATTCTGGGCAATGAGAAAGCGGACTCGCTTGCAAAGGTGGGCGCTATAGAAGGCGATATTTATGATCGACAAATCGCCTTCAATGAATTTTTTCCTATTTTTCGTCAACAGTCACTCGTCAGCTGGCAGTATAAATGGAGTAAAGGAGATTTGGGGCGATGGCAACATTCTATCATCCCAAAGGTGTCGAAGAAATCTTGGTTTAGGGGAATGGATGTGGGTCGAGACTTCATTCGTGTCATGTCTCGCCTCATGTCCAATCATTATTCTTTGAACGCTCATTTATACCGTGTTGGGCTGATCGACAGCAATCTCTGTGAATGTGGAAAAGGTTACCAGGACGCAGATCACATTATTTGGTCATATGCCGAGCATCTTTGAGTCAGATCTGAGCTTTATGATTACCTTAGGGCTCGAGGTAGACAACCCAATGTACCGGTTCGAGATATCTTGGCTGTACGTGATCTGGAGCTTATGAAACTAATTTATGTGTTTTTGACTAACATTAGCCTTAGACTGTAGTTAGTTTATGTATCTATACTTTTAGATTTTTTTTATCTGTGTTTGTGAGATTTTTTCTTTCTCAGATTTGTTCAAGTCAAAAGAAAACCAAAAGATGTATAGTTATAAGTTTTTTGACAATTCAGAATTTAAAATAAATGTGTTATGTAAACCATACATAAAATTCCCACCCATCTTCCCTTCCTTAAAATTGTTATTCCTATTAACCTCGAGAGGGCCGCGAGTAATCGGTTCTAACCTTTTAACTTTAGTTTTAAGATAACTGATGTATATAAATATGGAAACTTGGCTCTGTAAAGTTGATTCGATTGAGCCTGTACAAATAAATGATTTAATAAAAAAAAAATTCTTGATACTTTCAATATTCTCTTCAGTCGATCTCATACCTTTTTTGTCAACAATGTGACTTAAATATTTTAACTTTTCTTTCAAAATGTGACATTTTTCAGGTTCCAATTTCAAATTGTACTTGCGAAAAACTTTAAGAAATTGAAATAAATTCCTGTTATTTTCTTCTACATTTTCACCGAAAATAATTACATCATCAAGGCATACAACAATTTTCACATCACCCAGTTCGTATAGAACTGTATTCATTAGTTTTTGACATGTCGATGGACTATTTTTCAATCCCATCGGCATTCTAGTGAACTCGAAGTGCCCTTTGGGAGTTGAGAATGCTGTTTTAGCTGCGTCTTTGGGGTTTATCAGCACTTAATAGAAGCCTGATTTTAAATCTTGAAATTGAACGTTGAAAAGTATTTACTATTACCTATGCTATCCAGTAATTCAGTGATCAATGGGATCGGGTAAACAAATGGCTTTGTTATCATGTTGAGTGATCTGAAATCGACTACTATACGATATTTTATCTTCCCACAAGCATCTGGCTTTTTCGGCACACAAAATACAGGAGCGTTCCAAGGGCTTTTGCTTGGTTTGATTATTCCTTGATTCAGCATTTCATCGATCTGTTCATTGATATGCTGCTTGGTTGCTTCCGGTAACCTGTACTGTCGTTTATAAATCGGCACATTAATTGATGTTTCAATCTCGTGTACCGCTGCATTTGTGTAGGTTAATTTATCTCCTTCAACAAAAAACACATCACTGAAATCACAAATGATGTTTCTAATATTATTTAAATTCTCTGATTTTATGTGATCTAGCTTCACCAGTCCCAACAGTCTGTCATCTCGTTCGTATCCTTTTAAAGTTTTGTATTGTTTGTATTCCACAACATCGCAATCTATATTCGCATCTAAATTTAGCATGGATTTTTTATTCTCAGCGAACCAATCTGCTTCAGATTGATCTGAAAGTGCGTCGTCATATGCGGTTCCGTCATGGAATTCGGTTAACCTGTCAGTTGAGCCAATTTGCGGTTGAATACTGTTGATTGTATGAACGTAGTAATTGTCAGCATTTCTTGATAAATATACTTCTTTCGATTCATTTGCGTCGGTTTGAAATGTAATCGTTTTGAAACCTTTATCAATCGTTGCTACGTATTGTGTTAAGAATTCTATTCCAATAATACCAGGCACAATTAAATCTTGGACCAGATGAACAGTTGCTGGAAAGTTTACCCCATTAATAAGTAAGTCCAACTCCGCAAACCCAAGTGTTGCTTTGCTTCCATTCTCTATTCCTACCAGTGTTATTAAATTTTTGGTGCAGATGGATTTTATTCCTACATTCCATAAATCAAATCGTAGTAAATTAACTGACAAACCTGTGTCTATTAAATATTTCACGTTGTTTGTTGGACTTGCAGTTGATAAATTCATTTAAAAAACTTATCATTTATGCACTCTATTTCTTGCACAATGTCCGATGATTTATTCTTAGTATGATTTGATTTCGAACAATTAGTTGAACTTGAATCGGGTTTAGTTAAAAAAAACCAAACCCAATTTGTCATTAACTCTGGCTAGTTCTTTTCTAAGTATATAAAATGAACATTTTATCGAATTTTTGGGAAATGTATCTCAAAATATTCAATTCCAGTACGTCCAACAAGTTCTAGAACGAAATCATTTGAATTGTTTAGACTGACTTTGCGAGATGAGGAGGGTTATGAAAACCGTCAATTAATCCCTCGAACAATATTTTTGAGTCATAACTTGTTCGTTTTGTACCATTCATTACAAGGCCCCATATTTTTTCTCTTGGGAATGCAAATATTTTTCCATTTAGATGGTCTTTCATTCCATGTGGTAAAGGTACAAAATGTATCAGCTCTTTGTATGCAGATCTACTGTTCACTATAATGAATGATGCTTCAATTTCATCTTCCTGAAGTATTTTATTTGTGAATTTTACATATTCGGGATCTATTTGACATTTCCTGATAGCTTCCTGGAAATCCCCATATGGGTAGTCCTTCCAGAGTTCATATTTTACATCTTCACTAAAATCAATGTTCTCAAGCCCATCCATGTGTGGATTCCAAATCGGTACTTGAGGCTTGCAAAAGTGTTCAAACCTGCCTGACGCATCAAATACAGCTTCCTTACATTCTGAGTATGGACTTATTGAATCTGCTTGTGAAAACTCTGATAAAATTGATTCTGAGTCAATGTTGCTTTCAAACTCGTAATCTTTATATTTTTTTTGAATTACTTATTCAACCCACTCTTAGTATTGTTATAGTACTCTTCTAAATCTCGGCTAACAAGCCCGTGTTTGTTGATTATCGCATCTTTTTGTCTACTCAACTTGAACGTTGTTTCATTTGAAGTTCTTTTCCATCGTTTGTACATGCTCTTTAATAAATTTGTATCCAATTTTGGCAGGGACACCAAATTTTTCAAAAACATAAAATCTGGTTGGAATATTTATCCCTTCTATGGCTTAGTGTAGCCATGTTGTCCCTATAGATGGTACCCGTTCACCTTATACGGTTATCCATACGTGTTTTTCTGTGTCTATTTTTGTTGCACCGACTTTTAAAGCAGTGGCTATGTGAATGAAATTAGAACAGAAACCTGTGTCAAAAAAAATGTATGTATGTATGTATGGTAGCCACCATCCCTTCATGCCCTTGGCTTGGATGCAGCTCCACTTAATAGCAAGATCAAATTGAGCCACCGATCTGAATTCACAATATCGCTGTATGGAGGGCCAAAAACGGAGGGGTGGACCCGTAAGCAGAGACACTCACGCGAAATCCACGGGAAATTAAGAATCTCCTTCCAACGATACGATCCAACAATTCGAATAACCCAATTCGCAATACTTATTAAGCTTTCTACAGGATGGCTTGTTAAGAAGGGCGCGTCACTCTCACTGAAACAGTTGGAGTAGAATTCGCAGCATCACAATCGAATCGGTAGGATAAAGAAAATGATAATGCTCGTTCCCTCCTAGACTCAGGCAGTCAATCAAACCATCGTCCAATTTCAGCTTGAATGATACCCTGATGCTCCCTCCCAACCCAGTATTTATTATATATAATGTACATAATATGTCATAATATGCAATATATGCAGTATGTAATAGAGAAATGAAATATACTATAATATTTAATTAAAATATGCCATGGTTGGAATTTGTCATCCTGTAATTTAAATATGGTTATAAATAAAATAATATGATGAAATAGTTAAAATAGTAATAATAAGCATATGATAATCATATGCAGCTTGGTGCATCTTTACTGCTCAATCAGTGGCAGATGAATATAACTCTGGAATGTGAAGGTCTTATTGCAATTAAATAAAACATAAACCATTTAATTATACATGAATCAAAAAAATATGTATGTATTCATGACATATAGATATACATAATCAGCAGAATTGAAGAGCATTTATTAATTTTAATAAAATTCAATAATTTTAATTCATAGAAAAACACCTTTAGATACTATGAAATAAAATATTTGTACTATCTGGAATCTACTTCCTTGTAACCTTGAAGCAAATGAAATTTAATTATTATTATTAATCTTTTAGTAAATATTTTTAATATGATTATACTTATATATAATGATGATATGATGAAAATAATACGATGTTGTAATAGTAGACACATAAAAATTAAATGCAACTATTTGTCTCTTCTGCTGTGATGTTAGATGATTGAAACTCTGAAATGGCGAAAATTTCCAAAGTGTTATAATGAAGGAAAGTTGATCACCGGGCAGCCAAGCAGAATAGCAAAGAAAATTTAAGCAAACAATTAGCCGAAATAAATTTCATATGATTATGATTACTGCCCACAAACGGAAGCTTAATAAATCTACAAAAAAGAAAAAAAAACCAGAGAGAGAAAAAGAAAAATGAAATTTGAATTCTCCGATAACTTTTGCTTTCTACTGGGCCCATAAATAATTCTTTATATCTGTGCAATAGAAAATGAGAGATCATAAACAATTTTGGTTTTTGAATTTTTAAACTTTTTTGGAAATTTTATTTAGTAGAATTTGTCATATGATCCTTTCTAAAAAAAAAACATTAAAAACCATCCTATCTTTTCAATTACATATCGTGGGTTAGGTGGACTAAAACTTACGACGATGCATAGATGCGAACCTGAAAATAGCTTTAAAAATATTGTGAAGGGATGTTATAATATAAAATGATAGTAACAATTATATTTTTACTGTCTGCATGTCTGTAGACTGATGTCCAGCTGCAGTTGTAGACGCTCTTGCATTATCATTGCCACGAAGGAAAGAAAAAATTTAAAATTATTAAACAACACTTGGGAATTCCATAGATGATCTGAAATTATACACCGTATAAAGAATACTTCCATTTTTTGTGGTAGGGTAAGATTTCAGCATGCTACCTTCCTACATCGCGTTGGTGGGACTGCTTCCTAAGCCGTTGGATGCCAGGACAGACGCTGTATGAGCTGCACCTCCTTGGTGGACAGACGCTCGGAACGCACCTCCTCAATCTAGCTGAAGTCAGAAGGACAACAGTGCCCAGGCTGCACTACCAGCTAAGTACGCAACCCTTAGCTGGCGGCCTTTGTCATCTCTTGACCCGTAGAAGCATGAGGTAGGAACTTGTGAGGACCATAGCAATGTTGCAGGGACGCACGCTCCATCCCAGGTGTCTACTCACCATTTTGCAGCCCTGTTCCACATCGATGCATCGATGCACTCTTCCTCTAAATAATCCATTTAATTCTTCTAAGGTCTCATCCTTATGAGATTTTGCTAAAGTTTTTAAGTTTCTATTTTTGGGACCGCCCAGAAAATGAAGCTTTAGATTTCTTTGCGCATATGTTCCAACGTCATCTATTTCACGGTCGTTGTTTTTCTCATATTCGTCGATATGTGCTTTTAATACCAACGTTCGGTCTTTGTAACTTTGGAAAGTCTCATTGGGACCTTGTTCCAAAGTTTCGACCTTTTGAAATACTTCCTCCAATTTCATATTATCTCCAAACTCTCTTTGAAGATTCTGTTTCACTTCTACCCAAGATTTTGCATTGATCCGCTTGAATTGTACTGCAGCTGGACCTTTCAATTTCGATAAAACTACATACATTAGTTTGGTCTCTGCGGTGTTAACTGGGTTGTTTGGTTCATCAACCCGTCTTTCCGGAAGAGCATTAGCAAAATGCTCAATTTGGAAAATAAACCTGTCTAACTCGGCAGCCGCCCCTCGAAACTCCGGAATGCATTGTATTGCTTTCGTTGTAGGGAAATCGTATGCCATTTTGTCAAGGTAAGATCTATAAATTGGTTCAAATTTTATACTAAAGTTACGCAAGTCTTGTATTATCGCTGCTTTCAAATCGACGTCACTATTTTCACAATCTCTGAAAGTTGATGACAAGAAATTGAGGTCTCGGATTGGACCGGATGTTTCTATTGAATTTTCAATTGGTTTCGTGTTTTCCAGTATTTCTTTGCACTGTTTGTGTTTAAAGAAACAACAATGTCAGTCAGTACTAGCACATCGGTCCCATGCTCGGTCCCAAGTATAATAATACGCTCCTAAGAGCATCCGTATCGGGCGCAACTATCTGGGCGACTAAAATACTAGCGCATTGAGCTGTCATTTTAGTTTAGTCACTCAATCTCACACCGGTCGCTACTATATTTTGTTACCGTGTTCTGTATCGGTTGGTGCCAGGGGGAAAGTCACTCTACCACGTTGTGTTTGTGTTGATCGTGTTTCGGGGTGTTGGAAGGTGGCAGAAGGTGTTTCTGTGCTTCAACATATCTGTTGTTTTGGCCTTTTAATCCACGCACACATATGTATCATCTGAATCACATCAGCGCAAGCGAGAGGGAAACAAAACAGTGGGAAAACAAACATTCGATTCATGACAGAGATGCCAGAAATGATTTTATTCTTTCATGTGGCGTCGAGATGTTTGAAGTGTGACGGATTGTGTCGGATTGTGTTTTTGAGGGTGTCAACACATAGTGGCCGAGTGGCTTGCCCCCTGGTCGGTGCTAAACTAGTGCTCCATCATCAGTTTGACAGATTCGGTGATAGTCATATAGTTAGTCAATTAAGATGGCTCTTTCTTCGTGATTTCTCTTGGAGAGACGTTCGGTTGGCATGAAAAGAACCATTGGTTATAGTGGTCTCTCTGGGAACCACTGGAGTTTGGTACAAAAATATAAATGTCCTTTCCTATAAGTTTCACCAAATCACCCCAGAGTTTTCCGAATGGGTAATTGTGATAAATAATTCTTTTCATGACTACCGAAGGGCTCTACAGGTGAAACCAAAAAGAAAGAGCTGTCGCACGACGTGGTTTTGTGCAAAAACACAAATGTCCCCTCCTACAAGTTCCCCCGGGGCACCTCACAGGTTCCGAGAGCGGCCAATGTGGCTAATGGTTCTTTTCAGGCCTACCGAAAGTTTCATGAAGAGAAAACCGTCGCACCACGTGGTTTGGCGCAAAACATCTCCTACAGGTTCCCCCGGGACACCCCAGGGATTGCCAGAGCGGCCATTGTGG
Source organism: Aedes koreicus (assembly GCA_024533555.2). Lineage (NCBI taxonomy): Eukaryota > Metazoa > Arthropoda > Insecta > Diptera > Culicidae > Aedes > Aedes koreicus. The sequence continues at coordinate 368,581 of JAHHFK020004431.1, forward strand.
CTAATGGTTCTCTTTCATTCCAACCAAAAATCTATCCAGGAGAAATAATGAAAAAGCTATCGCACGACCCTATTGATACAATTCTTATCATTAATCCAAATTGACTTAAAGTTGATAAAGCAATAATTTTCTTTAAATCAAATTCAAAATCTTCCCCTAATCCTGATTGCGTGAACAAAAATAAACAACAAACCAATCGGAGATTTTTGACAATTGGCAGTCGAATAGCAACCCTCTCTCGCGCCTCTATCGCGTTGCTAAATTTGAGCGCCTGATGCTTTCCGATAGTCGCGCCACAATTTTGCTAGCGCTTTTAGTTGCGCCCGATACGGTTTAAAGTGATGGTGAGGGCGATCAAATATAGTTTAGTCGCGCACCGGTACGGGTGCTCTAAGAGCAACCGTACCGGTCGTTGTCATTTGCGCTGCTATTTTGGAAGCGCACAGCGCTCTCATTTTAACTTAGTCACCCATCACCACACCGGTCGTTGCTGTTACAGTAGTCATTCTTAGTTACTGTTCTCCACACCGGCGACATCCAAATGGGTACCAGCTAGAGTTGACTGAGGACAGCAACAACAAATGGTAGTACGTTTTTGGACATTGGCTAAGCTTTTGAATTAGAAATGGACAGTTTTTCGCACCTATCATCGGATTCAAGCGACGATGATCTGGACTTTATGAGCCGAATGTTGACCCAGGCACAGTCTTTGTTTCCCGGAAAGGATAAGAAGAGGTTTGTGTGAGGAAGATGAGATTTAAAATGGTTTGTTTTAGTTCTTGTTTTTCATTTTTAATTATCATATAGGGAAGATGTACCTATATTAATCTCATCACTTTGCAATTAATCCTACTTGAAATAAAACGATGTACACGTGACAGGTTTAGTTAGTAATGTTTGTTGTAGTTATTTAACGTAAGCAAACATTATTAGAAAACGAAACCGATCCTTCAACTGCCCAATTGTTTGATTCATCGTAGGATGAATATAGGAACAATGAGATTAATATGGGGGCAGTTTCCCTACAATCAATTATTATTAAAGTAATTTTGTTTTAGATATTTGCATTACTTTTAATGCTTATTGTATATCTGGGGTTATCTAACATTGAGATATTCTCTCCGGTCTCGCTCTCTTTCATTTGTTGCAGCGCTATTATGGAGCTTTCGATGGATTCTTTAATACAGATCGATACACAACAGTGCTGACTAGCATACTCTACACATAGTGGAGTGAGGGCCGTAAGGGTGATTGGAATATAAATAGTAATCAAGGAGAGTCTCTCAATGTTCGATTCGCTCTAATGAAATAAGGGCCCTACATTTATAATGGAATTAACAGTTGCATTATTCAAACGAAAATATACATAATACATAGTTGGCGCGCTGTACGCAATAAAAACATAATTAATTAGTAATGAAAATATACAATTAAAATTGAGCTGAATTTATTTTATTGAAAAGTGAACACCGATTGAGTGGTTTAAACGTGTTTTTTTAAATTATTGTTTCAAGTTATAGTTATTTATATTGGATATGTATAGTAATAGTTTTCTTCAGGTACCTATATTTTGTTTTTTATTTATAACTGTAGTATATTAACATTAAGTTTGGGGGTTGCATATGATTTTGGTTTTTAGTTCAATGAAATTTACTGAAGTGTAAATTTATTTACAAATATTCATTTAAATATGTAATAAAAAGTAATATTTTCAATTGGTAGTTGTAAATAAAATAGATTATTACATTCTATTACATTCTTCTTTTTATTTTTTTTTAAGATAAGCAGAACCAATTAGTAATCAATTAGCAGAATTATTTTTCAAATCATTATATTTCGATATTTTTTTTAAATTGTATAAACAAGTATAATAATTCAATACAGGTTGATTTTGATAACTATTCATAAGTTTTGATATGTTTGGAAATTTTGGATTTGGAATTGGAACTTAAATTAACTGATTCATTATATTTTCAATTAAGGAAGGATAGCTGTTCAAAGTAATTCATTTGAATTTAGTTTCCCAATAGAATTTATTCTATTTATTTATTGAATACGATTGAATTGTGACACGAATCAATTTTACAATCACAAATTTTAAAATTTGTCAATTTTAATGTATGAATTTAGGGATAATGTTTGATGTTTTTTATGAGGAAGTTTTAAACTATTTAGTATTATTTATTAAAATGTATTATTTATTAGAAATGATACTAAATACACAGAGAACAGACATTCATGTCCATATACCTTTTCCTGAAAAACGTGTGTAAAAGTTAATATGGGCAGCTGGTATAAGAAGCAACTGCAGAGAAAAACAAACAAAATGTTTCAGGTTATGTGCTAGGCTTTTTGTTGGTCAACATTTATATGACAGTTATCGCACAACTGCAGCGCCGCTTACCAGGAGCATAACGACAAACATTTGAAATGTCGGTTTAAAGTTTTACACAAGTAGCAGACCGAAGATGAACTGTCCTTCTGACTTCAGCTAGATTGAGGAGGTGCGTGCCGAGCGTCTGTCCACCAAGGAGGTGCGGCTCAAACAGCGTCTGTCCTGGCATCCAGCGGCTGAGTAAGAAACGCTGTATCGCGTCAACTAGACATTAGGTGGCAGCCGCACCAAGGCGATGTAGGCAGCGTGACCCGGTAAAGTAGCATGCTGAAATCTTACCCTACCACGGAAAATGGAAGTATTCTTTATACGGTATATAATTTCAGATCATCCATGGAATTCCCAAGTGTTGTATAATAATTTTGAATTGTTTTCTTCCCCCGTGGCTATGATAATGCAAGTCCTTCTACAATTGCAGCAGTATCAGTAGACATGCAGACATTACAAATATAATTGTTATTATCATTTTATATTATAACATCCCTTCACAATATTATTCAATGCTATTTTCAGCTTCGCATTTGCATCGTTGTAAGTTTTGGCCCACCTAACTCACGTTGTGCATTTGAAAAGATAGGATGGATTTTAAATTTATTTTTAGAGAGAGGATTGTATACGACAAATTCTACAAAAAAAAAAAAAAATTCGTCGTCCAAATTAGTTAATTCAAAAACTAACATTGTTTATGAGCCTACCTTTTCTATTTTACAGACATAAAGAATCATTTATAGGACCAGTAGGAAAAAAAGAGTTATCAAAGAATTTCCTGTCATTCATTTTTAATTTTTTTTTGTGTTGTATTTATTGAGTTTCCGTTTTTGGGCAGTAATCATACTCATATGAAACTTATTTGCCTAAATTTCCTTTGCTATTTTGCTAGGATGCCAGGTGATCAACTTTATTTCATTATATCACGTTGGAATTTTCGCTATTTTAGAGTTTCAATCATCTAAAATCGCAGCGGAAGTGGCAAATAGCGGCATTTAATTATTATATGTAAATTATGTAGTATTTCTTTACAACATCGTATTATTTCCATCATATCATGACCTTCACATTTTCATGCAACAAACCTGATTTAGGCGGTATCTGGCTTAAACACGAAACATACATTCAATTTATGACATCTAGCATTCCTGATATGTCCAGTATATAACGCCGAAAATTACAGCTGTGGTAGGCTTTTGAAAATCTGTGGTAGGCTTTTGCACTTTTTGCTGAATGTATTTTTCATTTCCGGTTTGCAAATGACTTTTTACCAATTCTGAGCTGATCTGATTCATGCAGCGCTGTGTGCCATTTGGCTAGTGTTTGATTTTACATTTCAACCTTTGTCATTATTTGATCATAACTCACAACATCATTATATTTGGTAATATTGTTTTATTGATTTTACTTCAAAGATGATTAAAACATTACTTATTGTTTTTTGCCCATTAATCTTTAACTCCCTTCCTCTTAAATCTTTCCACTCCTAACTCGGTAGCAATAACTATTAGGTCAGCAAAAATAAAAGCGGATTGCTATTATAAAATCAGCATCAAGTAGCAAATAGTGACCATGGCAACAGTAAATTAAAATGTATAAATATTAGTTTTGTAAAATTTCAATAGGTTCAATAAACTTTTTCAGGATACTTCAAATCAAAATTTTGGTGAAATCTGCTATCGCTGAAAACGAACGAAAACGTGCTTAAGCGCGAACCACAGAACTCTACACTTCAACATTTTACAACATTTCTTGCATTTCAGGATCAACCGAATGAAGATCATATATTATAGATACGAATGCTTGTAGTATTTTTCATTCACATAAATATATACACCATTATATAAATATTTCATGGGAATGGGAGGGACCATCAGGGCACCCGATTGAAGCACTCTGGATGGGGAGAGTGGGAATGCCAACTCCCCATTGCTAACAGTTTGTGAATAGAGGGCGGGCTCTTCTCCCCGCCCATTGGGGCATCCTCATGTTAGATAGCTTGCTCTTTTGACCAATTGTTCAATCTTGTTGTTGGAAGGAGATTCTTTATATCCCTGTGGATACGTATAAGTGATGTTGCATATCGATCCACCCAACCCCTTTTTGGCCCTTCATACAACGGCATGATTAGGATAATCAGTGGTTATTAAAGCTTGATCAAGTCTAACAGAGAGGAGAGCCCATTGCTGTCGGACTTAGTTTCCGTGCTACAATGGGTGGTAGTACATATCATACATACATCATACATTTCTTTGCACTGTTTGTGTTTGATTTTTATTATATCCAACCTATCGGTCAGATCCTTCCAAACACCTGTATAATCATGTGTTCGTATTTCCTTACAATATCTTCGAACTCTTCTAAAGCAGCGTTCAAAGCTTCTCTGTTGTGAAATATTCCTTGATTTGTTCTTGCACGATATTTACTTTTATTTAAATTTTTTGATTCTTTCAAAATAATTTGGTCCAATTGCTCAAAATCATGCGATTGTGTCGATTGTATTGCATTTAAATCTGACATTTATTAACCAAATTTCTAAAGAGTAACCACCAACTTTAGTCATTTAATTTTTTTTTCTTTTTTTGAAGCGCAATAACGCAAGAACGACATCCAAGATCTGGGCATAATATTTGAATAAAATTCCAAATTATTCAAAATAGACAGTGACCAATTTGCTATTCAAATGTTCATATGTGGTCGCTTACAATAATTAAAAAAAACTATTGACACTAAAAGTACCCCTGATGGGTTAAACAAATAATCAGTTTTGAAAAAATATAAATTTAATTACTTTGAAAACTCACCATATAGTTGCCGTCCTCATCGTTGTTTCCTGTTCCTGCTGCTTTTGTTGTTGTGTTTTTTTTTAACTGGAACCACTTCGAAAGTCCTGCGGCGCACGATTTTGACGCACTATTCAGAAACACAATTTTCTATCCTTACTATAACGTTCACTAGGCACCAGTCAGAAATGTTTTTCTTGGCGCACCGGGCTCCCTTTGGGCCGTTTGCGCTGTCACCAAATGAACGAGCCGAGCGGGAAGGCACTGCCACTTTTTTAATGAATGGTTGAATCCGGAGCACCCACTCGCGCACAAGAATGTGATATATATTTTCTTTGAATGAGTTGCACTAATGTCCTTATAATTCGATAATAAAGTTATATTTATAAACTTTGGAGGTCTTGCGTTGCCTTAATCAATTAACTTATACACTTATGAACATTGCCGTTCCGATATTTTTCTTTATTTCTGTTTGGCATTTAACAATGAAATTGATTATAAACTACACTTGCCAAAATCCAAACTGGCACCGTCCTATACTAACGTCGCGGACTCAACGGGCAGCGTAACGATGCTGCTTTTAGAACTTAAAATTACCGAATCTCGTGTTATTTTCCCAACTTGCGCTTAAATATGGGCCCTCTCTGGCCGTGTTCTTCAAAAACACCCTCTCGCCAAAACGCGGGTTCTGGTCACTCATTCTCATCGCGACCTATGGACTTTTCGGTGGATGCCCGAATTTTTGCAGAATCGAACTAAAATTCAACCGCGACCATGAGGAATGTTTTTATATTTTATTTGCTACCGGCGGGTTGTTTTTTCCCTCATTTTTTGCTACTCATGCACCTAGCGGTGGGTTCGTTTTCTGTTGTCAGAAAGATAATCGCGCGCGCATGATTCCCTAAGCAAAAAAGCGAACCTGTAAGGGCCACAAACACCGAGGGCTGCATTTATGCGGAAAAATAGGCGCTGCTATGAGAACGTTTGGTTTAGGAAGTTAAAAGCCTACTGCCAAATGAAATTATGCCTGAGCATACATTTCGATCCCTATTGACAGAGGTCGAAAATATAGTAAATAGTAGACCTCTCACCTGGATGCTTCGGACGATGAACCCCTTACTCCAAACCATTTCCTAATACGGTGTTCAGGAGCCGCTAAGTCCTCCTTGAACGACGTGTCCAAAGCAGAGGCAACCAAACAGCAGTGGAAAAGAGCCCAGTTAACGGCTAAAACGTACTGGAATAGATGGTTGCACGAATACCTTCCCACGCAAGCGAAAAGATCCAAGTGGTCTGAAGAAGTAAAGAACATAAAGGAAGGAGCATAGTGGCAAAAAGGGATCGTAAAAAAAACACATGTTGCCAAAGTTTGGCAGGTAAACTCTGCGTAGTAAAGACAACAAAATGAGAATAGACACGACCCGTAGTCAAATTGGCAGTGCTAGACATAAAGTCTACAAAGACACCCTCCTCCGCAAATGGAGACAAGGAGGAAAAGGTGACGACGAAAAGTTCCCTCGATTCACAAGGAAACGAAGCCGCAAAAGCAAAAAAGGGTAGCTTTGTCGGCATGATTTATAATATGAATAAAGAACATGATTTACGAGCAGGGAGATAGAAGAATAGCGTCAGAATGTAGCGTCAAACGCCCTGCACAAAATCTTAGTGGGTCAGAACCCAGAATTTCAGGGTTTCCGATTTGAAGCACTTGTATCGGAAAAAAAAATCGTCTGAAATGTAATAGATTAGTATTAGGATAAACTGATGTCATGGACTACCCGACTCGGGAACATAACATCAACATTTATATTTGGTAATATATGGTTGGACGTATAATTTAATTTATAATTGACTTCAGTATGCACGGCAGTATACTGTATGATATATACGGCCTAGGATGACAATTAGTCGCATATTTTTGGGATTTTCTAACAAATTTCCTGTCTCACCGAAACGCCATGCGAAGAAACACAAAACGAGAAAACAACGTACGCTTTGTACAACAAGAGAATGAAATCACACAGTTAGACATAGAAGAAGCACAAAGTGTGCCAATTCATTTCCAAATTTAAAACCACGGAATAACGATGTGGAAATAATTTTTAGTTAATTTTGGGGGCCCGGAAAACACCCGGGGGCTAATTATTTCCAATTTAGAAGAAAGAGGAAAAAAACCACCAAATTGGTGGGGGAAATTTTCCCCGGGGGGGGGGGGGGGGGAAAAGGGGGGGGGGGGGGTTTATAAAATGTGGGCCAGAGCTTTAAAATCTCACATTCAATTCTCAAAATGCACCCTGACTGAAACAATATATTTTTCATCACATGCTGCCTCTAGCGAACATGAAGTTAACACAAATTTGCCTGCATGAATCTGTAGTGCAAGGTGAATCATCTGGTTTTTTTGCTGCTTTACTTTCATCATTCATTCGTTCCAGAAAGCAGTGAATGTGAATAAGCGCAAATAACTCATTCAATTTCAACGTTCTACCGTGAAGAAGAAAGAACAGTCCTTCATTTGAAGAATCGATGAAGTGACAAAACCAACGTATTTTGCTTGCACGTATTTGCAGCAACTTCTTGAATCGATCCTGCAAAATGCCTTTTCCCGATCTCGAACCACAAACACTGTAGCGATTTCGGCCATAGATCGTTTGCTACAGCTTCGTCTTTTGTATTTCCTTGTCTTCTACCATGTTCGGGTATAATTGAAAAAAAAAGTCCTGCAGCAGACAAATTCACTCACGAACCCGAAAATGAATGACTGGATACCAGAACATTCAGTCAAGCAATCAAAACTTCTTGACGCTTGAATAGCCAGATCAGTGCTTTGCTGTGGTGAGAATGAGTTGTGTAGAACACAGGGACAATGGAATGACTGAACACGGCAAAACAAGTCGACAAGCATGTGTTGTTTGACTGATAGAACGAAATGAAGATAGAGAAAATAGTGCACACTGAATATTTTTTTTACTCGTCGTTCACGACGGCAGTCAATTTTTTCGAGCTCTGGCTGCATCACTCGGGCGAGAACGCTTCACGCACCCGAGATAAGAAAACACGCTCATGCGCAGCTAATGAGCAGGCGCGATTATGGTAAGCATGTCCTTTCTCTGTTTGGCCTTAAGCAAAGGATATGACTTTAGGAGGGAACGGCAAAAATGTTGCCATTTCATTTTAAACTCCCTGTCAGACCCGAGATACGAAATAGAGATAAACACGCGAGCATATTGAGAAATACTTGGTCAGAAAGGGATATAGAATGTAAGGGAAATAAAACTAGATTAACCTCTTCAACGACGAACGTAGCGTCACCTAGAATCAGGCCACATGATAGAAAATCAAATGGCGCCTAGTAGGTTATGGAAAGTTCTTCTTTAATATCAATCGAGAATTCAACTCGTAGGCTTAAGATAACTAGATTAAGAGAGTTTCAATAAAGTCAAGTTTGAAGCAAAACTTCCCGAACAAGGAGGTCACTTTTGGAAGTCGAAGTTCACTCCTTGATTCTTATTTTAGAATCCGAAACTTCTCACGAAGAAATCCCGAACCAGGAGGCCTTCAAAAGAACTTTGGAAAAATCCCTCCAAGGACTTTCTGAGAGACTGGGTGCAGGCAATTGCAAGCAAAGCGACTCTCCAAAACCAGGAGAGGAAACAAAGCAAGCAGTTGTGAACAATTGAAACCCCGACGCCAGGGCAGGAAAAAGAGTTTTGGACAAGCGGTTGTAGTAAGGTGGAGTTTCCCACCGGGAAACGTGGCAGAAAGCAGTCGCGGGAACAGTGTCGAGCCTAGCACTAGTAGGCCCCGAACCAGGGCCGAAAGTGACTGAGGAAGTGACACCTTCTTTAAGGATTGGTTGTGATCCAAACGATCACTTATTGCTGCCTCTCTTTTAGCAAGCAATTTGTCCGATCCCTCTAGAACGTACTGTTTATACTTCTCTATGGATTGCGTGTGATCCAAACGATCACTTACTGCTGCCTCTCTTTTGGCAAGCAATTTGTACGATCTCTATAGAATGTACTGTTTATCCTTCTCTAAGGATTTGTTGTGATCCAAACGATCACTTATTGCTGCCTCTCTTTTGGCAAGCAATTTTCACTTTAGTATGTTTTTAAATCTTTTGTTTCACTTGATCACTCCTTAAGTACTTTTGTCCGTTCCTTCGTGACTTTCTTTGGTTGACTTACCAATTTGTTTTGGCTCGCTAGAATTCGAGTGCCACTAGTTTCCAACCGCCACTTAACTAATAGTCTTGTATTGTTCCACGCTAAATCACTCTTGCTTCGGAACATGATACTTTGAGAACTTAGTGATATGCTGATGAAATACTCTCTCTTAAAGTATTTTCCCACAAATTCACTTTGAAGATTTTTGTCTCAAAAACCTTTCCTTTTGGGAGTGGTGCCTCCAACCACTTTTTGTATTTTTCTCCCTGTTTTACTCTGTCCACGTTAAAATCGATCTCACGGAAATACTCGACTAACTCGTTAATCTCGTTGACTATATCAGTCATAGTTCTTTAAGAATCGACACTTGACTTGCTGTTCTTAGGGCGACAGCAACACCATGCAAGTTCTGATCGTTAGAAGCTACGAACCGCGCCAGATGTAGCTTCCTCTCTGGAGCCACCAAAATGTTGGGTCGTGTTTGCGAATTTACCGCGCAAAGGCTACGATTCAGCCGAGACTACGGACGTACCTTTCCAAACCAAGCGAATTTATCTGGCAAAGGATTGAACTTCTTAAGACGCAATCGTCTCACCCTCAACCCTTCAGACTGGCAGGCTAGTATACCTATATTATTCCTAATTTGTAAAAGAGAAAAAAAATCTTAATTTTTAGGGGTACCAAATATGCCTACCACCTATCTCCACACGCATCCTCAATAAACTTGGTATTTAATTACCCTTTGAATTCTGTGCGTGATTTCACATTGATTACAACTGGTCGTGTCCAGCCATGTCCAAACACTACACTGCACGCCGAGCTACATTTTACCACGCTAGCGCGTGTATTAAATTCACCACTTTGACTTCGTGCTCCAGACTAACACGCAACGCGGTGGGTACAATACCAATGTCAGTGCTCGTGTTTTGGCTTCGGACATCGTGTATACAGGGTGCGGCAGAAAATAATGCGAAAATGTTCAAACTTGAGTATTGGGTTAATTCGTGTAGCTAGTGACTAATTTCTGTCGAAAGTGTATTTGTTTATGTTTACTTTTAAGTGCTGCATCCAAACATTCTATTTGTTTTATTGCAAATTCGTCAAAATGTTCGCGAAAGAAGTGATCACCAGTTTGTTGCTCGCTCAGAAGAAGCCGAAAGAGATTGCCAAGGTTGTAGGGTGCCATTTGGCAACAGTTTACCGCATAAAAAAGTTTACCCTGCAGGATAATTCTAAGCAGCGTAAGCCGGGAAGCGCTCTGCACGCATCACATCGGTCCGTGCAAAAATTGCTCGCAACCCGGTGCGTTCCATAAGAAAACTTGCAAAGGAAGCCAATATTTCGGAGAAATCCATGCGGAGAATCATCAAAGAAGACCTGCATGCATCTTCTAGAGCCAGAGTGAAAAGCCACTTGATTACGGACCGGGTCAAGGAACTACGAGTGACTCGTTCAAAGAGACTGCTTTTCTTGTTGAAGAAGGAAAAAATGATAATCCTGTTCTCCGACGAAAAGCTTTTCAGCATCGATGCTGCGGCCAACAGCCGCACGGACCGGTTTATTTACCCGCAGAAAATGGAGAACGTTCCGGAAAAAGTGAAATTCAAATTTCAAACCAAACATCCGGCTGGTGTCATGATGTTTGGCTTGGTGGCGTCCAACGGTTTGAAAATGCCGCCTGTTTTCATTGCTGCTGGAGTTAAAATCAATACCGAAGTGTATATCGGTATTTTAAAGGACCAAGTGCTTCCCTGAGTGAAGGCCAACTTCTCCGAGGACCAAAACGTTGTCCTACAGCAGGATGGAGCGCCGTGTCACACGTCCAATCGAACCCAACAATGGTTGAACGATAACAAGAAGTTTTGGCCGAAGGTTTCGTGGCCCCCTAGCAGTCCAGATCTTAATCCGTTGGATTATTCGATTTGGGCATATGTTGAAGCACGAGCCTGCAAATCATCACACCCTAGTGTGAAACCCTGAAGTCAACCATACCACGCACATGGCAGTCAATTTTGGAGGACTACGTCCGAAAGGCATGCTCTGGCTTCCGGCGTCGGCTCGAGGATGTTATTAATAAAAATGGAAGACACATTGAATAAATTTGTTTGAAAGGACTTTATAAAGATAACTGCACTCGAAAATGTTGATATTATTGCTTGAATTAGTAGAAAATGGGATTTGAAAGATATAGAAAGAGTTTCGCATCATTTTCTGCCGCACCCTGTAATGTTTCGGCTAACACCACAGTCGAGTGTTTCTGATTGTGTCCGATTGCGGAATACACGCGTGGTAAATTTATTTTATTTCTACCCGTACCGTGCTTGTTAAACTCAATCAACTTATGCGCCCGTCACACAACAGCCAAGACAACAAACCTATAAGTCAAATTATCAAATTTTTAGAATCATCCGACGAGCATTGCTCTATCCGTGGTAACCAGTGTCATACTGGGTGTATATTGAGAGGTATTTTACCAAAAATCAAACACGGTGTCAAAAGCAAAACACGAGCTCGTACACTCGTGTCACGTCCATTGCGTTGCGGGTTGCGGGTTCATCTATAAGCACGAAACTAAAGTGGTAAATTATAGCCACATGGTGGTGTGTTCGGCTGTCGTGCAGAACGGTCTGGTGTTTTAACCAACGCAGTTCGTGTCTTTTGTGGATCGAGGTGCATTATTTGTTCTTTCTCGAAACATGCACCATCTCCGAACCTTTCTTTACAGCTGATTATGTGCCCTAGCTTCTACGCATCTACGCTTCCTGCGGTGATGGCTGGGAAATGGCTTTCGTCTTGGCAGGATCTTGGTGAATGCCATCTTTGTCCACGATGTGTCCAAGAAACTTGATTTCAGACATGGAAAAGCGACACTTTTCAATCTTCAAGTGGAAGCCATACTCATGTACTTGTTCTAAACTGCTTAAAGAGTGCGGTCATGCTTTTCTCTGGTTCGACCAGCGATGAGGTTGTCGTCCAAGTAGGGTTTGACTCTGTGAATTCCAGCAACCATGCTGTTGATTATGCGCGGGAATGCACCTGGTGCCAACTTAACTCCTGCCGGAAGACGGTTATACTGGAAAAGTCCTCGTTGAGTGTTCACCGTTAATAGCTTCCTTAAACATTCCTCGATTTTGACTTGCAGGTAGGTGTCTGAACGGGAACCTGCTAGTTTGGCAAGGAAATCATCTGGGTGTGGTAACGGATGACGATCTGACTGGAGCACTTCATTCAGTCCGGTTGAATAATCTCCACAAATACGAACCGAGACATTGTCCGCTTTTCGAACGACGACTATTGTTGCTGCCCAATCAGAAAAAAACGTTGCCGTTGTCTTGAATTCGTTGAAGTTCTGCTTTTACTTTTGTAACTGCATCGTATGACCGTCCGTTGAAGGGCGGAAATCTGGCGCTGTTGCGGGGAAATCAAGTCGGTCAGGTGCAGAATGGCGTTTTTGAGGTCGTCGTAGACATATCTTTAGAAACTGGTTACAAGGGCTTGAGAAATTGGAGGATTGGAGGCCAAAAATTTTGAATAGCCAAATCAAGATAGAGACTGAAGACTAATTGAATCTATGTCTTTTCTTTAAAATTGCTAATCGAAATAATAAATAAAAGTTTTTCTATACCAGCATATGTTCCACCACGATTGATTGTAGCTACGAGCTACTCGACGACTCTTTCGAGGTGCATTTTCACAAATGATATTGAACACTGTGTTGTAGAAAGTGGAAGCTGCATCATCCACTGAACATTCATTGAGAATTAAATTCAGATCCACAATGGCTATACTCATACACACAGCACTTACGAACTTCAAAAGGAACGATTTATGAAATGCCAACTTTGAAAGATACAAACGTAACGCTGGTCCTCTCCTCTTGAGATCAACCTCACTTACTTTAGATCGTTTGTCCTAAGGCATTCCTGTACCATTTTGTGCACGTTGTCATTGCCAGTATCAGGCTGGATATCCGAAAAATACTGGCAGAACTCTGGTATTGCGGGATTTACTGCAACGGAGTGGACCCCTGAATATATGTGGTGCCAGTTCCGCAAAACAGCTCTGGGGGTCGGTTGAAGTAAATATCTTCATCTAAATCGGCTTCGCGTTGCCTCTTGTTTCTCGATGAGATACGTACCTGCTTGGAAGAGACGTGGAGGGAACTGCTTGGAAGAGACGTGGAGGGAACTGCATCGATAAGACATTTAAAGTTGGTGCAAATTTCGATGCGGATATCGTTGAGAATACTATTCTTGATTGTGGTTTTGAGCACGTCGATCATCTTTCCGTTTTCTGCATTTACGGATGTAACGGCATTGGAATCGAATGTTTTTGCCAGTATGTTGCAACAACCGTAAAAAATCCAGATGCTTTAACTATTTTTCTCGACAAAACAAAAACCTCCCTTCGTCATTCCAGAATATTTCATGCAGAAGTGGTCAGTGCAGAAACCTCCGCATTTTATCAACGAGCCAGTAAACTCGCTTGCGTATTGCTCGCAGACTGACGGCATCTTGATGGCAATACATATAATCACCCTAATGGAGAAAGTTTCAATACCCAGGAACTAGATGGCACTGCGAACGATTAGACGACTGCGAGGAACAGTATTGGTAGCAGTGACGATGAAAGATGAGTTTTGCTCAGGTTGTGAGGCAAGCACGCTTACATTGTTGATTTCATCAGTCGCCGTCGGAGTGGCTAAGTCTATGGTTGAGTCCGTTCATAACTTATGCAATTTACAAAATATTTTCATTCTATTTCAGGCACTATACAAAAATTGTTGGACATATTTTTTTTTGACGTAGGACTACGTTTTTGTTTTCAATACAGGGGTACACGTTGCAAGTACGAAAATTTGGAGCGTCACGAAATAAGCTTAGGTTTTGAGCGTTAATAACTACGTCAGTTCACGATTGGTTTTTAAAATGTTTGCACCAATCGATCGGAACATTTTCTACGCTTCAATTCCAATATTTAAAACTTTTGATTTTTTTCATTCATCTTTTGAAATCAACGCAAATATAAGGTGATGTCTTATAATGCCAATTTTTCGGAGTAAATTTACTAAATGCACAGTACTTTCCTATCACAGACTTCAAATTTAAGTAAGTAACGTCTCACATGCAGCAGTGCACGATATAAAAGGGGAACACCTTTGGATTTTCTTTTATGGTAATTCCATAAATTACCGATATAGTGGGTCTCAGAATTTCATGAAAATTGGTAGTTTTGTTCGTAATCACAAAATATTAGACACGGTTTAATATTATTTTTGCATTAGGGTAACCATTCCATGTTAAGCGGTTTCAAAAATCGATTTTTTTAAGTTTTCCCGAAAATGACTATTGTCAAGAAATCATAACTGTTGAATAACTGGACCGATTTCTAATGATAAAACAACAATTGAACAATAATTTAACATATTTAAGAGAAAAAATATGATGACATTGAAGAATTGGAATTTTGTATTGTAAAACATTCATTGTATTGGTATTTTGCAATTTTCATGATGTCCGACTAGAAGGCGCTAGACAATTTTATATTTTTTCTTGAAAATATAGACTGTTTTACATAATATATCAAAACACTAGGGTAGAATGTTATTTCATTTTCGAGATATATATTTGAGAAGGTTGTCAAGTTTTGGATTTTTCATCATACTCATATGCGACTGAACTATCATGTGTCTCCATTGATTTATGGTGACTGTAACATTGTAGTCATAAAAATTAGAGGTTGGTTATATCAGGATTACAACCGCGAGGATCACGTAGGACCACGTTGGTGCATAGTAATAATGGTATCATCTTATTTATACATATCTTAACACTTCTAGTTGGTTAATATTAAAATATTATAGAAGACAATTTGTTACACGCTTTTGAGGACCCGGAGAGGGAAAACTTTATTTTCAACTTGTTCATGTGTAGATTTCTATGGGAGCAAAAGTAGGTAATCTTTAAGTGATAAATTGAACTACTTATACCAATAGTACTTAATTGAAATTTTAATGCAAAATATTTGTAAGTTTTTTTGGTCAAATGGTGTATTAGTGAAGTCCGTCTGTTCAGTCAAACGAGAGTTAATAGCGTTCAAAAACCTTTCACTTTTGCGTAACGCTCTCATTTTTCAAAATGTTGAAATGACACCCGGTATATCTCTTTTCTATATCTACACTTATTTTAATTTCGGATTTTAGACTATCATGGATTTTCCAAAGAATAAAATTTAAAGATTGCTTATGGGTATCACAAAATGTCACAGGGATTCATAGAATTGCAAATAAAGATGCATTGGGTATCAAATAGAGTATTAAGAAATTAAATATGGAAAATGCATCTGTCACGGACCGACCATACGACATCCCATATCGATTTCTATTTGGACTGTGATAAGACAATCTTATGGTTTGCAATTATACATGTGTGAAGTTTGAAATAAAACTCTTTCATTTGTTGAGGTTTTTACATGTGTTTATTATTATAGACAAACCTAAAACACGTTTGAAGAGCTCCCACAGTTTCACAGAATATTCTTCCGAGAAGAAAAATCGTGATTTCGTGATACGGACAGAATGAGAGGCGAACGAAACGAAACGAACGAACGAAAAGGTCATGCCATGCCACGTTCCGAAAAAAAACGAGCCAGGTTTTGGACGTACGTAGTGGAAAGTACACGTTCCGCAAGTACACGTTTCGCTAAATAGACAGCGGATACGAAAATGGCGCAAATCACGCTCCCAAAAATAAGTTTAATCATGTAGCGAATATGACAGTGTAATTGAAAAACTAGTATGAGATTTGGCATTTTTCAGTGATTTGTTTCCTTTGGAAATAATTATTTTGATCTCGCCTCAGATGCTTTCAGAAAAAGTGGACGGAAAGCTTTAGTATTGATAGTAATACGATCTGAAATCTGCACATTTGATTGATTTTCCTGCTAAAACGCGTGTTTGATTTTTGCCAGCTTCTGCGAAAGCTCTATGTTCCCTATAATTCCTCTAAGAGGGATTTCAGCGCTTTCGAGAAGGCTATAAGAGAAAAAAAAGACACTCGAGCGCGACTATTTTTTCGGTCCATGTGCCTCTGTGCAGGCTACGTTTTCTTTACGCCGGTGTGCGTGGGGAAAAGAGTCAATCAAAATACACTTGTGTGCGTGGTTTTTAGCTAGCTCCCCTGGGAGGGACATAGGTGTACGTAACAGAAAAAACGAACCGCCAAACATGGAGACACGCTTGCGGTAGTAGTTTTTCCGTAATGGAGAAGCCATTAAAATGCTGCGATTGAACACATTATGATTATTTGCTTGCCTTTTTTAATACCAAGTATTGAGACATAGGATTACGTCATTTGAATGGAAACTCGAATAATTTGAATTGAAAGTAACACTTCCGTATATACGACCTTTTTTTAGAAAACAAAAAGAAAAAAAAAAATAAATTGAAAAAACTGTAGGGGGGGGGAGAGGAAAAAATCCCCCCTCCTGGGAAGGGGGGGGGGAGGGAGAGGAGACAAAAAAAAGCTTCTTTGTTAAATACAAGTCTTGATGGAGAACACCGCCACAACGCCTAGACATGCTACAAAGAAGGAGGATTATGTATGTAATAAAAAAAAATCATTTTTTTTGTGGTGTATGAATATTCTCTGTGGTTGGTTGGTTGATGTAGAAGGATGTTGCGGGGGTGTGGGAGCACCCAATGAGGTCTATACAGGTGGCGAAGAGCATGGTGTTTGTCGGTATTAGTAACGAAAAATGAGTAAACAATCCATGATTTCGGGTCGTGACGTAAAACTCCAAAAACAAGCGAATGATAACAGAGCAAGTTCAGTTTTTGTCCGCATGCTTTTAGTGCACAAGAAGGCATTTTTCAGCCGAAACCTTTTAAAAACTACACCAATTACCGAAAATAAACATTCCACCTTGTGATTTGCTGCTATTGTAAATTGATGTTTTTGGAGATCTACGTCACGCATGTTTACAAAAAACAGGCTATGCACCATCTCACGAACACAATGACAGTATTTTGCATTACACTAATACAACTTGACCACTTCTTCTCCACCTGTATAGACCTCATTGGGCAGCACCCTCTCAGAATCCAATGAATCTTTGCGGGTGTGTAGACTATTTTTTTTCAACCTTTTTTGCATTTTTTTTTTTTTTATTTTTTTGTATAATTTTTTTTTAAAAAGGGACATGTTTTTTTTTTTTTTTTTTTTTTAATCAAAATAAAAAAAAAAAAAAAAAATAAAAAAAAAAAAAAGATGTAAGTTTATTTAAAAATATTTTTTTTTTTTTTAAAAAAAATTTTTTAAAAATTTTTTAAATCCATTCCAAAAAAAAAAAAATTTTTTATTTTAAAATAAAAACCAATTTGCAAAAAATAGCTATCTTAGAATTGGACGATTTTTGTTTTAATAAAGACAATATAATTGTTTAAAAGTTC
Organism: Aedes koreicus; assembly: GCA_024533555.2. Taxonomy (NCBI): domain Eukaryota; kingdom Metazoa; phylum Arthropoda; class Insecta; order Diptera; family Culicidae; genus Aedes; species Aedes koreicus. Next base: position 386,365 of record JAHHFK020004431.1, read on the forward strand.
GCCATACATTGCAAGATCTTAAGGAAAACATGTTTTTCTAACAACAAATTTTTCATGTCAACATAACTTAAAAAGAAAAAAGATTTACAAAAAAGAGATGTATGAGTGACTTTTAGAAAATTGCCTTAGGTTTTATAAAAAATATTGTGAAAATTGTAAAATCGATTCTTTTACACTAAAAAAATATATTTTAAAATTTAAAGTCAATTTGCAAAAAATGGCTATCGTAGAATTAGGCAATATAATTGTCTAAAAGTTCGCCATACATTGCAAGATGGACACTTTCAAGGAATTTTTTTTTCTCACAACATCTTTTTCATGTCCTATCCGTGTATCACGCAAACTCGTCTTGTTATGGTCTTCAACACCCCTATAGAATCCAATAAAATTTAGCAGTCATAAAGAATTGACTGTATTGAACATTTGGTAAAAAAACAATAATCATCTATACTAACATTTGGAAAGGGTCAACAACATTAAATTTCCATAGTCTAATTGTTATATTTGTATTCTCCGAGCGTGGAGTAACGAGTATGATGTAGAAGGAGATGTTTCGCTCATCGCCATGAGGCACCAAGAGTTTACAGTCATGTTTGCTAGAATGAAAGATATGAAGAGAAAGTGTTGAAAGTTCCGTTAGTGTACGGTAGGTTGGAAATGGAATATCTGTGCCTCAACCTACCCCGCAGTGGGATGTTTGGCAATGATGACGTCCTTGGTTCGAGTACTACTTTACCCATGCCCTTTCGCTCAATTTTCAATACTTCTATTCCATTTCCAACCTACCGTACACTAACGGAACTTTCAACACTTTCTCTTCAAATCTTTCATTCTAGCAAACATGACTGTAAACTCTTGGTGCCTCATGGCGATGAGCGAAACATCTCCTTCTACATCATTAAATTTCCCTTTACATCAGTAAAACAGAACCAAAAGTGTACGTTTAAGTACAAGTCATTCATAACTGCTTGTTCGGATATTCCTATTTTTAACCCTTAAAGGTGTAGGACGGACCTTTGATTTTGAAAACGCTATATCTCAATGATGCCTTAACCATTCCAGCTGAAACTAGTAGTACATAGTAGTCCTAAATGTTGAATACATGTACTCCCCTCCAACCCATCCCCTCTTCTTTTCGTGGCTGAAACTAGGTGGCTTTGAGGGTATTTTTCAATATGGTATTGAAATTGTTCTTGCTTTTCACTTTTGTTATGAACGGTTTTGTGGTCAGTTTTTAGTTTTTAACACAAATTTCACATGAAAAGTAAAAAAATGGGTATATACACATTTTTCAGGATGTTCTAGGTCGTCCAAACTCTCCTGGAATGTTGATCATGGACTATGCCGCTATGACATCTGAGCATAGGACCTACATACATGAAACATGTCCAACAATGTTCAAGAAGAGTGAAATTATTATTTGTCATCCATCTCCATTCATATCAGTCGTTCAAGTCTCTCCAAATTGTCCTGGAGTTCACGTCAAATGATGTACTAGATCAACCATGACTGGGCTATTGTCCTTAGCAACGCAGCATACCCAAGCAGACTCAAAGAAGCTAAACGAAGGGATTTTAATAAATTTCCCTCCATATAAGATATTCTAGGTCCTCCAAATTGTGCTGGAGTTTAGATAGTTCGTTGCCATTAGTCCAACCAAGGCTAATGTAATGCCCCTTACATTGTATAATGTCTTCGCTGATTTATAGTACCAATGCGCATCGTTTTCGACCCATTCCCATTTATATTTGTAGTTCTAGGTGCTCCACGTCGTCATGGAGTTCAGGTCATAAAATCTATTGAATCAACTACAGCTATAATATAGTTCTTATGGAAGAAGCATTCTCAGACAGACTCACTGAAGCTGTGTGCATAAAAAGCAATCTATTTTTCTGCATATCAGATATCCTTTGTTCTCCAAATCATCCTGGAGTTTTGGTCAAATGATCTACTAGGTCAACCATTACTGGGCTATTGTCCTTAGCAACGCAGCATACCCAAGCAGACTTAAAAAAGCTTTTCGAAGGGGTTATAATGTATTTCCCTCAATATAAGATGTTCCAGGTCCTTCAAATTGTGCTGGAGCTTAGATAGTTAGATAGATAGTTACATTGCATAATGTATTCACTGATTTATAGTACCAATGCGCATCGTTTTCGACCCATTCCCATTTATATTTGTTGTTCTAGGTGCTCCACGTCGTCATGGAGTTCAGGTCATAAAATCTATTGAATAAACCACAGCTATAATATAGTTCTTATGGAATAAGCATTCTCAAACAGACTCACGGAGTCTGTGTGTATAAAAAGCAATCTATTTTTCTGCATATCAGATATCCTATGTTCTCCAAATCATCCTGGAGTTTTGGTCAAATGATCTACTAGTTCAACCATGACTGGGCTATTGTCCTTAGCAACGCAGCATACCCAAGCAGACTTAAAAAAGCTTTTCGAAGGGGTTATAATGTATTTCCCTCAATATAAGATGTTCTAGATCCTCCAAATTGTGCTGGAGTTTAGATAGTTCGTTGCCATTAGTTCAACCAAGGCTAATGTTATGCCACTAACATTGCTGACATACACAAAATGTGCGAACAAAACACTGCTAGAGAACATTATTTGCAAGAACATTTCTGAGGCATATGAATTGGATATTGGATGAATTATGTCCCATCGAACACACTAAAAGCGATAGAATGATATTCCCTAAAACACAATGTGCGCCAGCAATGACGAATTTACAAAGAGTTTACGTGAAATTCTCGGCGATAATCGCTAGAGATTTGAACCTAATTAGTATGACTTGTTAGTATGAAGCATTTTTTTCATATGTAGTAAGATAGTTTGATTTGAATTATCTATTTTGGTGTGATAGTTGACAAACTTTGCTTGAATGTATATTGGTCACACTTTGAAAGTGTCTACTGTTTGACTCAGAAATTGACAATCATGGCAAGCCAGCTATAGTACCAAAAAACGAGGAGCACATCGGTCCAGTAGGAGCTGTGTATGGTCCCCTTGATTTTAGTGAAAGTTTCAGCTAGAAAGGTTAAGGCATCATTGAGATATAGCGTTTTCAAAATTAAAGGTCCGTCCTGCACCTTTAAGGGTTAAGGGTGATTCAAATATGACTTCGTATATCTGGGGGGTGGTCTTTTGGAGGTGAGGGGGCGAAAGGAGAGTCAAGATTTATTACAGAACTAGTTGACCCGTCGTGGCTAGCCACGATTAAAAATCATTGAAAATGTAATTTAATCGTCCTTGCACTACTCAGGACTGATGTTATGTTATTGTCTGAGGGCCTGTCAATGGCGGACTATTTCACCGAACTGTTTTAAGTGCATAAAAGATCATAGGTGAAGGTAACATTACGTACTCATAATGCACAATAAATGTAATTGCAGAAAACTACGATTGCATTATACCGGGCAGACGCTTGCCGTCCAACTCGTTAACGCTCGTCGGACCATAACTAAAAAACACATCCTCGGACCATAACTAAAAAAAACATCCTCATCCGGGCAAACGCTTGAATCAGTCGTTTGCTAAGAATCGAATCGACGCAATGCTTACACTTCGGATTTCGGAGATTTCGGTGGCATTCTGCCACCTCAGCTCCTCTATCCTCAATGCGGCTTTGCCGCATACCAACTTAAATTAAAGTAACATTTTTATTTTTACACTATTTTCAGCCACATAACAATAAAAAATGTACCATTTTCAAATGTTTTTAATGCCGATAATCAAAGAAATCAGAAAATTTAATTTCATCTATGATAAAAATATTTTTGAAAAATCGAAATATACCGAAAAACGTGATATTAAACAATTAACGCCTTGAACTGGTTGCAGCAAATTTGATGTAAAATACAATACCATTTTTGCTGTGTATTGAAAAAAATGTGACTCGCAAATAAAAAAAAAATCAATTCTCTTATGGAACCAAAGAAAATATATTTACTTTTACATTTATTATAAAGACAATCTAGTTAGAAAAAACTTCTTGAAACACAACATTTCGTGTAAACCAAACATCGTTAGCTTCGCAGCCTTGTCCCTCCGTACTCTTGATACAAATTTTGATGAATTCGGGATTTTTTGAGCGTGAAAGTGCCACATACAACTGTTCATGAGAAAAAACTGGGCTATTCAGTAAAAAACCCACACGCTCAAACGTTTGTCCCTGCGCTTTGTTAATTGTCATAGCAAATGCTGGAATAACCGGAAATTGGCGTCTCTTAAGGATGAATGGATAATTTGAATCGCTTGGAGCTAAGTTGATTCGTGGGACACACACTACATCACCTCTGTGAGATTCAGATATGATCTCACAAGTGATGAAAGATTCATGAAGGGCTTTGACTACCATTCGTGTCCCATTGCATAAACCTTTTTTAGGGTTTAAGTTACGTAGCAGCATTACGATTGTTCCAAGCTTCAAACACAAAACGTGAGGTGGAACTCCGGAAGGATTTAGGGTGTATAGGTACTCCACAGGGTATGCATTTACATCGTTCACATCCTCAGTTTGTATTGAATCTGTGCTGTAATAAACTTTAGCAGCTCCCTCCTGCTGATCAATTATAGCTCGGTTGATTTGAAGAATATCCTTAAGCTTGTAGTACACTGTTTGTCCAATAGCCAAATATTTGTCATAGGCAGATAGGCATCTGACAAACATTTATGATATCTGTCAGCTGTCTAGCTGCCTATGCCAAATATTTGGCTATTGGACAAACAGTGTACTACAAGCTTTATTGGTAGGCGCCAAAATTGCACGTTTGGACATAGGCGTAGCCAGGGGGGGGGCAGGGCAGGGGGTGCAGTTGCCCTCCCCTAAGTTTTGATTTTATTTTTAGAATTTTATTATTTGTTTCAATATATTATTATTTATTTTTTATCTCTAGAAGGTTGCAAGGTACCTTGTTGCAATACAGTTGATGTTACTACAATACTACTCAATTAAGTCACAATCAAGTCGCTGTAACCAAATATGACGATTTTGTGTTGCTTGGGATGTTTGTCAGATTGCTCCTTTGCCTAAATGAAAAAGCCAAACTACGCGAAGCTGCCTCGATTTTGTAACAAGTTGTAGCAAAAAAGCGTAAAAAATTGACATCCATGAGGAAATAGTTATAATTATATGATAGTTTTTAAATAGTAACGAGTAACAATTTTATTACAATATTTTTCCTTTAACCAAGAACTCAACCTATGTAGCCTAAAGTATTAAAAACTCCAACCAGCACACAACAGTCAAAACTGGTTTCAGCAGCTCTATTGTGACTTAATTGAGTCACAGAGCAGTCACCTTTACTGGTTTGAAACAAATATGCTACTAGGGAAATATCTCTGAATCTGTAATGTTAGCTATTAGATAAGCAATGATTGATTTTTTTCCCCGCTAGCTGAAAGTTGAAGAAGCTATGCTCAATAAAATGTTCAGTTCTTGGTTAATCAAAAAACTGAATATTCAAACCTATGCTATAGCTTTCAGAAGCCAAATAATACTAGATTAAGAAACACAGTTGATAGTTAGAAAGAGTATCAACGAAAAATATTGATTTGAACTATTCATGGCATGGATCAAACCGCCCCGTTACCCCGCTTTCCCCGTTTTAGGGTACTGTAGTTTCGTATTATTGAGAATATATGTTGATCATATCTTACAGTTTGATTCAGCGTGTGAGAAGCAGAACAGCAAGCTAGTCAGAGCGAGAAGTTGCAGTTGTCTTATCCTATTCAAAGAATTTATCCGTTTTTATGAGCATGAGCAGGATAATGAGCATGATTAACCGCCCGAAGTTGTTATTCCGTTACTGCCAGTTCAGCTGTTATTACTCAGAAGATCAACAGATGAAGCAAACATGGTCAATGTGTAAAACTGGTGATCCCAAACTAAGGCAATACCGGCGCTGGCCTCGCCCGAATGCGTGTCTAATAAGGAAAGGGTAGGAATGCGTTAACGTTTTATTGGAAGCCGAGACCACCGCCGTACTTCCACGAGAAATCACTGGGATTTTGGATAACAAGATTGGGTGGCAGCAGGGTTCGTTTTGGTAAACAGTAAGCTGAATTCACGCTTCGTTTAGTAAAATATTTAAATAAAAGTACCGATTTCTGATTTGAACCGATTTAAACCAACAGTAAGGATGCTGTTGGGGCCACACACAAAGTGTAATGGTGGTTTTTCATTGAAAAAACAAGGTGATTTTTTATAATGTTGGAAATCCGATTTTATCTGAGTTAAACCAATAATAAGGATGCTATTGGAGCCACTCGCAAAGTGTAATGGTGGTTTTCCGTTAGGAAAACAAGGATAATTTTATGAACGCTTGAGAGACGCTTTGTTGTTCTCTGACTGTGCTCACTCGATCACTCGTTACACCGAATTATAACTAACCGAAACAACACGAAACGCGCCATGCTCGATAGGAAAATAGTGCGTAATAAAGCACCGACACAACCTTTCACAGCCGATGCTCGAACCAAACTCTTTTTTCGTAACTTACAATTTTTACTACTGTATTCTACAATCTATTGCACTACTGTAACTAATAACTGTATCAATCAAGTTGATGTGTCTAATGAACAATCTATGCTAATCCATTAAAAATTGCAATTGAGGGATTTCGTAAAAATAAGAGTCCGTAGATGCATTTTGTGCCTTCTGGTAACTTTATGTTTCTATTGATATCCATGCTCATCGGTTTAATACCAACCGGGAGAGACTTGGCCTTATACAAAAGGATTTCATTATCTCCAGTCCGCTCAACCAATCGCAACGTTTTGTGATATATTGGACGGATTATTATAATTTGAGATAACTCCATGCAGATGTCTTCCAAGTTTGGCAGATCGACAAGCAATCGGTGGAGAGTTTAGAGGAAGACCGGAAGAATAAGCGATGGTTCTGCGCGTGTTTATAAACAGAAGAACCTTCATAACAAAACGAATCATCGGGTAAAATACATTCATAAGCACTCGGTTACTATTTTGCATGACAAAGGCATAAAACAAGAATAATGGAAATTCTTCAATCAAATTCATACCAAGTCGAGAACACTCGTATGAACTAAGAGGAAAGCTACTATCAATGTCTATGTTCATTATTTCTCATTCCTAACTTGATTTCGAAAAAGTTGCTCTGCTGGCGAATTTAGTGCACAATGTGGAAATTGCGCAACGGTTTTTTTTTAATTATAAGCAGTCTAAAGCAGTTATTTGATTCATTTTATCCAGAAGTACCATAAATGGGCATTCGAAAGTTTTTCAAAAGTAAGTATAATATTTTCCAGCATGTTATTAAAAAAACAAGAAAACAAAACAAAACGAATGTTTTTTCATGCAGCTGAAATAACCATGAATAGAAAAATATGCAAAATGGTGGTATTTCTCGAATTTGAACAACAATTTTAATGTAATTCAATGATACACCGTTTTGGTTTCATACTACTCAGATACACATGATTGCTACATATACCATGTTTCGACAGAACGTGTTTCAGTTGGATCATATGAATTTCTTTTCGTCATTGATGAATAAAATTCCTTAAATTATTTTCTAACTACTCGTGTGTTAAGAATGCAAGTAGCAACAATTCAGCACCAAAAACACAGCTGCTTACATTTGTGACTTACGTCGTTTTAAAAGGTTATGTTTGATGTTCCTTTTTAGAAAATATCAGATAAAATAATTATACTAAAGGTAAGCAAAGGGGACATAAAGCATGAGCTATAAACCGCCAAAACACAAAATGTATGTTTGTTAAAAGCTAATCACTTATTATTTGAACAACCATTAAAAAAATATAATCTATTGAAACGGTGTGAGCATGGTGAGTAATAAACGGTGTTTCTTCTGTGTTGCTTTGGGTGAGAGGGTCGCGGATGAAAAGTACATTTTCAGTACAAACTGCAAACAAATTCGGTGGTTATTCTATACAATAATCCAACATGACCCGTTAAATGTTTGGCATTCAATGTGGTTTGATTTAAAAACATGGGAAAAATCTAAAGTTTTTAAAATCGTTTTTTTTTTATTCCAGAACAAGCCTAGAATTGTTTAATCTTGTTGCATGAAACGGACGGGTATTGTCAAATACTTTGGGTGAGAGTAGAGAAGATAATCCACCCGTCATTCAGGCGTATTGTCACATAAATGGGGCTCCATTCCCGCTCCATCTGTCGGAACATGAAAATGACCCTACTCTACTGGTCCACCGGGCGTTGTATTGTCCGTTAAGTGTCCGTTAATGTTAATTGTTAAGTATGTGCAACCACTGGTTGGAGACGATGTAATTCTCTCTCTCTCTCTCTCTCTCTCTCTCTCTCTCTCTCTCTCTCTCTCTCTCTCTCTCTCTCTCTCTCTCTCTCTCTCTCTCTCTCTCTCTCTCTCTCTCTCTCTACAAAAAACTCGCCCCCCCCCCCCCCCCCTATTTGAAATCCTGGCTACGCCTATGCGTTTGGACAAATCCATTGATGTTAAGCGGTGGATATTTGTTTCAAATACTGTTTCAATCAAACTGCCTTGTTCAATCATATTTGATGGAATCTGCACCGCATCATGTGGGATCCCTTCAATTTGTGGTACATTCCCGAAGCCTATGTCCAAAAGCCATTGATTGAAATCAGCGTCACCTTCATTTCGCATATTGGATACCAAAGATAGCATCTCAAAACAGGACCATAATGGGCTAGACTTGAGACATATTTCAAAAATATCTGCACGTGCACCATTTGGAACAACCGGAAGAGTCTGTCGCCAATCTCCTCCAATGACTATCACCTGTATGATAAAAAAAAGGTTTATAAAAAAGCTTTATTAAATCAATTATAAAAATTAGTTTTACCTTTCCTCCAAATGGAACGCTGCAGGCCATCAGATCACGTAAGACCAAATCGATACACCGAAGTCCGTGCTTTGAAAGCATTTTTATTTCATCCATTATGATGAGGACTGCCTTTCTAATGTCCTCGGCTTCTTTAGAGTTTTGCAGAATCTTCGACACAGACGTCTCCGTAATAGGCACTGGTAGTTTGAAACCTCGATGAATCGTATGACCTCCTTTGATGAGGGTTGCTGCTATTCCTGTAGTGGCATAGGTAAGTACAGTTTGTCCACGACTTCTTAAGAAGCTGATTAACGTGTTGTATAAGTATGTCTTACCGGAACCTCCCGGTCCGTTTAGGTAGAACAGCTTGTGGCTTCCACCGTCATCTATACTTTTCATTATTTTTCTGAACGCATATAGCTGATGAACATTCAACGTGAAAATTTTGTGCTCTGCTTCAATAGATTCTTGCTCTGTATTGATACACTCGACGCTTGAAATATTAACGGTAGGTTCTGGCAATCCAAAAGAGGAACAACTAAATCCGTGCTGACTTAAGACGTCCTTGAGATCGTTAAGAGCAAGATTTATAGCATTTCGCTCATTGTTCCGCTGGGAAAAATCAAGACACATATGAGCAACGTACTTTTCCCACAAAGCTAATGGATTTGTTGGAGCACAAAATACACAAATAAGCGCAAAAGTTTGTCTCAATTGGGGAGGCATGAGAAAAACTACCGCTTCATCCAAACATTTTTCCCACTTTTCGTCTGACGACAGAAGGTTCAAATGAAATGCTGCTTCCTTGAAAGTGTGATACACGACTCCATTTATGGTTCGAAGGTACTCAAAACTTGTAGCACCAGGCACGTGAAGAAGCAGTAATCATAGACAGAAGCGCTCAATATCTTGCAATCCGACGGTATACATCCTTGCCACAATATTTGTTCCACGTTGTCGTCGAACCCATGTAGCACGCTGGAATACATAATGATGTGGAATCTCCGTGTACAGATACTGATTAGCACATGGATCTTCTTGATTCAGCTTGAACCAAGCTTGAAGTTTTGTGCTTCGAATCGCTGCTTGATCGAGAGCTTCTTGTTCATGCCCGCCTCAAATATAATTTGGTGTTGGTTGGGCAGATGAACTGGCAGGCGAATAACCGCGTGTGACCGGTCATGCATAGGAAATTCCAACAACCGCCACATTCCTTCCGGCGCGCTCACGTACCGCGCATTGATGAAAGTAGCAATTTTGTGTATCATTGTCTGATTATCTCCACCGCCAACAACAATGTTTGCACAGTCAAATCCTTTATAAACGTATTTATAAATGTAGGGTATGTGTCCCTTGACTCAGCCTATTATGCAACCATCGATCACATTTTTTATTATAACTCATAAAGTTTTTAAGCTGTAAGCGAGATGTAACTGGGCTTCAAATGGTGAGTTGACAACTTCGAAGGAGGGTGCGACCGACCTCTCGTCCTCACAAGTTCCTACCTCACGCCTCCACGAGTCATATGATCACAAAAGACTGCCAGCTGAAACATGGAGACGCTGGTTGGCGTAGCCTGGGCAATGTTGTCAATCTGACAATAGCGAAGTGAGGGGGTGCGACCGAAGATCTTATACCTTTAAATCACATTCTATATTTTCTATTCTTATTTTACTAATAATTTCAGCACGCTTTGGAATCATCTTTGCATTCCAAAACTATGTAAGAGCCGGGAGCAACATGCCAGGCATCAAAGGTGGAATTTGTATCTCAGCATTTCAGCATACCATTTTATTTAAAATTGCACTTCTGAACTTCAACTATTATATTCATAAAAGGCTGGCATGTGCTTATACGTAGTGTAGGATTATATTTTAATGTTGTGTTTGTGGTATTATGGTAAGATAAGCCATTTCTTTCAGAAATTATCCCACCGGACTCTTCGTTCACTCTATCTTTGAAATGTTGCTAGAACAGTATAAAGAAAAATATTACAAATATTACTATGTTTTATAAAATAATATCTTTTATTGAAATTTTATCTTTTATATTTCGAATGATCTATTCTGTTTTCAGCTTCCCCAGGACTAGTAGGATATTGATACATATCTAACTTTTATTTATTTTTCAGTAACAATCCATTCAAGTTTGAAATTTGAATAAATTAGCATTTTTGTCTATAATGGTATCTTAATTTGTTGTGTACAAAATATATTATATATTAAATAACATATAACGGGGAAAGGGAGGGACCATCAGGGCACCCAAGAGAAACGATTTAGATCGGGAGCATGCGACTGCCTCCTCCCTATTGTTAACATTTCGTGGAACGAGGGTGGGCTCTTCGAACCCATCTATTGGGTTTATTCTGTCAATCGAGGGCTCGATTCTAGTGCTGTGAGCGTGAACTTGCTTTTGGAAGGAGATTCTCTTTCCTATATTCGCGGGTTTCGCGTAAGTGTCTCTGCTTACGGGCCCGCCTAAACGTTTTTGGCCCTTCATACAGGAGCTTGATAATCACAAACAATAATAGAATCCTGATCAAATCGTTTTTCAGATTATTCCACTGCTATGGAAAGTTTCCTTGCTGCAATAGATGGTAGTATTACATCATCATCATCATGTAAGCGAGATGTAACTTGTTATACACTTGCAAAAATAAGTTTGATAAGACATTTGCCAGTATGTATCACGACAAGTTACGCAACTCTTTTTATAAAGGCAGAAACATTCGAGGGATATGGATTTAATGTCGGTCTATAGGCACCAAATTGGGTCTATTTGTGGATGCAACTTCGTCCCATAAGATGAATTTAGTACTAAATGCAGTCTTTGTACTTTTTTTTTTTTTAATTTTATGAATTAAGGTATTGTAAGCTGTACTCGATTTACTTAATACAACATTTTACAAAACAAACTAAAGTAAAACTGCCTCGAAACACTTAAGTGGTGTTCATATATGATTTATCAGCCATTCAATAATGAAAACATTATAATTCACTATTCAATGAATATAAACAACCACAAATTCATGCATATCCACTTGAAATTTTACCAATAACAACCTTTTTACTACGTTATTGATACAACAGGCCATAGTTGGGAACATACAAAAAAATATGTCCCCAACATTGGGCCTACGATTTTCTTGTAAAATCATTGTTATCTTAGCATTGTAACAGTTAGTTTGTAACGTGTAACTTTTTTCTGCACATTCAGACTTCATTATTTGCTTTATCGATTCAATTAAGCCACATTTAGATCACTTGGAGATCGTGAGGATCATCTGTTCAGCATAACCAGTGAAATCAGGATGCCCCAAAAGTTCAAGAAATCGAAAATTACACGGAAGTGAACACCTATAAGTTGATTAATATTGTCTCAATTGCTTCGGATTACATCGGTCATGCTTATAGCAGCATGATTTGGTTGATTATCGCTAAATTAATGACACATTTGGTACATAGGCCGAATCAAGGAGCTAGGCTAACATTACATCCCGTTACCTACTTTACTGCTTTCAATGATGTACAAATCTCAGTGTAAATGTGGGCATTGTATTTCAACAGAAGATATCTGTTAAACGGTACCACATAACGATTGTCAAGTTCACGATTTCCAACCGTTACACTAACATCTCGCCGGCGGTACAAAGGATAGCCGTAGGCATTAGTTATTGTTTCGGGCTGAAGCTGTTTTGGAAATTGCTTCTAACATTCTCCATTCTCCATACATGGTGCTGATGGGCAAACGGGACCACATGGACCGTGTATCATGAACTTCGTTACTGCTTCAAAAAGGACGGGGTTCTGTTCACGTTCAGGAATTTCAGCACACACAACTGCATCAATTCGTTCTGAAGTTTTGAACTTATCTTCTTCTACCAACACTACCAACATGTGAGCGTGAGGAAGCCCACGTTTTTGGAACTCAATTGTATACACAAAGGCAATACATTTTCCTAGTACATGGTTCACTGTTACATCCTCTATTAGTGCTCTTAGCTTCAAACAAAATACTCGAGCAACTAAGTCAGGACGATCACACGCATGTTCAAAATTTCTCAAATTAATTTTTATATCGTCCCAGTTCGGATTCGCAGTGAATGTGATGAAAAGTTCAGGTGGGCCATATCTACCAAATATTGACATCGCATCCTGGAGCCTCTCCCTCATATTACGTGGAGATCCTTCAAAGGAAGATGGCAAAATGATTGGAATTCCTGCCTCTAATCCAGCATCTCCAGTAACGTTTGCGACGTGATCTGCAAGTCCTTGGTACAACTCCGCTCGTAGTTTATTCTACTTATAACGTACAAAGTTTAGGTTGTTCGCCTCAACTTGAAGATAGGAATCTTCGATCCACTGTTGAGTTAGCTTTCCCGCGCTGATGATAGGGTTGAACTCATTACGAATTGCAGTTTGTGCAACCTTAAACTGGAGCATGCTCACATTTGTCCTGCTTCCTTGCAATGCACCTGGCAATTGGTAAAATATCTTTGAGTTTTTAAGTACGAAACAATTTTTTGTGTTGAGCTTGCCTGGATACGGCTCACATTGCCAGTTAGGCTGCCAACCTGGTTCGCCGTAAGGATACAGGATCACATATGTCATTGGATCAATGTTTGGACTCAAGATGTTGATGTTGACAAATTGTTGATTCTCGTTGACTGGATTTCTAGGATAAATTCTAATGTCACGTTCAAATGGTGGCTCACCGTCATTGTCTACAAATACCATTGCTATTTCATTGGATGTTGGCATGTTATAACGGCGTTGGTCACTTTGACGGTCACGACGCATCACCATGTTAACTACTGGGATGGATTTTCTCGTTCTGCTGTTGCTCGTTCTCGTTCTTCAATTTCGCGAATCATTTGGTATGAAGCAGCAAGTCGATTTTTCTCACGAAGGAAACGATCAATAGCATCCATCACTTGAGGGCAACGTCCTTCATTTTCAGTTTCTCCAATCCTTTGCTCAACAGCCTGAGTGCTATCTACAACATACAGCTGTGCAAATTTCCGTGATAATCCCTCGGGTGGATTAAGATGTGTAGTTCGGTGGTGCACCGTTCCATGAATTCTGAAAACATATGGCCCACTTCCGGGAGGTTCAGCTATCTGAGCACCCATGGAAGCAAACGACATGGCGGAGTTATACGACCGGATATGCCTTCTGAATTCCTTGTGATGCGCATTTGATGGATCAGTCAAAAGTGAGACAAAAAACGCGGGATATTGTAGAACATTGCCATCAATATCCACAGGTTTTGGTAGCTTTACTTTTCCTTTGTGGCAGCAGGATTTGAACTTTTTGTCAGCAGGCAGCTCTTTTTCGAAGTTCTTTGAGCCACAGAACTGACATATGCAAATCATTGGGCCACAATCATGCCGACGTATCATAACTTCATCAGAACAATTGGCTTCCACTTGCACTAATGATCGCCGTTGATCCATTTGCCTTTGGCGATGATTTTGTAACTGCTCCGTGGTCTCCTTCGAACGACGCATAGAATGAGCCACTGCATCTTTTTTTCGCACTATCTGTGCTTGTTCTGGAGTTTTTCGCAAACGTTGAGCTATTTTTGACGCCCGATAGGATTGCCGAATTTTTTCCTGGTCTTGGCGTGCACGGAACCTTTGTTGCCGCTTCCTATTCAAGCGTTTTTTCATGAATATGGAGACTCCACGGTTGATTGTCAAATTTTCTGAGAGTAATAGAAAGCATTCAATGATATATTTAAAATGCAAATAATTATGTCGATCGTTATATTAT